>JACDOX010000102.1:224689-351257 GCA_014549065.1 Cardinalis cardinalis
CCCAATCAGGGAGAAAGCAACAGCAGAGCTAACAAAGCTGCAGAAATAATCCAGCTGTATAAATCGAATGGAAACAGTAGTGTTCAGACTAATCTGTGATTTTCAGTAAAATCTACTTATGACTGACCTGCTGCTTTGCCATTTGATTGAAATTTTTGCACTTTTTCTGTTGTCTTTGTAAATCTGATACCTAGATTTTTGAGCGTGTTTTTGCAACAATCTTTCAGGTGGATTATGTCTATCTAATACCCATCTTCTGGTAAAATGTCAGTGGCTGTGATATTCGGAGTAAACTTCAGAAAGCAGTTGCATCCATCACAAGAACAGAGGGAGCTTTGATAACATAGTTTTGTGTAAGGACAGAGGTCAGCAAGGTTGTTGACAGGAATAGAGAGTAATAAACTTTACTTAGCAGTGAAACCATGTTTCTGGAAGAGTGCATGGGTTTATGAGTAAGGAGAAAAGGGAAATGACTTCTGTCCTAGTGCTTGTAAGGAAGTGCTCCTTTTCAAGTAGCACTTGGTTTGCATACCAAGGAAAAACTGGTATTTGAAGGCATCAGCTGGTGTTGCTGTAGCTGACCCAGCTTGTATTTTGTACTGTGGTGAAAATGTGCCCATTTCTAGCCTCTCCAGAGTGATCAAAGACATCTGTATTGTTTAAAGAAAATTTTCTGATCTGCATTTGAAGGGATCGTTTTTCACTGGAATGAGTGGGTATGGGGCCTCTCCAGGAGCTCTTAGGTAGATTGTCCCTCTGTGAAGCTTTCACCGTGATGATGCAGCAGTCTTTAAAGAGCACCATCTGAACCCATTGCTAGAAGTGCTTCAGTATTCCCTTTTATTGAGTGCGATACTGTGGACCTTTGGGACAAACAAAGGAATAAGGCAAAATCAAGACATGTGCAAGAGCTGGTTTGGTTGGTGTGTTAGGTTGGCATTGGGTGCTCAAGGCAGATAAGGACAGCCTTGTTCTTTTCAGAGTTCATGAAGCATTTGGCTTGTGCGTGTATGTTTTCTCTACTTCATGTCATCAGGCATCACCTTTTTATTAGCTATGTACAGTCAATACAAGGCATATCCCAAAAACTGTGTTTCTAGGATAATAACTTTATGTATTCTTAAGGTGCAGCTAGGAATAGCAGAAACAGCGGCACGTTATCACCTGGCTTCTGACCACCTTAGAACCTACTGCTGTAATTTAACACGAGCAGTAGGTGTTAACTGAGGTAAACCACTTGTCCAGGTTCACTGGGTGTTCTTACAGATACATACCTACAGTACATATGAAATCTGGAAGTGTTTCCCTCACTGCCTTAACATGGGATCAAGAAAAGAAAGCAAAGTTATTGCAACCACTTTTTTTCTGCCTGTGTAGTAACTTCCAGTGTAGTAACTACTTCCAGTAGTTTCCTTCTTTCATCATCCATTGTACCTATTACAATCAATTTTTATACTCTTTAAAGGGCTACTAGGATATACACAGTAAACACAAATGAGTGCTTTGTAAAAGTTAATAAATAGTGATGGCATTGATTTTTTTAAATTTTTGGCTTTTTAAAAAATTCACCATGTGGAAATAGTGATAGAGATAGCATCAGTGATGAAGGTACATATACTTGAGAACTTGGGAAGAAGAGAAAAAGAGAGTAAACTTGTTTTTTCAGGAAGAAAAGCCAGATTGTTCATGAATCAAAGTCTATAGCTTATGCACTCTGTACCTGCAATTTTGAATACTCACAAATCAGGGGACTGAAGCTAGAGACCTCTCACTTGGAGGTACTCATCCTTCCTGCCTGACCCTAAATAATGTTGCAAAGCATAAGCTTGCAGGCTGGTAAATGTCAACCTCAACTGCTGAATGAAATTTTTACCTGACTCTGCTGTATGGTTTGCTCATGTAGCCACAGTGCTTTCCCCCTTTACAGTAATAGTACAGGGTTGTTGCTCTTTGTCTGGTACTTGATATGCACAAGCAAATACGATGTAAACCATGTACAAGGCTTATAATGAATATTAGACAGCTTTTCTTTCATATCAAGTGAAAAGCAGAAAACCTGAATTGCCCTTATCACCTAGAACCACGTTATCATTTCACAGAAATATATTAACCCTGTCATACGTAGCTAAGTGTTTGACTGCGCTTCCTCCCCCAGATGAACTGTTCATTAAAAACATTTTTGCATCACTTATTTTCAGCTTATCCATTCTCATAAGCTTTTTAGTACGAGTGATATTTTTGGAGAGATACAATTTCCTGTAAAAACTTAGAGAGTTTCCCATAATAAGGTGTTGCTTCTGTTATGAAAATAATGTAGGCACATTGGCAGTTAGACAAGTGAGGATCTGTGTCTAGAAATCCAGAGCACAGCTTAGTCATTTGATTCTAGGAGAAATAGCATTAAATTAAATGGTTTATTCAGGCAAACTACTGATACCTGAATTAAATAATCTGAATTGTGTTTTTCTCTCTCAAACTGTCTCTTGAAAGAAGATCTGGACCTAGGTCTGTTAGGAGCACTAAGCAAGGCTTTCAATCTTTCTGAGAGATTGTATTGAGAACTTTAGTTGCTGCTCTGTTCTGGGCTCTCTTGAAAGGATATTTTGAATATGTTATAACATCCCACTATTAGAAGAAGTGGAAATCTTCAAGTGTTAGACAGGTTGAGCTTGTGTCTGGCAGGAGATCTCTCCAGTTCCATTTTTCCCACTCTTAAATCTTGGCCACACATACCCTTGTTTATTTCCTTGATATTCAGATCCTCATTCCTAATATTTCCCTGTGTTCCAACTTGTGTTCCCATCCATCGCCTCGGGGTGTCTTGAGGAAGAAGAGAAACAAAACCATAATTTCCTCCAGAAACTCTTCTATTTTGACTTCTGTAGCCCTGATGTTACCTGCTATTCTTCTCTCTGATTTCAGTTTCCATGAAGGGTCTGTCATGTGCTAAGTGTTGAACAATCTAAAGAAATTCAGCCTTCCCTCAGTGCTTGTATACTGCTAGAAATTGACAGCTGATGCTTGGTCTGTTCCAGGAAAATCATAGGGTTGGTGTTGGGCTTCTGAACCAGGAAACAATATGGCATGCTTTTTTCTTCATGGTGAAGAATCCTTTTACTTACATTTCTGTTATGCTTGGAGAGGCTGTATTTTGCAAAGTGCTGCAAACAGATGGTGCAGAAAAGAAAAACTGTAACCAAGCAGACTACTTTCAGAAAGTGTCATATAGATTTTATCTGACCTGGGATCAGGAATGTTCTTTTGCCTTCTTCAGGCACTTACTAGTCTTACAGGAACTACTAGGACTGTGAAGAACTGCTTGTCCCCAGTAACCACACAATGTCTATTAATGGGTTTCTTCTCCTGAAAAGGACTACTGTCAGTCCTGTTGATGGTGCCCTGTTCTGTCTTGCAGCTTTACTGATACCACAAAAAAGTACTGAAGAGTTTTCCAAAACCTGCAGCCTGTCTACAGCTGGCCTTAGAAGTCTGGAGGGGAATGTTTGTAGAAGGTGAACAATGGCTTTTGGAGCACATTGTTCTTGTTTCGTCAGACACTGGCTAGTCATAAGGCAGTATCTGACAAATACAAGCTGATTGTACCTGTCCCATCATATTACCAAGCTTCAAGAAGTCCTGGTCAGGGACTTCAGAGGGGGAAGTTCTACCAAGCATATTGTGTTCAGTGGGCTGGACTTCTTTTGCGGCACAGTGAGTGTTCTTCATCAATGTTCTTTTTGGCAGTATTATACTCACTCAAGCAATTTAAAAGCTGAAGAGTCCAGGTCTGTGTGCTGTCTTCTTGCTTTTCCCCACATCCATCTATTTAATCGGTGTTGTTTGACTAATTACAGATTCTTAAGAATGCAGTTATCAAGGTGCTGGAAAACCCTGAGGTATTTTTCAGTCTCATTCTGTAGTCTCATTCTGGGACTACAAAAGGGGAGAAGGCAAAAGGAAGGTTTGGTTCACAAGTGTAGCTAGAATGATCTTTCTCCTTGTGTGGACTCTTTTGTAGTTACTGGCACTGTATTTCATCAGTCACTTTATTTGCTCTTCACTTGCTGTTGTTAAATATTGTCATAATTCTGTTGTATATTTTTCTTCCATTTGACCCCAGATCGTGGCTGTTCCTGATTTTAATAGACTAGGAAATGAGGATTGCTTTGAAATGGATTGCTTTGAAACTTTAAAGGCCTTGTCCATTAATTGCAGAACCATGTTAGACAGATGAGGATAAACACTCCTTAGTTCAACAATTCTGCCCACACTTAATCAAGCATATTTGCCTGTCTGTGGAATTGGCTGGGTCATGTCTTCCACGTTTACTCTACTAGCAGTGTGCTGCTCTGCTTGCTCCTGAATAGAGATGTCCTAATGATGTTCTGGATATGTGGAGGCCGTGCCCTGGCAGTGGGAACAAAGGCTGCACAGAGTAACTCCCTCTGATTTCAGTAATGATTTTGTCTTCTTGCTCCTCCTTTCATCTCCTTAAAGGTATTTTTTGGGCCTCTCCCTGCTTCTACTTATGAAGTTACTTAAATGATTTTTCCTCTTTAAAATAATAAATAACTGGGTCAACAGCCTTGATTTTTAATTGCTATGAATGATTAGGAAGCTTTTATAGTAACCCATCACTGCTTCTTCAAGATGACTTAGCGAAACTTCTGATCTCTCCATCCTCTACTTTCTGGGAACGTGTTCACTCCACATTCCACTGCTGGGATTGCCTTTTTTCCATGTCATTCCTAAGAGATATCTTAATAGAAAATCTTGCTGTTAAGCCAGAGTGTACAAAGCTGTAATTGCACTAGAGTGGGATGGAGTTTGGAAGATCTTACTAAACCCCCACAAATCTAATGGGTTTTTTAAGGAGTGCTTCCAGCTGTTTACGGTATTCCAATTTGAGACTGTGTTTTTGTACCTGCTTGAGAAGTCTGGGTTCTGTCTACTAGCTAAATCAACTTGTTGCTTCCTTGAAATTAGCAGTACCAAAAAGTATGCCTCATGTCTGCTTTGTTTGTGTTCTAATCAGAGAACAAAAGGCATGTGGTAATTACAGTGCATGGTAAGTAACTGTATATTTCTTAAGTAAGATTTGAGCAATGCAATTGAGGAAAAAAAATCTGAATATAACTGGCTAGTACTAGTATTAGTACAACTAGTAGTTAGTAATACTGCTAACTGGTAGTAGTACACCTAGGGCAGTCTCCCTGTTCTTAGAAGTTTGTTTTTCAGAGGCAAAGTGAACTATGTTCTGAAAATGTTCCTGTAAATATATTGACTTCTCATTGAAGTAGTGTCACCAAAGGAGAACAGACTAAGCTTGTATAGGCTTTTGCAGTAGTCCAAATGCTGGAGGCAGTATTTATATCTTGCATCTGCAGTTGAGCTGGTGGGAAGAGAAAAGGCAGAACGATTTGCCCTGGGGAGTTGCTGTACTTCATGTGTCAGCCATGTTCTTCATGTTTTCCAAATAAGCTTTGATTGGAGTTCTAAGCTTTCTGATACATAACATCTGCTTGCTGTCCAACTTAAGAAACAAGTGAATATTTGAGTGTTCTGATGGATGAGGAAGCTAAAGTGTTCTCTCTGGTTAGCATTAACACTTTCAATTAACAAGAAGTCTTTGGTGAGATGTACATTGTACATTGTCATTAGCATGCTAGTTGGTCTAGATTATTGGCTAGACATTTAATTTCATGTTGTCAGTCTTGTATTATTTGGCAATATGCCTCAGATACAAAGGAGAATGAGTGAAATGAATTTTTAAAACTGCTGCAGTGAGAGAAATGAGTGTTTTGATATTTCTGTACAATGGTATAGCAGATGTAGTCAGAGAAGCAAAGAATTGTTGCATATTTGGGGTTAAGAGAGAAGGAAAAATGAACAGTTAAAGCAATTATGTGTGATACTGAACCTGCATGCTTCAAGGATGAGCTTCCAAGCATACTCAAAAAACTTGTGTGGTTGAATTTCAGCTACAGCCATGAAAACATAGGATAACTTTCCTGTTTCTCCATTCTGAGTTAGAAAGATTATTTAATGAACACAGTTCAGATTCTCAGTATTCAGGCAGCTACCTGAAGTTTTTCCACTGCTGTTTTTCTCCTGTGAGCAACACGTGCAGCTTCTTGTCCCTGTAAAGCCTTACGTTTTAAAACATCTTCCGTAAATTAGGGAATGGCAGGTTAAATATGTGTGATTATCCCAAAAATTATCTGATGTGTGATTATCCCAAAGATTACTGTCATATTTGTTAATTTTTAACAATATACTTCTATGATCTCTGTTTCATGTGAGATACACTTAGTGCTTTGTCCAGTTTTTCTGTGTGAAGGCTCCTTCTGGGTAATTTCTTTTAGAAGTTCTGCAAAACTGCCCTCCTTAACTTACATTATGCCCCTTGACCTTTTGCCTTCTCTTTCAGTGTGTCTTTCCTGTAGTCTTCAGTTATTTTTCCTTGTCTGATCACTGACTTGCATACTGTTAGGTAAACCTATGACTTAACGTTTTTAGGCTTAAGTGTTGTGTCCTTTAGTTACCTCTTCTCTAAGTTAAAACATACTGGTCCTTTTATGATCTCTTCATGTCCTGATCATTCTTGCTCCATGCTATCTGCTGGCTTTGAGCATAATCTTTGATTCTTGCTTCTCAGCTTCTGCCTCCTTTATAAATTCAGCGCTCCTATAATCTTCACATCTCAGTCACTGAAAGCTGGGGAAGAAGAGAATTATATATTAATGTGGAACAAAAATATGCTGTAAGTTTGTTGCTGCTACCAGCTTACTCTCTCCCAGCCTTTTAAGCCTTGCTCTGGCATCGCCTTTGTAGCCTCCAGTTGAATGTGGTAAGCTGATGCCCTCAGCTAGCCTAGCTTCGAGTAGCAGACTTTTTCTAGCATAGGTATGCTGCACTGAACACCAAGCAAATAACGTTACAAAAAAAAGTGCTCATCCCAGTACCTTGATAATTAGCTTCATTAAGTGTACAGTTTTTTCATGTAGGAAGTGAATCAGAAAGCATATTCTGGAAAGATTGTACAGTTGGGTTCCTTGTGTTCCTTCATTTCTGTATCAAATATCATCATTTGGAGCGTAAAAGATTGTCCTCTAACTGTAAGCAAAATTCACATTGTACTTTAAATTCTTTCCTCATTTTGCCTAGTAATAAATAGTGAAGGCCAGGTCTCTGTCGCTTATGTGTCACCTCACAACAAAGTTCTGACAGTCTGAACTAGCGATCAGTATCTGCAATAAATAGCACTCGACTCCCTTCTCTGAGCAGTGCTGAAACTTATCTTTTCTCTCAGCATATGGTATCTTCAGGTTTTCTCTTTGAAGTTAATCAGACTTTTAAGTTCACAAGAAACAGAATCTTTGATGCAAGAGTCCACCAATATATATAGTTGGTTTTTTGGGAGAAGCATTTTTCTACAAAAACTTAATTTGCTTATTTCCAGTAGTTAGTCCATAGTTTTGATCACTGTATTGTACTACAGCTTTTTCAGATGAGAGCACACATAGTGAACAGTGTTGTAATGAATTTCCTTAATACGAATAAATTGTGCCATTGGCTTTAATGCTCTACTGTAAGAGCAATTTGGATAAGTATGTAAATTCTGTGTTTACAATAATTACAGGTTTGGCACTACATTCAGTTTGTTTTGTAGTCAGTTATGTAGGGTCCTGTTCTTGGTAACTGTGCTGCTCTTACTTAAACTTTTCAGAAAACAGCAAGCTGAAAAAAGGGAGCATTTTGTGGAAAGCTTTTAAAAGGTTTTCAGGTTCTAAGGAACAGCTACAAACCTTGAACAACAATAATTCATATTTCTTGTCACATACGTTACAGAATTAATTGATTGTGTATTGCTAAAATGGTGGATTTAGAGCTCTTACTCAGCAAGTTTCTCCCAAATGATGCCTTTTTTTGGAGGAAGAAAGAGTTAGGGCATAGTCATTTCTAGTTCTTGCATTGAACTTATTTTAAGTTAGCTTTTAAATTGAGCATGTTTTCTAAATTCATAGCTTTTGATTGTTTGAACATGTGGGGTTGGGGAGCTAACTGTTCTTTTACTGGATGTTTCTTTTCCTCTGGTATACTACCTCCTACTGAGGATAAAAATGCCTTTTTATATTTTGGTGTTGCAACTGAGAAGGTTGCAAATGCTCATTGAAAAATAAAAAAAAATAATTAATGGATTTTCTTCCTTGTTCTCCGAATAGGCAGACAGCAGTATGATTTTATAATTTCATTTTCTTTGGCCTCAATATATTCTTGCCCTAAATCAAGTGAA
Source organism: Cardinalis cardinalis (assembly GCA_014549065.1). NCBI lineage: Eukaryota > Metazoa > Chordata > Aves > Passeriformes > Cardinalidae > Cardinalis > Cardinalis cardinalis. Next base: position 232,986 of record JACDOX010000102.1, read on the forward strand.
CAATATATTGTGGTTTTGCATCCTCATTTGTGAATTGCATGCTCTCTGGAGAAGTGGCCAAAATAGCTGAAATTTAAAGGAAAAAGTAGTGGCTGTGTTCCCTTCTGTTATGACAGCTCTGGTTGTGGGATTGAGGAGTAGAAGCAGTGAGCACAAACTAAAACACAGGCGCTTCCTTCTGAACATCAGGAAACTGTGAGAGGGACTGCACTTTGGAACAAGTTGTCCAGGGAGATGTTGGTGTCTCCCATGTTGGAGGTACTCATCTGGACATAGTGCTGAGCAACCTGCTCTGGGTAGTCCAGCTTAAGCGAGGAGGTTGGACAGGATGACTGCCTCCAGTGGTCTTTTTCACGGCAGACTTGTTTCCATAGTAATCAGCAATGATGGCGAATTATTTCTTCCACATTAAAAAAGCTGTCAACATTTTTCTCTGAAGCATGAAATGAGAAGTTCCTACCTCCAAAAAATGTTATCTGTGTTCCAGAAGTTCTTCCTTTTCTAATACTTGGAAGTGACTTTTGAGGGCTTTCCAATTAAAACATTTTACCAGAAATTGATTTACACTAACTTCGGAAGGTAAAAATCAAGTATTTGTTAAGTTTCAGTTGTGGGCTGTAGAGGAAACTCAGTTTAGGTTGAGTATCCCAGCTTCGGTTTTGGAGAAGGCATCTTCCCATAGTAAACTCTTGGGAGGAGAGGGACACCTGAAGCAAGTACATATTTATGCTAAAGCATTTGTACCTTAGTAATGTATTTGGCAAATTTAAACTTTAATTTTTTTAAGAATATCAACTGTTGCACTAATTTTGAATTTAAATAAGAATTGAGCTTTTCAGAGATGGAAATATTGTTTTCTGACTGTGTTTTGTAACATACTGTTATATTTGCCCAATTATCCCTTCATAAAGAAAACACAATAATATTAAAGGTAGTAGCAATTTTAATTGAATAAAAAAAATAGAAAATTGAATACAATATAATTTGATTAAAATAAGGGATAATATGGTTCCAATAAAAGCGCATAAGCAAAAGATAACCGCGGGGTACGGAGTGCCAGGCTCTTGGACCCTTGCCACATCACGTATGAGCTTGCCAAGTGAAAATTACTCCTTATATGCCAGGTGTTAGTACCGTCTCCTCCCATTTTTGGTTCGTCATCTCTCTATCTCCGCCTTCATTACCACTTTTACCGCGCCTGCGCCACCACTTGGTTTGGTGGTCGCACAAGTCTTTGGGGGTCGTTTTGGATGAAGATCCCGTTGTCTTCCTGTGTGTCCTTTAATTCATGTTTGGGTTACACGTGCGCACCAAGCCAGTACAATATGAGCCAAACTACCATATCACTACATCTACATATCAAGGCAATAAATCCCTTATAATTAGCATTTTCTGGGACTCAACCAGGTTTTGCTCATTTTTAGCAACTGCATCTTCGGTCTCTTCCTGTAGTCCTTGACAACATCTGCTGGGAGGGGGGGTGGGGCCTGTCCTCTCCCTTTCTTCTTTGGCATTACAACTTTTAACTGTTTTATTATTCCCAAATATTAATTACTGTATCAATATTGATTACTGTTTCAATTTTTATCAGCACGAATCATACGTGTTTACCACAACACCAGGTGGATTTTATGAAGGAAGGTTAGGGGTATTCTTTGACTGAACAGCTTTGATTTGAATTTGTCATCCTGTTCATAACTTTTCATGTTGCTGAGAAGCATAAGCCCTTGAAAGCTTTGTCAGTAAGCAAGTAACCCACTGGGAAAATTCGCACTTCATGAAGAGAAAAGAAGTGACACAGGGTTTTGTACTGTGAGATTGAGAACTACTTCTCTGGGACGACAGCAGCCCTCCAAGCAATCCTTTTTAGCTGGCTCAAAAAAAATCCCAAAACAATAACCCAAACAAAACACAAACAAAAACCCAAACAAAAGCCCCCCCAAACAAACAAACAAACCAAAGCCAAAACAAATCACCTGGCTTTATTGCAGAAATATCTTGTTTTGTTATGACAGTCTTTTTCAGGGCAAGGTCATATGCTTATTTTCCTGTTGAGTTGATAAGGTCTTAAAGCTCTTTAGTTTTATGTGTTGATAAAAGGAGATTTTAGGAAAGAAAAAAAAAAGAAAAGTTATTTGAAAAATGAGATATTTCTTATGAATCTATAAAGCAAAAATCCGTATTCTGCCTCTGGAGTGCCAAATAGATGAGGTGGTCCAAGCAAGGCACACATTCAGATGTGTCAGCAGTAAAAATTGCTGATAGTTGAAAATTTGTTCATGTATTCTTTAATTAAGTGCTGAAGTAGTACTTTACCTTTCAAGAACCTTCCCCCTTTAATATGAAAGAAGAACTGCCATAAAAAAAGCTTGTGGCATTCCAGAGTAATGTACAAGACAAAAAGATCTGTTGAGCAACTTTTACCAACTGTCACTTCTCCACATAGCTTTTGTTAAGTACTGTGTATATGAATTTTAGGTTTTAGCAGGAAAAATTACTGGGGGTAGGGGACGGGCTGGCAGTCTGTGAAGCAGTTTGCCACCTGGAGCTGGTATAAGCAATCTGTTCACCAAGGCTTTCATACAGAAATGAACTCTGGACGTTTTTTCAAAGGACACTGGCAAAAGAACAGCTAGACAAAAGCAAAGCTCGTCAGAAAAATTACCCACACTATGCAACAGCTACATGGTTTTTAGCCACAGAGTTCATAACAAATTCATCAATACATTCATGGGCTGGCAAACATGGTGTTACTGAATAAGGGGAACACTTTCTGTGTGCTGTGGAAATCCAGTGGTCACTTCTGACCTGGCTGTTTTGTGCATTGCTGTCAAAAAAATATCAGCTGGGTGTCCTGTGTTTGGTAACTGGCCATTGCAGCTACTCTGACTGTGAAAGTTGTTCAGAATACATGAGGAGAGAACAGGGGATTTTTTTGTGTGTATGGTTGTTAGACTTTTGGTTCTCTGCTCCAACTTTCTGATGTTGTCTAACCTACGTAATCAAATGTTGGTGAGGGTAGAATTTATGTTAGAAGTAAACTAAAGCATTTTATTCTTCCTAGAAAACAAATGTTCATTTTTTGCAACAGCTTTTTGAAGGTTTGTATCAAATTGCTGACTTACTCCAGCAGAAATTGAGCAGACTGAAATGGTTCATTATTCTGTTGGACTGGTATTTTCTTTGAGCTCTTTGAGAACATGTCACCAAAATTCTGCATCAACAGTTAAGGAACATTAGTGGGCTTTTGGATGAACTGAAGCTCCAGCTGAGTGTAGTGACAAGGGCTTGAGTGAGCTCACTTTAGACTGCTCCCTGCATTTTTCCTGACCACAGACATGTCACATACATGGATCTTTGATTTGCTAGTAGCAGTTTATGTTTCTGATGGCCCAGGTCCTCCTTTGCATGGTAGGTTCACTGACAGATTTACCAGGCTGTGGAATTGCCAGCAGCCTGTAGGTTTGTACACCGCACCTGGTGTGCGGTGACTGACTACTGCCATGGAATAGCAGCTTTTAGTGCTGTGTGTGTCCTTTTGTATTTAAAAGGATTTAAAGTTATTTGTACAGCATTTTATTACTCTTTACCTACACAGACTCCACTTCTTTCAGTACAAGAGTCTCTGCATTTTATTAGAGAATGTTAGTCTAATATCCTAAGCACTTACGAAGCGTTGGTGAATGTGAAAAACACCAGTATGGGTTGCATTACTGTAGAGGTGCTTCTGATACTAGTCTGTGTCGGGGAAAAGCCTTTTCTAGTGCTCTAAATTTTTATCAAAGTGAAAGAGACTCTCCAAACAACCTAGGGGCTTCCAGTTTAGCATTAAGACACCAGCACAGAAATTCCTTGTGTTTCCCCAGCGGTAAAACAGAACTCACTGAAACACTGTAAAAACCAAATGATCCAAATGATTTTGACTGATTGGCAGATTTCTATTTAAATAATGCTGAGTTTGTCCCAGGCTGCTCTACTTCTAACCCTCAAATTATGATTCATGTTCTCTTGCCTTTAATGCCCTTCTCCTTTCCATAAGCCCAAACAGCAGACTTTAATAACTGACTTCCATTGTCCCTCAAATAACATGTGGGGCTTTCTTTCTATGTCAGGTGCACTGTTTTGCAACCCTTTAAGACTTTTAGATTTTTTGTTGAAGTCCTTCTCTCTCTGTCTCTCTCTGTCTGTCTCTCTCTCTCTCTCCACCTCCCCCCCCCTCCACCCCTCCTCTCTTCAGATTACTGTTTTCTACTTGGCAAAAACAGGAAAATCTTCATATCATTCAAATCTTAGCTAAGGGAACTCTTCTGAAGCCGGTAACTGCGCCATGGGTTTCTATGTAATTTTTGAGTACCGGAATGGCTTAAGTTTGTGTGTTGTTCTTATTGATTAGAAGTCTTGGTTTTTATTAGCTGTTTGTCCTCTGAGGAAGAAACATATTTAAAAGAAAGATCCATGGAAGTTTGAAGAGGCTGAGCTCAATCACATCTTTTTCAAAATTGTTTAAAAGTTAAGTATGCTTGACAGTAGTAGCTATGTAAATCGAAAAACTGTTGATTTTTCTTTGGAGACCATGCAGACCAAAAACTAGAAGAGGTCAAGTGTGTGTTTATTGTACCAGTCTTGGCTTGTACAGGGAGATCTTGCTCATTAGAGAGCAGTTAAATTAGCAACCTACCTGGGACTGTAGACCTGTTGGTAAGCTCTGGTACTTCATTAGACATTTTTAAATATTCCCAAAGTGCCCCATAAAGCAATCTGAGTTACTTTAAGCCTACATTCTAGATGTGTGCAGTGTGGGAGGGGATTAAATGACTAAACCCTGCTGTCCAGTGCTGTGAGTGAATTCCTTCGCTTGCAATGTCTGCTGGCCAAAAGCAGGCATTCACTCTTCTAAATGCAGATGATAAAACTAAAGCAGAGCAAGATCATATTAGAGGTCTGCATGACATACCAAGAGAAGATAGCCTGCAACACCAACAAACATGGATTCTGTGAAATTGTCAGAGGAACTGGCTTAGAAGTTACAAGGCAGTGGTGGGGAGTCTCCTTAGCAAATTTTTTTTTACTACGAGTTTATTACAAATTTACTTAAATGATCAAACAAGTTTTTTAAAACATTTACAGCTTTCCTTTCAGAGAATGAGTACATTCTCTCCCTGTGATATGGCTCTTTAATTAGTTAAGGAAACAAACAGAACAGAAAAATACTCCCCATTTGGAAAGACATAAACTACATTATTCTAAGTGGGATAAAGTGTCTCGAAGCAGTTTCTGAGTACATTAAGTAGGAGGTTTCATTAAACTGATTATCTTCTGTGATGAAATTACAAGATCTATGGATAATGGGAGAGTAGAGGTTGTCATCTGCCTTGATTCTTAGCAAGGCTTTTGCTGTGGTCTCCCGTAGCATCATTGCACCCAAGTTGGGATGGTAAAGTCTAGATGAATGAAAAACTACTAGATGAGGGTAACAAGGACAGTGAAGGTTCTTGAAGAAAGCTGTCTGAAGAATGACTGAGGTTGCTTGGTCTGTTCAGACTGAAGAAAAGGATGAGGGGTGACCTCATTGCAGTTTCAGCCTCCTCATGAGGGGAAGAGGAGGGGCAGGCACTGATAATCTCTCTGTAGTGACCTGTGAAAGAACCCAAGGGAATGGCCTAAGGTTGTGTCAGGGGAGGTTTAGGTTGGATATTGGGCAAAATTTCTTCACCCAGAGGGTGGCTGCACACTGGAACCTGCTCTCCCAGAGAAGTGGTCCCAGCACCAAGCCTGAGAGAGTTCAAGAAAAACTGAGACAATGCTCTTGGGCATGTGGAGTGACTCTTGGAGATGTCCTGTGTGGGGCCAGGAGTTGGACTTAAGGATCTGATTTGATTCCTCCCAAATCAGCATAGTCTGTAATTCTTTGATCTGTGATTCAGTATGTGAAAAACTGGTTAGATGTTTGAGCTTGGGAAGTAGTGGTTAATGGGTAATACTACTGGCCTCTAGATAATAATATTATGGGTGTCTGTCCTGAAATCTGTTCAGTATCTTCACATTTCCTTGTTCAGTTGTTGATCGTGCGCATCACTAAAATCTGTGAATGACTCCAGTCTGGGTTTGCAGTTTGTACACTTGAAGTAAGGGCTGCCGTCCAGAACAATCTAGACAGTCTAGAAGAGTGTACCAACAGGCATGTTATGTAACTGAACAGAGGCAGTAGGAGATGCTGTTTGCCTCAGACAGGAGCTGACTGGATGGGGAGTTGCTGTGCTGAAAAGCTCTTAGGGATCCTGAGTGACAGTGGCCAATGCTTGAACAGAGTGCTCTGCAGCTAATAAAAGCCAGCAGCATCCTGGGCTGTATTAACTAAGGAGCCTAACAAGGAAATCAAACCAAGTGATTCCTCTTTAGTTATCCCTTGTTAAATTGCGTCTGGAATACTGCATCCACTTTTGATGCCCCAGTACAAGTAAAAATGATGCAGAACTGTCTTAAGCTCAGTAGAGGACTATGAAGTACCACAGAATCTGGGGTGCGTCCTCTCCGAGGAGAGGCTGAGGGACTGGGGCTTGTTTGGCATGAAGGAAGGACAACTGTAGAGCAGGGATCTGTAGTAATAGTCTGCCTACATCTATAAAGAAGTTGCTTACAATACTGGTACAGACTCTGTACTTGGATATAGAGCAGGAGAATGAAAGAATGATCATTAATCGAATTAGATAGTATGGTGAATACTGTGAACTTTTTTTAATAATAGCTTTTTATGCTCTTTTTGGAAATTTTATTATTTTTAATAATGGCATTTCATACAGTGTTGTCTCTAAAGTGGTGTGGCAAGCTTTAAAATACCACATATTTGCTTGGGATAGTGTAGCCTTTTCCGGAGTAGATGGCTTCCTTAGTTAGCCAAAAGTAAGCTGTGTTATTGTACACAGATCAGAAAAGCTCTGATATTGGAAGGCATGTTTTGAGATCATCTAGTCCAGCCTCTTTGCTGAAGCAGGGTCATTTAGAACACATTGGCCAGGACAGTGTCCTGAACTTGGATTCTTTTTAATATCTCCAGATCCTGAAACTGATTTTAGGATAGATGCTATTGTAAAATTTGATGTGGAGACAGGGCCTCTCTGTGACAGCACAACTCAGGTGGGAAAAAACTACATAAGAGTCAAGTAGTCCAAATAAGTTCAGTCAGTGTTACCAAAAAAAAAGCAAACAAAAACTCACCAAAACCCTACCCCAAAAAAGCACTTTAAAAAACCCAAAAAATAATGTCTCCCAAAGCAAATGACCAAAAATACCCCAGACACAACAAAAATCCACAAAAAATACCCCTTCATACGTCACTTTTTAGTGAAAAGAGCCTGAGAAAGGGTAGCATTTTTGCCCAAATTTCACTACTGTTAAGACTTTTATACTCTTTCCAATTTGTTTTTAAGCATGTGAATCCTTTGTTGTGCTATATAGACAGAATGCAGATGTTGCTTCTTTGACCTTTACAAGTTGTATTTATTTGCACTATTTCTATGAACTGTAATCATGAACTGTTATGTGTAACATTTAAAACTGACAAGTGTAGAAAGCAGTTGGGAGAGTTTGGAGTGTTTTTTCTAATTAACTTTAAGTATGTGATTACAATTGATGTAGGGAGTCTTATTCTTTGAAACTTTCATCTACTTCCTCAGATCCTTTCCAGTGATCCCTTTGTGTGTTTCTTTCATGTATCATTTAAACAAGGAGAATGTTGTTTTTCTGCTTATACGTACAGTTACAAACCTACTCAGCAGCTGGTGTAGATACTCACATAAAACCTAAGAGTGTTTTTCACTATTTTTTTCTCCAATTCCATAGCAAATTTGGCCTAGTTTTTTTAAAAATTGCTCAAATGTTCTGTCGTGAGGTATGATCTGTGAGTTTTAATAGCTAAAATGCATTTAACTGTTGAAAAGTCAGGGAGTCAAACTTCCTTGCTGTTTCTCTACCTACAGAGCTAGTGAAATGTGTAGCTTTGTGCTTGACTCAGACAAAAGGGATGCTGACCCTAGTGTACAGATCTCATTGACATTTTCTAGGTTTGAAAAAGGAATTATAAAGAACTACAGTGTGCCTGAGTGCTGCCTGAGTTGTGTGTCAAGTGTGGGTGTCACCGCAGGCCCATTTACTGATGTTACCAGCCTACCAACAGGTGCCTGCCAGCAGAGAGGCTGCTGCTTGTATACACAGCAGGGAGCATTGTGAGGGCTGTGAACCTTTAGACCCTTCAATGGCATTTGCAGGAGGACATTTTTCACCCAAGGAGACTAAATAAATGTGGCATAGCTTTCTAAATGGAGGCTATGTATATACTTACTTGAAGGCTGTTGGGATGAGAAAAGAGAGCTTGAATTAAGTTATTCCCAATGTAGCTTAAGATCATGTAGCTCCAACCCTACTGTGAATAGAGATGAATTCCGCTAGACCAGGTTGTTAAGAGCTCCATCCAGCATGGCCTTGAACAGGGATGGGGCATCCACAACTTTTCTGGGCAAACTGTGCCACATCACCCTCACAATAAAGATTTTCTTCCTAATATCTCATCCAGACCTGCTGCCTTTCCGTTTCAAGGTGTTACCCTTTGTTCTGTCATTACACGCCTTCGTAAATAGTTTCTTTTCATCTGTCTTGGAAGACTCCTTTTAGGTGCTGGAAGACTCCAAACAGGTCACCCTAAGCCTTCCCTTTTCCCAGCAGAACAATTCCAGTTCTCTCAGCCTTTCAGAAAGAAGTGTGACTATTCTGTTCTGGTTGTAGAAGGTAGAAGGAATTAGGGTGTGATTTAATAATGATGCTGCATTCACTTGCTTTGTTTTATCTGTTTCATGCATTAACATAGAAAGGAATTTCCAAAACTGAATCCTCAAGAGAATATCTTGGAAATAAACCTGGTAACCAAATCATTGTTACAGATGTTTCTTCAGGCTCCTGTCACATGCTAGATGGTCTTTTAGTGGTACTGAGAGACAAAACTACTGTTGGGGTAGCTTTTTCAGTGGATTTCTGCATCTGGACATAATCTCTCTGACTGCCCTTTGTTTGTCTGTATACTGCATTCAATTTTGTTTCTATCCTCATTTTTAAGCTATGTTGTCATGATTCCTTGCTTACTTGAGAATTGGGCTGTACTCAGATTATGTGTGTCTGTGTGTGTGTGGCTTTCAGTCTTGCTGTTCCTGCTGAGTAGAGTACCGTAAGCTATACAGTGAAGATGTCTTTGGATTGTCTTTGGCTAAGGGAAACTTGGAAGAAGTAAAAATCTTGAAAAACAATACCGAATGCTCGTGGCATTTGGATTGAGAAATTCCTGGCTAAAGCAAAAACCTCACCTAAAGACAGCCTAGCACTGTCCACAGTGTTGTCCCTGGATGTTGTATATACTGGTTTCAGTCACCATATTAGCTAATTTATGTAAGTGATTCTCTGCCTCTCCACATAATTCGGAAATACAGTTTAGCTTCTTTATGGAGTGCTTTTTACTAGCTAAAAGTTAGGTTAATTGTTAGATTCCCGGTCTTTAGCAAACCCAGTAAAATATTTTACTCAGTTTGTGATTTTATAATTGTCCATCAGATGTTATAATTAAAAATCATATTGAGGGTCAGCATGTCCTGCATTCAACAAGATTTGTGTGTGTGTCTGTGTGTGTGTGAGATTTCCTGACATACAATTAATCACTGAAAAAGGTGATTTATACGCTATAGTAGTCAAAGCCTAACGGAAGTTCTGTATGTTGCTGGGAAAGACCTTTCTATTTTTACCTGTATCTGATTTTGTCATTCCTTTTATATTTCATTTAACATGAGGAGTGTGTGGGAGTGTTGTCATTTTAAGGCTTGAATGTTTGCTAAGTTTCATTCAGCTTTTCTGAGTAAGCCAGGGTGGTAAGAACGGTTCATTGCACCTAGTCTACTGAAGCTGCAAAACACCAAGGTTTAGTTTTGTGTTTGGACATCCAGTTTATTTCTCTGATTAATACATCTGTGCTGGATCTACTGTACTAGTTTTTTTCTTTGGTCTGTATGATATCATGAGGGCCTTTATCTTGGGCCTCCTTTCTTCTCTATAAGATGATGGAAGTATTATTTACACTTGGTTTAAAAGGATAAGGCATAAGAACTAAGAAAGTTTATCAGCCTGATGAACATACTTATTTTTGAAATTTTGCTCATGAAAAGCAGGTGTGGATGTGGTTTTCTTCCATCCCAATTATTTGTTAAAGCAAAAAACAAAACTACATAATAGGGCTAACCTCATTTAGTTTGCCTTCTACAAAATAACATCAACTTTAAAATCATATTACGTTTCAGAGACCTATTTTTCTGGCCATTTTTCACCATCATATATTTCACATTAAGGCCACCATTGATTTCAGTATCTCTTCAATTTCTCTTGAGTCATGGACTCACTCTGAAATTTACTCCTATTCTTTGAGATGCATCCAGGGGCAGGGCAAATTAGAGCAATATTTTGTAGAAGCAGAGGAGCCCATTTCAGTACTAAAATTCCCAATGTTTCATAAACTGTTCAAATGTACACACCTTAAAACAAGTTTTCACATTTCCAACAAGTGTGAAAATGTATGTGCAAAATACCAAAAATTCAAGATGCATGTCACCAAAGTGCAGAAACAAAATATTTGCTCCTGCAGCTCCTCCAGGGCCCCAGCCCTAAGTCCTCCTGCCTTTTTATCAGTTCCCAATCACCCCCCTTTACTGATGACATATGTCTTTAAAGTGTTGTGAAAGTTGTCCTAATTTTGGGGTTCGTTTCCTGAAGTCCCCAGTCAGAAGGTTGGTGTGCACTGGAATTTGTCCAACTGAGCTTGTTTGCTTGGAGTGGCCAGTAAACCTGGGCAAGGCACCCTGTCTGTCCCACTTGGGTAACCAAAAACTTAGCCAGCTGTGGGCTCCTTTCCTAGTTTGAAGCGCCAACTCACACACCCAGGTGAGGTATTTCTACCTCTTACTCTGGTTTGTGCAAAGGAGGGAGTGCACAAAAAGACTGGCTCCCCAGTCATCAAAACTTTACACGATTTGTACATTTTAACAAACATCCATCAGGATTCATTGCTTACAGATTATGTGACTTTCATTAATTAGTACTCAACCCCCTATTTGCCATGCTAATTAGTCTGCAGGTGCAGTTCTTCCCTCTGTCTGACTCTGGGGTCTGTTTGGAGTAGGTGGTCACTGAGTTGATGGTCCACTGCTGGAATTACCTCTAACCCGGTTATTGCTCAATCCTGACCTTACTCCTGGTGACTCTCATCCAGACAGGCCGTTCATCTTGGGATTGCCTTCCCTTTTCCCTAAAACAAACACTAGCCAAGCATATAATGTTCACAGTGCAATTGCTTAATCATAACTGTCTAGTTGTGATCTACATCTACTGATTGACAACAACAAAAAAAATTGTGAAGTTGGCTTCAGATCTTGAGGGGCTTGGTCCAAGATATGCATATGCTTTTGTTTGGATTCTGACATCTGCAGCCGGCCTCCATCATGGGAAGCAGTGCAAGGGTATGTGCCAATGGGGTGTGTGAACTATAGTGGGTTACTGTGAGGAAATAAAACATCCTTGAGGCTCTGTATACTTGGTCTGGGCATGCTGGGAAGCAAACTGTCCCAACCTGCTATAACAACAAGAAGTGTTCCTGACTGCATACTTGATCAGGGGAGCTGGGCTAACTTGGGTCCTCACAGCAGAGTTTTCTCTTGCCCTACACAGGGTTACAGGGTTTTTTACTAGCTCTTGAGTATACCAGGAGATCTCTTTACATGTCACAGTTACTAGAAAAATCACCTTTGTGTGCTTCATTGTCCCATGAAGTCAGTGTGAGACAAAATACCAAACTTTACTTTTACTACATAGCCTCTGCACTTTTTCTGGTCTTTTTTATTTCTTCCCCTCTCATATTTACATTCAGCCTTTGAACAGTAGGGGCAAAGAAACCCAAACAAACAAATGAAAAATAACCAACCATGTACTCACAGTATTTTTGAGAAGAGATGGTTGTTTTCATTCATTCTCTGTTTTTCCTTTCTCAGAGTCAAGCCTCCAAGAGGCCTTAGTATGAGGAGGGAAGGGACTTTAGAAAGGATATTGTACCACAGATTCTGTTACATGAGCATGGGTTTAGAGTAAGTAATTTTAAGCCAGGTATGATACACAAGCAGAAAAATGTAGATAACGAATGAGAGAGGATCTGTGTGACGCTGCAAATCACTCAAAAGCTTTTTAGTAAATGTTTCTGGACAATAATATTGTAATGAGGGAGAAGCTTGCATTTGTAGAATGCAAGCCTCTTCTGTCTGAGGAGTGGTCTGTGCCAGAGCACAAGGGGTGCTGCCATGTCGTGCTTTGAAAATTGGGAGGATGCTGATGGCATCTCAGTTCCAGCTGAGTTCTTTGGAGCTACCTACTGCTGCCAGAGAGAGTAATTTTGAGGAACACCTGCAAATATTCCTCTTTTTGAAAAAGCAAGCCCATTCATACTGTTTAAGAAGGTGTGTTGGGGTTTCTGTATTGGTGGGTTTCAGTGGCAAAGATTGGCTTGCAATAATGCTGACAGTTTTGCATTTAAAAAAGCCGTTTCTGTCCTAAAAACTTGAGACTTTTGTGAGCTTCCAATGGAAGTCTTCTTGTTGTTTTTACTGTAAAAATGTGATTAACTTGTTTCTCTAAAACTAGTTTTTCTGAAAATCTGTCTCTTTTATTTCATTGTTGTTTTATCTGTTTGCTTAAAAAAGGTGTTCAAAGTGAATGTAAGATTTAGTATCTGGTTTAATACTTCCATAGCCAGCTTTTAAGAGGAGGTTTCCAATTAGAGGTGTGTACTTTTGACTTCTGTTCATTCTCCTCTCTCGTCCCCCCATATGTTGGTTCTTTAATTGCTTTCAGCTGCAGGTACTGGTATACATGAGATTCCATATTAACTTTAGCCTGTTGACTAGAGATAGACTGAGGACTACAGGGGCAAATGCTGACTGTTACAGTCAGCTTCCAGTTGTATGTTGAAAAATGCTCAGAGAACTCACTTGTTTCATGATTTCCTCAGGGTTCAAGCTGAATCTGACCACTCTGCAGGTCCCTAGTGATCTTTTGTCCTTCTGCCCCCCGACTGGTGTAGTGTTTATTTTTTCTTAGTCGTTAGGGGCCTCTCCATTTTCCATGCTTTTTTACATGACTTTAGATGTGTGAGAGAGAGGACCTTGTCATGGCGTTGCCCATCTCTCAGTACCATTGGGTTCAGCAGGTCTTATCCCATGGATTTGTATGGATCAAGTTCTGTTACACAATTTCTGACTAAATCATCATCAATTGATGGCCATTCTTTGAACCTCCTTTAAGCCTGTCTGTAAGAACAGGAGTACTTTGCAGCTAAAAAACAAAGGCAAAGAAGACATCGTGTACCTCTCTCTTGTCTGTTCCTGGGTTCACTAAATCACCTACTCCATTCAGTAACTATCCCATGTTTTCAAAGGTCAGCCTTTTACTGTTCATGGAGCAGTAAAAACTCTTTGTGTATCCTTCTGATGCTTGCAGGTCTTATTGCTGGTGAGTTTTGCCTTTTCTAATGCCATTCCTGCATGCCCAGGCAGTGTATGTAAATGTTTCTTTTGTAGCCTAACTTTGCTTTCACCTCTTGTATACTGCCTTTTAGCAATGGAGTTCCACCATAAGTTCTTTGGCTGAGCTAGTCTTCTGATATGTGTACTTCACATTATTGGGCTGGACTGTTTTGTGCTCGGAGAATGTCCTTTGACCAGCTTGCTTTCTTGTGATCCTTTACCATCATTGCAGCTTTCAGTGGGATCATACCTACCAGTCCCCAGATTTGCTTTCCAAAAGTCCATGGTCTGTACTCTACTGCTCACTTCCTCTCTGCCCCCAGGGTTTAGAATTCCCCTATGTCATGGTCAGTACCACTTTGGCTGCCAGTGATTTTTGTATCCTTAATTGGTACTTCCCAGCTAGTGAATTGCAGATGTGGTTAGCTGTACGCCAGTCCAGGTTAGCCTGTATAGTACCCATATTAAGGAGATACTCCTTATAGAAATTCTATTCTATTCTATTCTATTCTATTCTATTCTATTCTATTCTATTCTATTCTATTCTATTCTATTCTATTCTATTCTATTCTAATTTTTTTAGTGTGTGTCCCCACCTGCTGTTGTTTTTTCAGGGAGATGTCAAGGAGATGAAAATCACTCACAAAAACCAAGGCTGTGATCAAAAGCAACCCTCAAGTTGTTTAGGGTGCTCTGTCTATGGGGGAGGTCTGTAAAAAAGGCTTTTATCATGATGCCACATTTCCTGACATCTTTTCTGATGTGGATCCATAAACCCGCACCCACCCACTGTCCACTAAAAGAGCTTCATAAATCCACACTGGTCTTTTGCATAAAGGCACCCTTTACCTTCAATCTTCGCTGTCTGTGTTTTCTGAATAGCATCTGTTTGTCCATCACAGCTCTGTCATTACTGCCAGATCTCAATTATTCCAGTCACGTTGTGTGGTGACTGGATGCAGAGCTCTTGTTCCTCCTCCTATGTGTTTTCAGACTGCATGTGTTACATGTACACTTCAGACAGGGGCCCCTTCAGCCTGTAGTGTTGCTGCTTAAGTGCCTCTTTTTCTTCTCATTCTGGGTCCTTTATTCTTTCTACTGCTACTCCCCAGTTCTTCACTTATCTGTGAGTGTCCCTTCCTAGCTGGAGATAATGTGGATTTGAAAGTAACTTGGCTGGTAAAAATTGATGTATTGCCTTGACTGATGCTGCTGTGCAAGGAAGTAAGTGAGTGGAAAGCATAATATCCATTCACACTGAGTATCATCTGCCTGTTGCAAACATTGGTACCTCCTCTGTCAAAATTTTGTGTGTTGGTTTGTGAGTTTTTGGGTTGTTCAGTGGTTTTGGTTTTTTTTAAGATTGTTCAAGAAAAGGAAGAGAGGAAAAGGAAGAGAGTTTGGTGACCAACTTCAAATCTCAAAAAAGAATTAACAGTTTTATGAAATGTGCTAAAGGCTGTTCCTATTATTAGGGTTGTATTAGAGATTGCTGCTCATACTATAACCTCTTCTGTGGCAGGATTTATCACTTTGCAGTGAAAACATACTGCAGGCAATAAAATTTGGCATTCTTGGCCAGAGTCCAATGTTACGTTTCTTTGTTCCTTTTTTAATTTAAAAACATAATTTCATTTTGATTTGAAAGACTCTGAGTAGTAGAGGTTTTGTGGATTTGGCTGGTGCTTATAGTTCCTGGAGCTATATTCTGTTTGTATACAAATTGGTGGGTAATTAATAATGTGATCTAATTTGTTTCCATTATATGTACACAGTGTTAAAATTGAACTTGAATGTTTACTGTTAACTAACAGTAAAGCTTATATTGAGAGTGTATTGGGTTTTTTTAAATACCCATTTGAATACATTTTCATGCTTCCCTATAAACACACTGACACACCATGCACACACGCAGTGTGTTGGAGTAGGAGAAACAGAGCTGTGACTTCAGCAACTTCAGTTTGCCTCTGAGTGCTCTGAACTGATTCCAGTGAGGCTGATAGCATAGCTTTGCCTTCTGGGCTGCGTCTCCTGCCATCTGAGTGCATGCACATTTCTGATTGTTCTTCATTCTTTTCAGCTCTTCTTGCTGCAGACATTGTGCAGTGACCTAGTGATTCGAGCAGGTGATTAAAAGGAGCTCTCTATTTGTGAATTACTTTGCAAGAGGGTGTTTTTGATAGAAACCTATTCAGCAGATGTTTACTGTATAATGGTAGGTAGCTCTGCATCAAATTCTAGTTTTGTTTGCTACCTTCTAATGTTTTGGAGAAGTGCAGGTGAACCTTTTGTACTCATAAGTGGCCTACGATGTGTAGGTTGTGGAGAGAAAGCTGGAGTAGGACTATAAACAATACTTCATTTTGTAGTGAGTCGTGGGGGGGGGTTGTATGACATTTAGCTAGAATAAGTTTACTGGTGTGTTTAGGAAACCAAGGTTACAGCTCTGAGGCAGTTCATATTGGCAAAAACATATTTTCCTGAGAAAAACTGCCTCATTTTAAGTTTTTAATAACTGTCTCATAGATAATTTTTATCTTTAACCTAGGATTGCTTTTGAAATGAAGTAGTGTATATGACTTATTTTTAAATTATGTTCATGTTTATGTGTATTGCCTTGGCCTTTTAAAGCTGATGTTAAAGTAATAAAGTTAAAATTGTGTCCCACTGTGTTGAGGGATCTCACAGATTTTACAAACTATCAAATGGCCAGGTATAGTTACATACACACATTGAAAGAAAGAAAAACATGAGCCTCCCTCTGCTTCGTTTAGGATTTTGTGTGGTAGTGGAAGGCATTTTGCTCTCAGGCTAATGTCTGTCCAGTACAAACCATACTACTCCTAGTTTTTCTGGGTTTTAGTTATCCTGTAACACCAGGTGGAACAGGACTGGGAAGGATTCACAAGCAAACTCTGCATTGCATGTTTTTGTGAATGGAGCATTTATAGCTTCTTGATTTTCTGTTCCTTTATTTTTCCTAAGTATAATGAAGTGACAAGACTGTCTCAATTACAACAAAGGACAGTTCTGCATTGGGAAACCTTTGTTAGGCAGTTTCTCTAGGTTATAGACCTAAAGTAGATGCAATCCTTAGCGTAGAAATAAAAAATTTCTTTATATCCATCATGCTTTTGACGCTTAAAAAATGAGCAGTAGTTTAAGTTATTCTTCTCATGCTACACCTCTGTTTATAGCAGGAGGGCAAGGGCATGTACTTCTGCTCATAGCAGAGAGTTGCACTGTGGCAGCTTTGGTCAAAGTCACTCCAGGTGTCCCATTCACAATTGAGCTTGGTAGTGTTATGCCAGCTTTTCAGGTAACACCCCTCTTGGTCAGTTAGTGACTTCTGAGCATAGAATTAAAGGATGTCTGAGAAGACTGTTGATTCATGCAGAGGAATGTTTCTACTGTTGTGTCAGGAGTCACTAAGCAGGTCTGTTGGAGACTGATCAGGGGAGCTAGCTGCAAGATCCTGGACTTTCTGTGTACATTCTTGGTCATGGATCTCTCTCCTCATTGTGTATGACCCAGGCTGCTTTTGCTGTTGGCTGAAGAAGTTGTGAAGTATCAAAAGAAAGGCTCAGCACGTGTGTTGCCTGCCCATGAATGTAGATTCTGTAGGATTGACAAGCTGTATGAGAGGAGGCTGGTAATTGGAAGACATCTCAAATGTCAAGCATCTGTGGGTTAAATATCAGATACAGTTAACAGTTCAAACATTTTTACAGGACCATTTTTAATAATCATCCTGTAGTTATTTAAAAATAATTTATATTGTGGTTTCATAATTGTCAAGGTCTTTTGTTTATCTGTAGTAGTGCTTCCAGCAACTACCCAACCCCAGTAACAAACCAGCAATTTGCTTTACATTTCTGAGAAGCAATCTCCTTAGGTTTTGCAGCTTCACACCTTGAAAACAAATGCTGTTGTAAGTCAAGATATGATGTCCCTTACTTTGTTGTTGGTTTTACTTAGCATATGTTTATGCTAGTATGCCTTACATCTTGCTGCTTTTGAATTCATAAAGGTTGTGCATGCTTTCTGTTTACCTTTAACATGGGAGGAAAAAAGCCTGAAGCAAAACCCATAGGCCGCCACAAAAAATGCCTTCACAGGAAACTGAGTTAGGCTGGTTTTAATTAATTTAAATTGCCAATTAGGATACTTCTTTGATTGGTGGTTTTCAGTTTAACTGGGAGCATTCATCTAGAGAAAATTTGCATCTTAGTAGTCAATAAGTGTATTTCCTATTGAACATAACATTTGAAGTCTTAGTTGCTAAATTTTGTGAGGAAAGGAGGTAACTTACAGGCACATTTAAGGAATTTATATAACTGCACATTATATTGGCTTCTTATGTTCTGTGTTTTAGGCTTTTGAAAAATTGTATGGTTTACTTTGTTTTCCTTGATAAGATTAATTTTTATTTTTTATTTGATGATGGGCTTCTGTTTAATAGAAACATAAATTATATTTAGACAGCAGGCTTGTTAAAACAGTCTTGAAAGGCAGATGTGTTTTGTCAGTAAGCGGAAAATAAAGTGGCTTTGAGAAATCAGGAAAATAGAAACAAAATTATTTGAGGAAGATGCAAATTTAAGCTTTTTTTTCTTGATCGGTAGTATTTGTAGAACTAGTGATTAAGCATTCACTTGCACTTTGCCTTCTTTTTCTGGTATGTAAAAATTAGACTGTTTTCTCCTATAATTTGTAATAAATTTCCTAACTTTGAATGAGCAAGCTATTAAACTCTTTTCAATGGGAAGAGGAACAAAAGGCATCAGCTTCTGAAAGAAAACCCTAAACATCTCTGACTTCATTTGATTGGCCAAGAACTTCAGAGACGTGACTGATCCTAAAAGTTCAGGACTAATTTCACTGTCTGAAGTATTTTATTACTTTTTGGTTTTTGTTCTAGACAACTTAGGTTTGAATTTCTAGTACATTTGAAAATAGCTTTGATTGAGTTTAAATTCAGTATCTTAATTTAAATTTATGTATTTTTACCTGCTGGTTTCTGATGTTCAAAGACTTCCTTGGATCAGAGATTGTAATCAAGGTGGTGCATACAATTTTTATATTGGCCCATCATGATTTTTCTTAGACAACATATTACTATGGCATTTCATTTTTTTCTGCATTTTTTGCCCTTTGCTGTGAAAGGGTTTGGAATGGAAATGCTCTTCTGAGAACTTCTCAGTAATCTTATCTTTTAAAATACTGACAAGTAGAATGTACTTTCCAAAAAATCGGTCTGTGTGGCTATCGCAGTAGACCTCCAGGTAGAAGAATCTTTGTATGTGTATTCTGTATGCTGTGAATTAATGAGAAACTGCCTGTATGCTGCATATTTTATAGAGCCAAAGGAAGCTAACCTTTATCCCTGGTATTACTCACCTTGTTAGTTTTGATGTTGGCTATATTAGGCCATTTGATTCCAAATATTTAACACAGATGGGTGGGTGCAATCCAGCTTGTGTTGCTTGAATAGATAATTGACAGAAAGGTAAATTACCTTTGTAATGAATATTACCTGCAGTGATTTCAAAATAGCGTGTTAGCTGGAGATAATTTTGTTAATATGTTCTTTCCAAGAAGAAAAGATTCTTTTCTGTAGAGAACCTTCGATGAGTTTTAGAAAATGCAAGGATTATCAGAAGTGAAAAACTGAATGGAGTTTAAATTAGTTATGAAGAGTAGAGGACTGAGAATAGGGCAAATTTGTGGGGGATGGATCTGTCACTTTTCACTTGTCAACACATGCAACCTGCAGATCCAGGGTCCCAGAACTATTGTTTATTTTGAGCTTTTTTTGTTGATTTTGTTGTTTGGCTGTGCCAGAAGGAGAAATGAAGTCCTATCTTCTGTGCTCTATCCAGACGGAATTGCTCTTGACCAGTACTTGCAGTAATGCAACAAGATTATCCATTTGTTCTGAAGTATCAAAGCT
The DNA here is from genome assembly GCA_014549065.1 of Cardinalis cardinalis. Lineage (NCBI taxonomy): Eukaryota > Metazoa > Chordata > Aves > Passeriformes > Cardinalidae > Cardinalis > Cardinalis cardinalis. The sequence goes on from JACDOX010000102.1 coordinate 252,534, forward strand.
TCCAGAGTTTCTTTACTAGAGTTATTAACATCTAACAAAGGTAAAATAAATGTAAACATTTGCTCCTATTTACAAATTTAACTCATTCCATGGCTGGCAGGTTTCTAATCTGAGTGTCGAATATGTACCAGAAAAATGCTTATGTTAACATTTAATGATCTTGCTGAGAAGTGGTAGCCTTTGGAATGTAGACAGACCAATTTCTTTGTTTTTAAAAGAGAAAAGGCAATGTTGTGCAATAATGACTGATGATAATGACTGATCCAACCATAGTGAAAAGTTACCCTATTTGGTAAAAATACTCAATAGGGGAGTGTGGGTGTTCTTCTTACACTGAAAAATAAGCCTATTTAACCCAGGAAGGTTTTCACCTCTATCCTAGGGCATATGGTTGTTTTGGAGAGTTTTTCTGTCTGCTGGTATTGCTGGAAAAACTAAAGAATTTTTCCTGTGTTAAATTTGGGAGGACTATAGAAGATATAGTCTGCAATCTCCAGGGTCCAGGACAGAGAGAAATGCATTTTGGCTCAAGAAGTGAGCTGTATCCTGAAGTGATTTTGCCCCTCTTCTCTGCTCTAATGAAACCCCATTAGGAATTCTGCACCCAGTTATGGGGACCTCTGTACACAAAAGGCATGGAATTGAAATGGGTCCGGAGGTCAGCCACAAAAATGCTCAGGGGGCTGAAGCACCTCTCCTTGGAGGAGAAGCTTGAGAGTTGGGGTTGTTCAGTCTGGAGGAGAGAAGTACTCCGGGAAGACCTTACTGTGACCTTTCAAAAGGATGAACAGAGATTTACTGCCAAGGCTTGTAGTGACAGGATAGGCAGCAAAGGTTTTAAAATGTAAGTTTGTCAGAGTACTTCTTCGCTGAAAAATTTCTAGTTACCTAATATGCCTTTCAGATTTCAAACTCGGCACAGGCTTGATCTCCTGTTCACTGAACACTATGCCAATGTTCTGATTTACTCTGCTTATGGATGTCCTTTTAAATTAACCTTTAAAAGTCAAAATCATCAAAAAAGAAACCAGGTTTCTGAAAGGCTGGAAACTGAAAGCAAGAAACCTGATGCTTTCTGCATACCTGATTGCTGGCTGAATTACTTGTAGTTTTACCTGTTGATTATGCCTTTAATAACTGTCTCTCACATTTGCACCAGAACTAAAACTGGGGATTATATACCAGTTGATATCCTTCCTCAGGATAGGCAGTGCAGAAGAAAAAGGTTTTGAAAATAAGCATAGAGTGTGGACAAGGGCAACTGTGATATAGGTGATGACAGGGACTGGGAGCTGTGGAGATACCTATGCATCTTGGGAAAGGAATATCAAGATTGGACATAGTAAGCAGTAGTGCATCTTGGTTTTAAAAGCCAGAGTACACAAAAAGAAGTTGCAAAGAATTCCCCATGACAGAATTAGCACAGAATTGTTATTCTGTAAAGCTTAATGTAATTTACTTACTGAATGTTACTCCAAAGACTTAGAATCTGCTTTTTCAGAGAAACATTCGTCATTTGATGATATGGAAATATCAATTTTTCTTCTTATTTTCTCAGAAGCTTTTTCTTATTGATGATAATAATACTACTGCTTGTGATAAACCAAGTTGAGGTTCCTCAAAATGTTTCTCTCTTTAGAAAAGCCTTGTCAGCTTGAGACAGGATACATTCAGAAAAGGAGGAAAACTGTGATATTGTGGGATTGAAATCTCTATTATAATTTACCACAAGCAGCACTGGGTAAAAAGAGGAGTTCTGTTGACCTTCTGTTCTTTTCCTCCAAAGTAACTTCTATATTATTGTCATAGCTTGGTTTGTCCAGGGGACAGAAATATTACTAAATAGTTCTTATTATTTTTTTGAGAAGTTGTAGTGGTGTCTCAGGCTGCTGATGGGCTTATACTCTGCACGTATGAGAAAAAGACATAAAATGTTATTGTTAACATGGTTTTCTTTGAAACAAGACTGGGACAAATGCTTACTAATTGGAGCAAAACCAAGAAAGACAGGAAGAGAAAGTTATTTCATGGCCTGTCAAATGTAAATTAACTTTTTCATTTTGTTGGGGCAAGTCGTTAGTTACTGATTATTAATGTAAGTTGCAGTTGTAAGCACTTAATCGGCTGCAGGGAGGTGAGGGATGTGGAGAGCTCGTACACAGTAACTGAACACTATTTAACTCTCACTTCTCTGGATTCTCTCTTAGACCAGTTTTGATTGTGTTGAGGTTTTCACATTTCATTAAATAAGCTGTCTTTGGAGGGAGCTTGGGCTCTCTGTTGTTTGAAACAATTTCCTAGAGGTTGCTTGATCATGCACCTTTAACCATCTTTGAGAATTAATTCTATTTCAAACAGATATTTGCAAAGTCAGTTCCTAAGTAGGAAATGCCTCTTTGTTACCCTTCACTTTATGATTAGATTGAATATACAGTGAGAAAAAAAAGACAAAAGAATAAATAATTGAGGTGCATTTAAAACTTTGTTTCTGGGATTACACTGACATTGCTCTTTACTATCTTTGTCAAAGACTACAGGAATTGGTACCAACATTATTTTTGCAACTGAAGCATTCACTTCTCCAGGCTATGTTGGATGGGAGCTTTAAGGCTGTTATTAGAAAAACCTGATCAAAACTGAAAACCCCAACCAAACAACTACCACAGCTTTTCTGCAAATTAATGCTAAATTTCATAACTGATACGATAAAGAAACAGGCAGGGAGTAACAAGCTAAGGTTTAGAGTTAATATTGTGCTTCTATGCCTGTTTAGTTTTTTTGTGGTAACGATGGCTGGTTTATGTTGATAACAATAAATGTAAGCCATAGAAAGTCCTTTATTCATTGCGTCCAGAAAGTTTGTGTAAGCAGTTTTTTGTTTTTTAGAGACTAAATGAAATTCTCAAGAGAAGATTAATTTCAAGAAAATCAGTTTAATAATGTAGTTACACAAAGAGAAGAATAAATGGCTTGAAATTTCAAATAGGTTTTGAAAAATAACTACGATTCAGGAGGCACAGAAATTCAAGACAACTGAATCTTCAAAACCAGTAATTCAAAATCCTATAAAGATGGAAATAGAACAGTGTAGAGGATATCTGTGTGATCTTTTATGTTTATACCGGGCCTTTAATGTAATGTAGTTGTGCTTGGTATTTGCATCTCTTGCTTCAGCTCCCACACAGTGGTTGATGAAAACTGAATTCCAGGACAAGATTAAAAGATTTTATCTTTTTTAAATGCTTTGTGGATTGCCAGTTTTATTCTTTGTTCTACAATTGATTTACTTTCACTAAAAGTCAGCCTTGAGTTACTGAAATACCTGTTTTCTCTCCTTTTCTAGCTGTTTACATATGCTTTATAGTAACTGTGTTTGGATGCCTTTTGGGCTTATGGTACTGCTGTTAGCCTCCTTTTGAAACACAACAAGAAGAGGCAAAAAGTTTCCTTCTTCCTAAGTAGATACTGAACGTCCTTGAGGAGAGGCTCCTTGTGAAAAGGCACTGCTATATTTTGGTCCTTCAGTGCTATTTTCTGTGGTGAGTTTCACTACACTCTTTGTCTATAAATGAATGTTACCGTTCTCTCTGGAATGGCAGTAATTGTGCATTGAAGGCTGCGAGCATCCTTTGCTAGACTGTACTTGCGCAGAAGCAATCCCAATGAAACAGCCTTCAGGGAACAGCAAGGAAACTGTGACTAGCTACTAAGCAAAGCAGCCACAGGAACCAGCACCACAAATTGGAGATGTTGTTCAGAGTTTCTTAGCAATAGTGTCCTTCTCTTGCAGGATTTTAATGCAGAAAGGGATTTCCTTTTAGCTTGTTAATAAACTATTAATTATTTTTGTTATGTCTCAGAGATAACTCCAGTGTAGGAGCTGTGAATCTTACTGTACACAGGGGAGAATAGAATGGAAAATAAAACATTGCTTGTCTTTAATCTCTGTCTTAAAGCATCAAGCTTTGTGTCTCAAGTATTCTTTGTTAGGTGGGTATTGTAAGAGTTCTGCAGTACAGCAGTTAAGAGGAAGTGTATTTTTGTGCTTTAGCTGCAGAGGTCATATGTTTCAACCTGCAATTTAAGTTTATATCAGTTCTTCAGAAAATCACCTCAGAATGATTTTGTCATGAGAGAAGATCTAAAGAGAATGAGAGCTTAGAGGGGGAGGAACTGGTGATTGTGTTGTTCACTTGGTTCAAGTACCTGACTGCCATGTCCATGGGAGTAATCTCTTCTGAATCTGTATATCTTGTCTGCAGCAGCATGGAATTATCTGCAAAGTGTACAGGTAGATTATCCCTTAAGAAACATGTACTGATTGTGGGACTAAGTCAGTTTTTGGAAAGTGGTTCCCTTCCCCACACAAAAGTTGGCTTATGTATTAGGTGTTATTTTTGTATATCCTTATAGCAGTTGAGATGGTCGAAATTCATGTACCTAAAATCAATAATCCCATAGGCACTTCCGGCTTTCTTCTGGACACACCCTTTTTAAAAGGGTAAAAAGAAGGGCCCTGAAATTACTGACCAGTCAACCTCACCTCTGTGCCCAGCAATATCATAGAACAGATGCTACTGGTAGCTATGTAAAATCATAAGGAAGACATGGAGGTGCCTGGAGACTGACAGCAGGGCTTCACCTAGGGCAAATCATGCCTAGCTAATCTCACAGCCTTCTGTGATGGAGTCCTGACTGTGTCAGTAGACCAGGGAAGAGCTACAGGTATCTCCCTGGACTTCTGCAAAACTTACAGCATGGTCCCACACAGTGTTCTTGTTGCTGATTTGGAGGGAGTAGGATCTGATGAATGTACTTTGTGATGGGTAAGACATAGGCTGGCTGGTCATGTCCCAGAGTTACTGTCAACACTATCCATGTGAAAACCAGTAATGACTGGTGTCTTTTGGGGGTCTCTACTAGTACAAATATATTTTGATACCTTAATCAATGGCATAAAATAATTGAGCAGAGAGAGCCTTAGCAAGTTTGTGGATGACACCATGCTGAGTGGTGCAGTTGATAGGCTTGATGAAAGGGATGCCATCCATCGCTAGACAGCACTGAGCCATGTGAACCTCATTGGGTTTAACAAGGCCAAGTGCAAGGTCAGCGCGAGCCCCCATTCTCATGGAGCCTGGTGAATGAACTGACTAAATGCAGCCCTGCAAAGAAAGACTGGGGGTGTACTGGTGGATGAACATTCACATGAGCCAGCCGTCTGTGTTTACAACTCATGGTTTAGAACCATGTCCTCAGCTGTTGGAAGAGAAGCATGGCCAGCAGGTCAAGGGAGATGATTCTGCTCCTACTGCACTCTCTTGAGACCCCCATCTATACTACTGCATCCAGCTCTGTGGTCTTTGTGGTTTTAAATTGAAAGAGGGTAGATTTAGGAATATAAGGAGGATAGAAGGAAGAAAGTTTTAACAATGAGGGTGGAGAAACACTGGAGCTGGTTGCCCTCATGTGGATGTTGTGGAGAAGTTGTAGAAATTCCATCACAGAAAGTATTAAAGGCAGGTTGAACAGTGTTTAGAGCAACCTGGTCTAATGATAGCTAGACTAGATGGTATTTAAAGGTTCCTTAAAATCCAAATGGCTCTATGATTCTTTGAAATTAGCTTGTACCCTAATGAGTGAGCAGTGAATTTTCTCAGTGGACTTGAACTGTCATCTGATGCAGATTTTTTTGTTGCAAAGTTCTTAAATGATTTCCTGGTCCTGATTCATTGTCAGTCTTTCATGTTTGACACTTGCATGGGACAGCTGGAAACTGTGATTTTTATGAACTCAGTTAATCAGAAATAGGAGGATACAAAGGTAACAGATAGGGAATGGTCTACATAGCTTAGCTGACACAAATAGTACTTTTACTGTACTTATATAGTTCTTTTTCTCCAATTGTGACCTTCTACTGGGAACCAGACTTAACACGCTGCTAACATTTTGTTGATGCATGGCTGTGTAGCCTCTTCAGATAGAGTTCGTGTCTTGACATTTTTAGTGTTAAGCGCACCAGTAAAATACTGGTACTGTGTTTATGGATGTAGCAGTATTTCTGCATTAAGCTGATTTCCTAAGGTTTATTGATGCTGTAAATTTTTTCACCAGATGATTTCTTGCTGAACAGCTCCTTGAATAAGCAGGAGAAAATGATCCACAGAGCAAAGCATTGCTGTCAATAAACCTATGGAAAACATTCCTTGCTTTTGTTTGTGCACTGTAAAGATATGAAACCTCAAATTTTAGAATACTTCATGGTTATTGAGTCTTCGGTTATTCGGTAATGCTGCACTATTAGTTCAGGAAGAAATCTTTTGATGTACTTTATACGCGACTTGAGCTGTAGGGCATATGGGGAAGCAAGTTGCTGGGGATTTGAATCCTTCAGACATTTTATCGTGTCAAAGTGACTCACTTTTTTTTGCAGGTATGTGTTTAGCTTAAAAATATGCAAATATTTTCAGAATTTAGAGCTTGCAAGATGAAGCTGGGTGGCTGCCAAAGCAGTGGCCTCTCTCCTTGTCGCAGGCTGCTGTGGAGGAGAAGAAACCATCTGGTTGACTCTGTGGGTTACCAGGCCATCTGAAGTGTAGTTATCCTCATTCTTCACTAAAAAAAACATGTAGCTGCTAAAGTTAGTGGAGAAGGAAGAAGGCAACTGCTAGGCCACAGTACTTCCTTGTATGAGGTGAGGGGGCGATTATTATTATAAGTGTGTTCACAAGCATAGTGTTAAAGAAATTCAGATGAGTTTTGTTCTCATCTTCATTAGGTAGGTTTATTGCATCTCTTGTGTGACAGTCTGGACAAACAGCAATGTTAAGGTCTGGGGTCTTGCTCTTCATCGATTTGTTGTTACCAAGTAGTTGTCTTGTGGTCATCTTCACACCTTAGGTCTTAGGTTGGTTTTGGTATGAGTTTCTCTCGGTTTTATGGTCTGTGTTGAAATATGGTTGTTACAGTTCATAAACCACAATCTATGGGTTGTCTACTCTAACTGTTTATTTAAAAATAATACTTAAGTTGCTTGGTTTCTCTTTACTAATTATTATTAATGTTCAGATTTTTAGCTCCAGGTTTTACTATAATACCTCTTTGACTTACACAACATAGCCTTATAGTTCAGATAAAGTTCAGCTTGCATCCTAACAATTCAAGCTACTGATATCTACTTCCAAATAATATAAAATTTTCAACACTAAGGTAAATGGTATGTAGATGGGGTTATATTCAGGTGGCTGCTATAAGGGCCATTTTGTGGACAGTTCCTGGAGTAAGCTGTCCAGTTTGTACCTGTAAATTTGAATTAGACGTTCATTGAAGTAAAAATGTTTATGCAGTCTTGTAGAGACACAGCAGAAACTTCAGGTTAAAAGATCTTTCTTCAGATTTATCGATGAGTTTTCTTCAGTTCTGATTTTTAGATGAGTTTTGTTTATGAAGCTGAGGCCTGCCTTATATTCAGGCTTTTTGCTGTACTAAAGTAAATTTGTCTGTTCTTTTTTTAAGCTCTGATATTGTTAAAATATGTCAGACTTCATGGTTTTAAAATACAAAGAACCCTTTAGGTTCCTCTCCTTTTCTCTAAAAGTGTCTTGGAGGTGTCATACAGTCAGAAGTTTGACTGGAAGATACACTTAATTTATATGCAATTAATGTCGGCCCAGATTTTGTTTTGAACTCTCAGTTTTGTCATTTCCATCCCATTTTCTTGCTGGTTAGTAAGCATGCTGTGTCTTTCTCTGATAGCTGCAGAAAAAAGAAAAGCTGAAAGAGCTTTTCTTGCAGAATGTTACTGTCATGATTGCTAGATGTCTAAGTTTTCACTGGGTGTGTGGAATTGAGGACAACACTCCTTGGCTGAGCATTACGGTGGGGAAACCAGTAAGGTTGACTCAGGCAGGATATGGAAGGGGGCACCAGAACTCAGAAAACACCAGCAAACTTATGCTGTTTGCAGTTTGACAAGAGCATGGATTTCTTGACAAGTAGAGGAAGCAGGAGGGAAGGAAGAAGTTCAGGAGGCATTTAACCTTTTCTTTTCTGCTTTAGTGGCTTTAGGCTGCTTCCTGGCTAAAATGTGTTCCAGAGTTTTATCACAACACCTTAGATAGGTATACTCCATGCTGAGGTGTTGCTTTAAATTATCAGTGTTGTGTCCCATATCATGCAACTGAAAATATAGCTCTTTCTAGAGTGTAATAAATTCTTTTATCAACCTAAGTTGAAGTGCATGAAAATCCATGGGAATTTCAATTTGTTGGAGTTTATAAAAAAAGGAGTGGAAGGAAGAAGGGAAGAATGGCAATCCTAGTATGAATTGTATGCAGCTAGCATAAATGTATTGTGTGTCTTCTTTGTGGTCAGATTTGCATGCATAGACAAAAAAGTTTTAAAGTATTATATACTTAATTTGTACCCTTGTTCTTACTTGACCAACCTTAGTAGCTGTATCATTTATTGAACTCGCCTCTAACTTTTCTGTTTTAACAGCAAATATTCTGTTTACCACATTGAGTAAGTTCTTCATTGCAGTTTGAAAGGTTCTTGATTTAGAAGGTGTCTCTAAAATCTAAATAATATGCCAAAGGTACAGGAACATTGTTGACTAGTACATTATAATAATCTGCAGGAGTGGTTTGCATTATTTTGTTGGAAGTTGAGGAAGATCACAGATAACTTAATCTCCCTTCCTTGTATCTTTTTAAATAGACTAGCCATCCATGGCTATATCTCACCAGATGTACGCCATTCGTACATACACACATACGTTTTTTAAAGGGAGCAGTTAATTAAGAGTCTAAGGTTGATCCAATTCAGACTTTGTTTCCATGCATTTCCTACTTTCCAAACTCTAGTCTGCAAATCAAACACTTAGCCCAGAACTTGTCTGATTCATACAAGTTAGTAAGACTGAACAGATTCACTCTAGATAAAGTAGGTTTAATAGTATAGGTATTTCCTATGAGACTGGTGCTGGAGAATCAGTGAATGTATTAATCAGTGTCATTCACTTAAGCAGTGAGATACTTCCAGTAGCGCTGAAGTTACTGAATTAAAAGATTGAATTCACACCTCTGTTTCCCTTGGACCAGCATTGTGTGCATTTGGATGGTTTAAATTGGCGAACATGACGCTCGTCTTTCAAACCTGATACTGATTCTCTTTATTACAATGCAGAAGTTTGACAGAATCCATGAAATTCTGAAGATTCTTTTTGCTGTTCAGTTTAATGTGGGGGTTTAGAAGAAAAATAGCCCCTTTCCTGTGGTAACTGGGAAGTGTAGCAGTCTTTCTTTCTTGCTTGTTCCAAAAGAATGGAATTTTCGTGGAGTGCAAGTCATAGTACTAAGCTGGTATCTCACTTTATTTGAAGAAGGGTATGCAAAAGAATTTAACTGTTTTAAAGAGGTTATATATATATATATATATACACACATACATAGTGCATCAATTGAAGGGCATTACTCTCTATCCTGTCTGATACTGGTAATGGTAAAGGGATGCCTGATCTGATGTTTCACATATGCCTGCTGTGTTTTGGTGGTGTCTCAGCATAAACTGAGGCTAACTCTTTTGTCACCTTGATATTGGAAGCTGTGAGTCTGAGAAAACCAGCTGACTGTGACAAAGTGCCCTGTTACTTGCACAGCATGGAAATTGCTTTGTGGGAGAGAGGATGTTCAAACTAGGATTAGGCTTGAGAAAATGATGAGCATTAGACCTCACAGTTGCATCTCCTGAACACAGTAGCAAGGAAGTGCGTTTGGGAAGGTGCTATGGGCAGTGGCTTGTGTGCTGCCTTCTGCTCCTTAGGTAGGAGTTCTTGATGGCATTTTCCCCACTCTGTCTCTTCTCCAAGTCAGCTTTGCAGAGATAATTCTTCAGTCAGAATTAAAGCTTTGATTGTAGTAGCCCTAGGGTATGCTAGACCTGGAGTGCAGTTGGTCTTGGGTTGGTTTGAAATTCCTGTCAATTTGGGGATATGAAGGCAGTTTAACGGGAGTTTGTATCCACTCACTGCAGTCGGTGCAATGCAAATTGGCTTTTGTTCCTTTCAGTCCTCGGGCATCTTTAACGGTTAAACAACAATTGAAAAGTCTTTGGCACAGACTAGAGAGCTGCTGAGGTCATCTTTTGAGATTCTGACTCTGATCTTCCTGGCAGGTAGGTGAAATGTGCTTAACCTGTCTTCAGGTTTGTCTGAGTGCAATCTGTCAGAAAGACAATGCTTTAAAAACGTATCTCAGTTATTAAAAACTGCCTTTATATTTTATGTGTATAAATGTAAAAAATATTTTTAAGATCAGAGAAGTCCTACAGGACTTTCCTGACCATTGAACTCAACATTATAGATTGCACTGTCGTGAAGCAGAGCCTTTAGCTGGTAGTCTGCTGTGTCAGTGTCTTCAGATATGTTACCTCTGCTGGCCCATTCAAGGGACTGTACTATCAATGCTGTCTTTGATGTAAACCCTTTTCCAAAGGCAGCTTTTGGTGAGGCTGTTGGTGAGGTCAGCCAGCTCACTGGTGCAAAGCAGCCAGGATGTGTGTAATGCCTTCACTTCTCACAGTTAGGGATTGTGTCTTGTATCTTGTTATTGTACTGTAAGGTATTAGTTGAGTGCAAATGAAACAAATATGTCATAAAGGCCATGAAAAACCTGTTAAGAGAAAAAAAGAAAGAATTTAAAGGAAAACATTGACATATTCTCTGCTAACTGCAGAACAGATTGGTTGGTTAGCAGGTTCTCTGCTAACTGCAAAACAGTTGAGTTTGACTGAAATATGTAGATAAAACCCAAGTTAGAATTTTCTTTTGTTAATGTGGATATTGTTAGAACTTAAGGTATAGCATCATGAAAACTGATGAGCTGCCCTGGTGTATTATGTTGCATTAACTAACTGGAAGCTCTGCTACTGGAGCTATGATGCTTCTGCTGGTATCTGTTATAGCTAGAGCAAAGTCAGCTTATCATTGTGATGGTGCATGCAATCACAGTTTGTGAAAAGCCTGTCTGTAAAGTATATAATATAGCCTGGAATGCAAGGTCCACATTTATGAATTTTAATTTGTTAGGGAGTAAGTCTTAGGAATTTAACCTCTTGAAATTCCTTTCATTATCCACATGCGTGGATGCCTGAAACAAGTTTATGTGTATTTTTTGTAATTTGGCTGAATTTACCTATTTTTTGTTGCCTATTTCCTTATTTTAGACCAATTCAAAAGGTTGTATTTTACATCAATTCTGCCTCTGGTGTAATGGTCAGAAAGATATCAAGCTTTACCTTTAACACTATGTTCTTCTAAGTTTTGTAGCTTGCTTTTGAGCTTGAACTGATTCCAGTTCAAGAAAACATGTGGAGTGCTTGTAGTGGAACACTTGCAGTTTGCTTAAGTCTAAATCAAGTGGGAGGGGAGCACTGCATCTTTCGAAGAGTTTAAAACTAGTTCTTTTTTCCCTTTTCACCTTGAAACTTCAACTGTATAGTGATTTCTTCTTTGCCTTCTCTTCCTACAAAAAATACACAGTATGATCATGCATTACTATTGTTCAAGTCAGTACAATGACTCCTATTGCAAAATAATATTTTTTCTGAAGTGGTAAGTCAGAAAGAAGCTTTGTAAAATATTTTCATATATTCTTTGGACAGAAGTCTCAGGACTGGGGTAAGCCTTTGTAGGGATGTACTGTCCCTTTTGTTCCTAGGCTTAAAGAAACTTGTATAGAAACATTAAGCAGGCAGAAATTCCACTATAAGGAAATTGGACACAATTAAAACTTTGACCTTAGAATTTTCCTCTTTTAGTCTTAATGTATTGCTGGAATGAAGCTGCTGGTTTGTGGTTACCCAGGGTGCTGAAAATGTTCTGTAGTACAGTATATAAACTCGAATTGTGTAGCTTCTCCTGATTTTTGTATGCCCATATGTACTTTAGTGCATTTGTTTGTTTTGGATTGATGAGCTAGCTATAATTTAATTCTGTTTAAAATTCTTAAAAAAAAATATGTGAAGACATTGGCACACTTAGAGAATGTCTCTCTGATGCTTGTTCTGTTATCAAACCTAGCTGTTTGGCAACTAAATCTTGAGAAAAGAAAGTTTGCTAAATTTACCTTTATTTTTAGTGTTCACAGAATTTGGGTTATCATTTTAGTTATTTTTTTTTCTCCCTTCCCTCCTTGTTTTCCAGGTAGTATTGGTACAGCGTTTCAATGCCACACAATCCATCAAGATCACATTTGTACTGATGACAGTGACAAGGTGAGATTTATGTGAATGTTTCATTCACAAGATAATTATGCATTGCAGGGTCTTTATATATTGTTTTTACTACACAAACATGTATTGTTTTGCAGATATAGCAGTCAGTTTTCAGAGTTGCTTTTTGAACTGTCTCTATCATAGTAAGATATATATTTTTCTCCAGACAGTCTTTTAGACAGTTAATGAGAAATTTGTCTTTAGTGCTGTATTTTTATTTTTGCTTGTATTCCTTTGCCGTATTGACACCCTCAGTTAATAAATAACAGCAATGGCTTTGCCAATTTCTGGGTAAGGTAGGATGTCTTGTTTCTTCTGACTTTAGAGATTGGAGCCTAGCTAAGTGTTCAGAGCATTTTGTTTTGTTTTCACAGTAGCCATATTTTTCTGGTTTTGTATTGGGAATTGAAGCTTTTACATGTTAGGATTTCTCGTTCTGTCGTGCATCTTCAAGATAGCAACCCGTCCAGTCGTGTGCATGTGTTTCCCTAACTCTTTTTTGGCATATTTGCAGATTAGTTTGCTTCGGGGTCAGTAGAGTCCTGTGTATTAAGTGTTCAGTGATACTTGGATCACTACTGTAGTTGTGGCATGCAGAAAAGAGTAGTTTTGACATTGAACTCCTTGTGAGACTGGCTGTTGATGGTCTTACCTTAAGCTTTATTGTCTGTAAATACTGCAAATTGATTAACTTTAGTTCAACATGTAATGTGTCTTACATTGTATGCACGTATGACACGTCATGGTAAACTTAACTTCTTGGCTTGACATGTCTGGGAAATGGTGGGTATTGGTCAAATTCTAAATCATTTTTCTTGGGAGATGAAATGCAATGTGTGGGGCAATGTCTTAATAAGTACACTAATAATTGTGCTTTGAAACTCTGTAAGAAGTTAATTTTATAGTTGTTCCAGCTTATCCTAGAGCTAGAGATGTTTTGAGAAAGAGCTTCTTTTACTGTTCTACTGCCTTACTATTTTGTTTTTTCTCTCTCACTCTCCTTCCTTTAGTTTTATGGAGAGTGTTTTGTTTGTTTCTTTGTTTTGTTTGTGGGTGTTTTAGGGGTTTTTTTGTTTGGGTTTTTTGGGTGTTTTTTGTTGGGTTTTGTTTCTTCGGGGTTTTGTTTGTTTTTTTATTTAGTGTGTGTGTATTTGTTTCTGGTTGGGTTTTTTTGGTTGGTTGGTTTGTTTGTTTTGTTTCTTGTTTTTTGAGGGAGGTTTTTTGTATGGTTTAGTGTTTTAGTTTAATTTCATTTTTAGGTACCACTCTAGATTTGGTTACTGGTTCATCCTACAGATACTGATCAAACATGCTATCCAGAGCATGGCTAACATTATTTTAAATTTCCACTTGATTATCTGGTTAGCTGTATTCAACAGTATTCATTGCTTTGTTTTTTGGGCCTTGTATACTCTGCACTGGAAGATTCTTGGATGAGGAACGGGTGGGGGAAATTACATTTCAGAGCCATCCTAGTGCACCAACCTAACCGTTTTCCTTTTGTGAGTCATTACATGGAATACTGTTTCTTGTGTTACACTGATTGCCTTTCCTTAGTTTTATTTCATATCAAGGCAATTAAAACTTGTTTAAATCTTGTTGGAAAATCTGTTTGTTAGGTGCTTCACTGGTTTGGGGGCAGGGAAGTAGGAAAGGGTTTGGCAGCTTGCGTGGTATAAATTTCAGGAGAGTGGTTGTTTGGCGCACCACCTGCCTCCATATTAATAGAGGATTTAGGCCAAATGTTATTTTTTGCATATTTAGAGATGGTGGAAGAAAACAGTCTTTCTCCTTAGGGTTGATTTGAATTGAGAAAGAACTTCCAACTGTAAATTTTAGTTAAGTAAAACTAGTATAAAAAGCAGAAAGAATGTGGTTTTGGGTCTGTTTAAGAGACATGGTTTTCCCTCAGGTGTCAGATTTATGTGGTAAGGGTTTTGATTTTTCTGTAAGAATATGTGAAGCTGTCTGACATGGATTTTGTAGGAAATTCTAGTTGATTCCTTGATTAAAGTAGTCACTTGTTTGGAAAAACAATGAACTGCCCTCTTGTCCAGGTTTCTCTGGATGGCATCCTGTCCTTCAGGAGTGTCAACCACATCAGCTTGGTGTCATCTCCAAATTTGATGAGGGTGCACTTGATCCTTTAATCTGTTTCACTGATAAAAGTACTGAATAACACTGGTCCTGATACAGATCCCTGTGGGACACAACTTGTCACTGATGTCCATTGGGACTCTGAGCTTTTGGCCACTGCTCTCTGGATGCCCACTGATTGGGGTTTGTTGGTTTTTTCCCAAAGATTTTGTGTACATGGATAGACTTCTTTTAAATCATAAGTAATGCTTCCTTAAAGCAGCCTGTGCTCTAGGGTACAGTTGCAATTCCCTCTCACTCCTTGCTTGTATTCACATATGCCTACATTCTTGTGTTAGTTTTGGTCAGTTTCCGCTGTGAATTACTTTGAAAATCAGGTTCTGATTTATTCTGCTATTACTGAGCGCCTGTTCATTTTGGTATGAATATAATTTAAATGATACTAAATGCTGGATTTAATAGATTTATCTACAAATTTATTAATTGTTGGGCATTTTTATATTCTTTCTGGAAACTTTATGAAAAGCATGAATTTAAAATAGTTTGACATACCTTTGATTAGTCAACAGGCATATTTCCGCAAAGTAATTTACTACTTTTTGCCTGATTGTGCAGAACCGATTTTTGTATTTTAGAAGAAATGTAAAGGTTAGTATTTGACTGGCAATCCACATATATTTTACAGTAGTTTCTCCACAGGCCCAGATGTCATTTTCTGGATAACAGCATGAGAAAAATTCCACACCACACATGCTAAAGGAATGTTGCAGTCTTAATGAAAACAATTCCCAGGCTTCCAGTTCAATTACTTGATTTTGTTGACTTGGCACATGAGAATCTTGAATTCATGTTCAGTGACATCAGCAGAAAACCAAAGTGTAAGATTTTTCATGTGTGGACTCACTGCATTAAGTGAACTTGTCTAATTTTGTAGCGCCAAAAGCAGTGCTTCTTGTATTACAGAGAAATCTAATATAGCATAGGTATAATATACATTTCCCATTTTACTTGATGTAGTAAAATGAATAGAATTAAGATTTATTTTAAAATAATTGTTGCTTTGATGGTGGGAGCTTTTAAACCTCAGTGCATGAGTCAGGGCACTGTTTTTTCATGTTTTTAATTTCTTTGATTTTTGCTTTAAAGTAGAAATATTAAATAAAAGAACAGAATAAGTCTCTTTATTGAGCACAGCATTTAGGGAAAGATACTTGTAAGAAGGAATTGGTATTCCTTGGTATATCACTTTAGTGCTCAAGCAGTGGATTCCTACTAGGGTTAGAGATCTATCTCTATATACTCTGCAAGTATATCATCCTGCAGAGGCTTTCAATCATACCAAGTTTATTTGTCTTTTAAAATACTTTTTTGTCCCTTGGGTGGCTATTTCACCAGTGGTGTGCTTCTGTTAAAGAATGCTGACTCATCTTGAAAAGAAAGTCCAAAGATGCAACCCTTAACTACTCTTGCAACATCCCTTTTCACAGATCTCATCAAGGTACCTATTCCATACAGTTAAAAACCACATCGGCCACCTAGTAGTAATGACAAAAAAAAAATCACTGGAATTTTTTCCAGGGAAATTTCTGGGAAAAAATCCTCTGGAATTTTTTTCTAGTACTAAGGGGTTGGTAATTATACTTTGTCTTTCTCCTTTTTAGCTTATTGTCATTTATTTAACTTTCACAGTATGTAAAGATTTTTTTTTTCTTTTTGCTACTTATGACTGAAATACATAGCTACATAATTTATTTTTCTATTTCTAACCTTTAAATTTCCCAGCTATAGTTGGTACATCTTCCACACTCATTTTGTAGCACCTGCTCAAGGTCACCCTGCCTTGACAGGGGAATTGGATAGGATGATCTCGAGAGGTCCCTTCTAACCCTAACAATTCTGTGCTTCTATGAACTTCCTCTCATCTGCCTGTCTTAACGAAATTGTCATGGACGTCAGGTACTCAGTCTGTAATACAGAGCCCTGTTAACTCATTAAAAAGATGTTTTCACAAGAAGGGAAGTATTTTTAAGTTCTAATCCTAAAGTAAAAATTATCAGCTTTGTGTTCCACTTTGGATGGCGCAGTGTCTGGTAGCATAAGCCTACAAAATTCACATATAGCTGAACAAAAAGTGATTAACAAATTCAGGTATTTGAAGGACCCATCACATTTATTTTAATATGATGTATTATATAGGACTACATGCACCTCTTATGGGGAATGTGTGAGGGGCAATACATAGAAAAATGGGAATATCAGGAGGAATTTATTTTGTCCCCTTCAATTTCAAAACTGGAAAGTTTTGTTGTCCAATTAGGACAGGTAAGATTCATTTTTCAGGTCCTGTATTGTCACATCCACACGCCCACACACTCTTAGTCCCAGTTCATTTTATGTTTATTAAGCAGCTTTATGCCTTTTTCATTTCACTTCTGGCAGCTGCAAGGATGTCATTTACCAATTTTCAACCACTTTTGTGCCTAGTGAGTCATCTCCTTTAGAACGTTAGTTCTTTATACCTACAGCAGATGTTTGTTTTCCTGGTTTAGAGTTGGGAAAAAACCTTTAAGTACGCTGAGGTAGAGAGTGCAGGGAGGTTGGAAAGGTTAAAAAGTAAGGCGGTAGTATCTTATTTGAGGGGAACAGCTCAAGTAAATCAGTTCAGTGAGGCTCCGTTTGCTGCCTTTGCTGATCAGGGCTGCATCCCGAGCCGGTACCCGTGTGGCACGGTCAGCAAATCATGTTTATCCATTGACTGTCGAAAGGGGGTTAGAGCCAGGTGAGGGTCGGTCTCCTCAGTCGACAGAACCAGAGGACGTGGCCTCAAGCTCAAGGCCTCGGGCTGGACATGAGGAAGGATTTCTTCAGCGTGTGGTCAGACACTGGAACGGGCTGCCCGGGGAGGCGCTGGAGTCGCCGTCGCAGAAGATGTTAAAGGAAAGACTGGACGTGACACCGGTGCCACGGTCTGGTTGACAAGATGAAGATCAGCCCCAGGCAGATCTCGGAGGTCTCCCCCAGCGCTGTGCGCTCCCGATCCTGTGAAACCGAAACTAAAACGGCGCCGGGCGGGGGGCCGCGCCGTCACCGCGGCGCGCAGGCGCGTTGGGCCCGCGGCCGCAGCCGGGCGCAGACAAAGAACGCCTCGCGCCGGGCGTGGTGTGACGTCATCGGTCAGAAGTGAGTGACGTCACCAGCCCGGGGGGCGGGGCCCTCGCTCCCGGAAGCGCTGGCGGAAGGGTCGGGCCCGGCCCGGGGCGGCCGCGGCGGCCCCGAGGTTGAGGCGGGGCAGCCCCGCGGGAGCCGCGGCGGAGGCGGCGCGGCCGCAGGTACCGGCGCGGGGAGCGGCGGGGGGCGGGGCCTCGCCGGCGCCGCCCGGTGCCCGCGGCTCGTCAGCCGGGCAGGGGAAGGCGCGATGTCCCGGCGGCGCCGGCCGCCCCCCGTACAGGTAGAGGGTGAAGGAGGCCGTGTGGCCTGGGCCGACGGGGAGCCCGAGCTCCTTCCACGTGGGCGGCCCACGAGGTGGAGGAGAGCTGGGGAAGGGATGTAATTGTCTGATGTTGTTAAAGCTGCTTTATCTGCTTTGGCAAAAGGCAGAACTGGAACCTGTAAATTATCAGGCTTTCCGGGACTGAATTGCTGTGTCTGTCTTCAAGACAGGCAGGTTAATATGCAAGGTGGTAGCAAGTGTTTCGGAAGCACTGAACGTCCTCCCATCAGTGTAGTAAAATGACGTCTCTAGGTGTCTGTAATCCCCTTAAATTAGTTGAAAGAACAGCTGTTTAAGAAAACAGTGATTTAGCAAGCATAAATGTTAGGGCATTCGATATTTTTTAGTGCACGTGACTTAATTCCTATTCCTAAAGAACACAAATGGGATTTCTTTTTTTTATGCTTGAACTGTAAAATTACATCTTTTATCCTTACAAAGTGTGTTTTTAAACGTCCTGTGCATTAAGATCTTAAGTGGGGACATGCATTTCAAATTGTATCTTTAGAGCAAGTAGCTTAGTTACTATTTACACAGAAGTTCATTGAACTGAAAGTCATGACAATGTTTATGAACGTATAGTATTTGCATTTTGAAAGAGATTTTTGAGGGTGGTATTTTGAAGCAGACCTGCATTTTCTTATAAGTTCTTCACTTGTCGAGTAGGGCAAGCTGAATGGTAGGATGAACAGGATTAATAGAAGTCAGCCATATTCAAGTACTGAATTACATTACAGTTTGATTTGGTGTTGCTGATGATGTGCTTGTTCTTAAATGTCATTTGCTGAAGCAACTGCTTTGGTTTCATTTGCCAAATTTATGCTATTTATCCACATCCCGGGGATCTTGCTGTCTGCTGACCCAACAGACTTCTTAACTGCTTTGCAGCATTATATTACATTACCTTTCTTACCTTACCTGTGGCTGTGGTATTAGAGGCTCGCTGCTCTGAGAGAGGAAAAAACTCCTTTTGGATACTAACGTGTGAAGTAAGAGAAAGGAGGGTGCATTCATTACACTATTAAGTCTGAGATGGAAGGGCAAATAGGTTTTGTGGCAGGTTTCATGGCTAGTGATAGTTCATAATGTTTTTGATCTTCCTTACCAAATCTCTGGGCAAAAATGAGCTATATGTGTACATAGAGTAACATGTAAAGACAGTTTTCAGGGAATTGTTACTTGGAGTTATACTACTTGTGAAAAGTGTCAATTGTGAAAAATTGTATGTAAATAAAAGAGTCTTAAAAAGTAAAGATTTCATGATCTCCTTTGTGAATCTTTGTTATTTCATGGACTTACAGAGTAGGTTAAACTTCATTTGATTCTTATCTGGTTCACTTTGTGGGGTTTTTACAATTAACCAAAGTGTAAGAAATACTGAATCGAAGTTGCATGTTGGTAAGTCCTTGCTTTGTACCTGTGCTGGTGTGGAAGTAACAGTATATAATTGTCTTCTGAAATACAAGGATTTGGCTCAGAAGCTTACATTAGTTGAATCAGTTACTGTTGAGATTTGTCAAGTTTATGTATCAGCTTTTCTAAATATGTTTTTTTTAATATGGCTTACTGACGTTATAATAAGAAATAATTTTTGTGATTTAAAGTGGACTGTTGAGGAAGTCAAGTTATTGTTTCAACTTTCTGCTAAAAAAGTCTTTAAGAGTTGTGATGGTTTTTATGTAGCATCTTCCTAAAATATAAAAATTGTGTGGTGAGGGAGGGAAGGAAGTTGCTTCTTCAGATCTGCCTGCTGTTGAATTGTAGTCTTGTACTATGAAACTGGTCTTGTCATAAGTCAAATATGTCCTACGTGTTTGTTTGTAGAGACTACATGGACTGAATTTGCTGGGGATCTTACGAGAATTTGTATAGAGCCGGTCTTTGAGTTACGAAGTTCTCAGGTAGTCTTTGTGTTATTTTACCATCCCCACTTTGCTTCAGAAGGATATGAAAGGTGGAAATAAGGGGAAAGATATAGAACTTCTTTTTTCCTAATTTTAGTCGGAAAGTTGTTTTGCCTATGAAGGAGGGATTCTTGAAACTTGTGGAAGATACAGGCTTGAATTAATCAGTTAACATGGAAGTAAAACTTGTGGTTTCCTTTTCTATATAAGAATTTATATCGAGTTAAATTATCTAATACAGAATATTTAAATTCTGCTGTGGGCAGAACTTGATGACGTCTGTGATTTAACAGGATAGTTTTAATATTTTTTACTCTTCAGCTTCTCATGGGGGTGGATAGATTCGTCTTTTACTAAGCTCTTTAAAGATAAGGAAACTTATTTTGTTTTTTGGTGCCCTCTACTGATGCCTGTTTGTCAGAACATTGAAAACTGGTGCTGGTTTTGGCCTTTAACAGCGCTGAATGCTAACAACAGCTGCCCTTTAAAAGCAGCGGGAAGGGGAAAGAGAGAAAAGAAGCCCTTTTACACCTTCAGTATTTTGCTATTTGCCTTCCAACCAGTCTGACTGGATTGCGTTGGAACTGTACCTCACCTGATAGAAAAGTAGGTAAGCAGCAGATACCTGACTTACTAGTGTCTTCTGTTGGCACTGCAGCAGTAGAAAGACTGATTCCTTTGCTTTTCTCCTCTCAGGCAAATAGGGACATTCTTCCTTTGATGTATGTAGTTCCTGGTTCTCAGTAAATACATTCCAGGTTTGCTGTCTCAGAATTCTTTATCTTCTTATTTGTTTTCAATATTTTGTATTTCCCACTAGTACCTCAGTTACTACAAAAAATAACCAGTGCTTCGTTTGAGCACCGCTACAGGCGCTATGCTTTGCTTACTTTCTGTTTAAGTAGCTTTTAATCTCATCAGTCTTGCAGTTTTGTTCCTTTGCAAAATCTGTGAGCACCTTGGTTCTAGAAAAATTCAGAAATTGCATTAAGTCAGCTACATTCTCTCTACAGAACCTCTTACCTTAGCCTTGTGGTCTGTCTTTGCCAGCTTTGTTAGTTTCTGACAGAAGTGGCTTTTTTTTTTTTTTTTTGTCACACTGCAGTAACTGTAAATTGTGTGAGAAGGGATGAGAACATTCGTGGCACAATTTATGGTGCTGCTGAGCAGATGCTCTGTCTAGCAGTCTTCATGAAAGCTTTAGGAAATGACTTTCTAGACAAAAATTCGGGATTTTTCTTCCTTACTCAGATGACCTTATTAGATGACCTGTTGGGACTGTTCTTTAAAAAATTTGTGGTGTGATGAATATTTTTGATGAGCCTCATTTTCAAAATTTAATTCTTGGAAATTATCTCTTGCAAGACTGTTTTGTTCACAAGTACTGAGGGGGAGGGCTTTTTTGATCTGTCTCCTGTGTTTGTGTCTTGATAAAACATCAGAACTGAATACAAAGCAAGATCGGAAATGAAGAGATGTGAGACATAAAAGACTAGAAAATTCATTTAAAATAGCATTTTGGAAGCATTTGTGAAGACAAGTGAGTTCCAAGTGGATGAGTATGGCTTTGAGAAAAACATTCAGATACGGGCGCAAAGGACCTGGTAAGACCAATAGGCATTTAGTCATTTTGTATGTGAAGCTCTACTGAGCCTAGGTTACAGATCATATGTGATGCTTTCTTCCTCTTTATTTAATTTCCTTACTGTATCAGA
The DNA here is from genome assembly GCA_014549065.1 of Cardinalis cardinalis. Lineage (NCBI taxonomy): Eukaryota > Metazoa > Chordata > Aves > Passeriformes > Cardinalidae > Cardinalis > Cardinalis cardinalis. The sequence goes on from JACDOX010000102.1 coordinate 274,013, forward strand.
GAACAGCCCGAGTACTTTTTCTCAAATTCAAATACAGAGACCTAGTATAGTGTTTGTATTCTTTGGATCTGCTTTCTATAAGTGAATATTTATGTGTTACCTGTTTTGTTCACCATTGGGCAGGACTTGAGAGTGTTTTAAAAAAGGACACATCTCACCAAATTTCTTCATGGTTTTAAGTTCTTAATGCCTATTTTTTCCGCCTTATAGAAGGTGTGGGATAAGGTTTAAGAAGTAAGTCAGCAAACCATGCTTATTTGAGTGTGTTTGGGGAGCAAGGCTGATGTTCCTTTGCCCATCATCTAATTTGTATCGTGGTTTGTTTTTTATTGACCTTTCTTTGACTTCATGTGAGAATAATCTTGTTTTCTAAAGTAAATGGAAAGATCTACACAAGTAGGAGCCGTTTCTTGAAGTTGAGAACCTGCAGTGTTTCCTCCTGTGTTCCCTGTTAATTTAGCAGAAAATGCCAATTCTTTCTTGGTTTTGTCATCTCAAATAATTTGTCACTTACATTGAGGAGTGAGTTCTTTACCCATTACATGACCTGTTTGATGACAGCCTCCCAACATGTGTTTTTTGCAGGGGCAGAGGAACCAGCCACTGCTGCAGTAGTTAATATGTTTACAGGGCCTTTACTGGGTCTGGCACATGTGAAAAAGGAAGTTCTGCAAGCTACTAAGGGTAGAAGGTGTGTTTAAATCCCAGCTCTAGAGAACAACATTTTTTCCCCTAAGCTTTTAAAAGCAACTCTTAATTTATCCAAGCTATCAATAAAAACTAAATTATATGTATATATTTAAATCAAGTAGTCTCTGTTATGTAGCACATTGTCTAAATCGGATGAGCTTTGAAAAGAGTAAAAGAATCATTTAGATTGAAAAGGACCCATAAGATGATCAAGTCCAGCCATTAAGCTTGTACTGTCAAGTCTAGCACTAAATGACCTCCCTATGTCTATCTTTTTATTGCCTCCAGAGATGATGACTCAGCTGCTTCCCTTGCCTGTTCCAATGCTTGACAATCCTTTTTGTGAGGAAAATTTTCCTAATACCTGATTTAAACCATTTCTAGTGCAAACTGAGGTCATTTCTTCTTGTCTCTTACTTGGAAAACAGATCAGCTGCCACCTTGCTGCGGCCTGTTTTTTCAGGTAGCTGTGGAGAGAGACAAGGTCTGCCCTGAGTCTCCTTTCCTCCAGGTTAAACAGCCCCAGCCTCTTCAGCCGCTCCTCATAAGACTTCTGCTCCAGACCCACCATGTTCCAGCACCTCAGTGCTGGAACCCTCTTGTGGTTAGGGGCCCAGAACTGGACACAGCACTCGAGATGTGCCCTGACCAGTGCCAAGTCCTGCTGGGCACACTATTGATGACACAGGCTAGGTGCCACCGGCTTTCTTGGCCACCTGGGCACACTCCTGGCTTGTGTTCAGTGATTGTCAGCCAGCAGCCCCAGATCCTTTTTGCTCGGCACTTTGCAGACACTGCCCCAGCCTTAGGCACTGCATGGAGTTGTTGTGATGCAGTGGCAGGACCCACCACTTGGCCTTGTGAACTTTGACCTCAGTGGATGCTTTGACCTTTGGTACATCCTGTCCGGATACATCTGCAGAGCCTTCTTACCCTCCAGCAGGTCAACTTCTGCCCAACTTAATGTCCTCTGCAAACTCACTGAGGAGTCATTTAAATGCCTTGTCCAGTTTGTTGATAGAGATGTTATGCAGGGCTGGTCCCAGTACTAAGTCCTGTGGAGCACCACTTGTCACCGGACACCAGCTGGATATAACTCCATTCACCAGAATTTTCTAGGCCGGGCCATTCGGCCCGTTCTTTACCAAGGAAAGACGACATTTCTCTTAGTCATGAGCTGCCATGACCCAGAGTCCTAGATTGTGCTGTTTTTGAGGCTGTTTCTGCAGTGTATCTACATTCTGTACTGTAAATAAATTAATTCTAAAAAAAAGTTTAACAAAATATTAATCATCACGTTGTGCTTGGTGACTCACTGTGTCCAGCCATAGGTGATGAAGAGTTTACTTATCCTAAACTGTGTGAAGGGCAGAGTTAAGCCTTGGTATTTATTTCACCTGTGAAAATTTGCTTTTGTGTGTAAAATTCTGTAGAATAAGGTAATAATAAATTAAGCATCACAAATAGAAGGACAGAACCGATGCAGAGGGTGAGAGGTTTGGTGTTGGAGGTTGCTGTGACAGTTAAGGACAAGGGTTGCAGTTGTACTTTGTGCCATTTGGGATGTGTTTTCTCCCTTCCTCAGTGACATCTCCCCATAGAGAAAGGAATTTGAGGAAGGCTGAACTTAGCGTGCCTTATTCTTAGAATTAAGTATCTTGACCTTTGAATTTTCAAGCCTGCGTTTAAATACAAATCTTTTAAGCTGTATCCTTTAAGAATTGCTTCTCTTGGTTTTTTTTGTTTTGTTTTTTTTCCCCACTAATACCAGTGTGAGTATATTGAATAGCATTCTGTTTTTAATGTGACAGTTTGGTTGTACTAATTAGGTAGGTAGGTTTTTGTGGATTCATTGTGTAGTTTCTTAAACAGATAAAGAGTATTTGTTGGGGCTTCAAATTTCCAACAATACAGAGAGACTGAATCAATGTAGAGAGAAAATTGTTGTATGAATTGAGAACACATTACATTACACACAGAAACTACATTACACGCAGAAATTTTTAACAGTATGGTGTGCTGACCAGATACGTCCATCTTCCTGTAATGCAGGTCAGTATTGTGATGACAAGTAACAGTGAAGGCAGCCAAGTGTAAATATGTGTTACCACAAAAGAGGTTGAGTTATTTTGCCATTAGTCCTCTCACTAGGAACAGATTTCAAATGCTGACTTGTCCTTGTGCCTATTGCAAATACTAGTTATAGTAATGTGCGTAATGTTTTCATTGGTGTAAATGTTAGGATGTTTTCTTGATGCTATGTCAACAAATATGGTCAGTATAACATCCATTAAAGGAAATAAAAGATTTCGGTCTTCAGTGCTCAAGTGATAGCTTGTCCATTTACATATGTTGTGTTTCAAATATGTGTGTGCATACCAGTGTGCATCTATATATGTGTAGTTTAATATAGGGAAAAAATCCAAAAGTGCAAAGAGTGTGATTTTGGCTTTTTACTTGTAATGAATGTCCTAATTAACCTGTCTCCACTGAGGAACCTGTGTTGTTAATTTCACACGTCTAAATGGCAAAATCATTAGTGAATACACATTGAATATGCAAACTTTGTGTAGAGTGGACTTAGCTGTTAAGCAGTTTTGAGCCAGATTCTCTTCAGATCTCTGGTCCCATCAAAGCAGGAAGAGCAGAATTATGTTTAAAATTCAAAATACGATCTTTTTCAGTTGTGTCTATACCTGAACACCTTGTCTTGATTTCCCCACTTCACTCTTGCCCTGGCATTACGTATGTCAGTTTCAGCATATTTTATGACATTTAAAGAATTTTTTTTACAGTAATGAATACATTTTAATGGTACATGTGCAAAGTTTTATATGTTTCAGCTTTATATATAGGGAAATGATGATGGTGATGATAATGATCTGTAATTCTGTAGTATAAAATTTATCTTCTGCTTACATATGAGAGAGGGGATCAGGACTCTGTGGAGGCCCAGAGATAGCTTTTAACATCATCACCTGAAATAACACCTTCTGTATTGTGTAAGATGGTGTGAATGTCAAAACATGGACACTTTACCTCAGATCTTAGTAGGCATTTTGGAGATTGACTGATAGAAATTATGAGTGAGAAATATTTTTTTAGTCTTTTTGGATACTGGTACTGTTTGTTGTATAACTCCTTCAATTTTCAGTTTTAAGAAAGCTTGAAATGTTTGCTGTCATAGTACATACTAATTGCAGGGAACATCTGCAGAAATAGCACAATTTTTTTTCCATTTTCCATCACACATACCACTGACAAAGTTGAAAACTGCAACTATAAGTTGGGATTTTAAGGTAAAATTAATATTCTTCCAGCAATTGGATTTTTTTAAATAGGTAGGTATAGCTGAGGTTTCTTCCTATATTGATGTTTGGTTGGTATTTTTGGATTGAGAGTTAAAGATTCCCATTCAGAAGAAATAGGATGATGTGATACAAGAATAAATACTTGCTAACATCTTTGTGAGTGTGGAGCATTTAAAGTGCTTTGATTCATTCCAGCAAAAAATGATTGCAAATCCTTTTCATATTTCAGAGGACTGTTTGCGTGCAGCAAATACTGCAAGCAGTTGCAAATACTAATTAAATTTAATATTTGAAGAACTTTGAGATGGTTTTATGCTGCCTCGGTTCTTAAACCTACTTCCCTGTTAGAAAAGGAGGTGCTACAGTTGTGATATATGGATTTTACTGTCCGTTTTGTATGAGCAAGAGAGTTTGAAAATGAGGAACATGTAGTCATATTAAAACACTTTCCTCCTTTTTTTAATGTTACAGAGTTCTGTAGTGCTAAATATGATGCTAATATTTTTACATTTTTTTAATGCCTTGTTGTGTTTTAAATTCATGTGCAGCAAAGTAATATTCCAATGAAATGAATATGGATACCAAATGAAAATTTGGTGTCTAATAATCAAATTCCTAGGGCTGTTTCAGGTCTTTACTGTGTGAATCTTCAGCAGTTCAGATGTAGTTGTCTCTTAATGTTGTTTTTTGTATATCCTAAATATTCACTTAATGAGAAATGCATTTCAGAGAAGAAACTGATACGGAGAAAACACTGGAAAAACGCAGATGTGTCAGTCTGATGTAGAATAAGCAACAAATCAAAAATTCAATTTATTAATGGTGTTTTGACCATAAGTAAAGCAAGTCTTCATTGGACTGTCCTGTATGTCCGTGTTTCTTTTGTAGTAGGAGCCCAGAACTGCATACAGTACTTCACATGCTATCTCCTAGAACTTTTGCAAGAATTCTCTCATTTTGGCCTTTCTTTCAGTCACCTGGGTTTTGAAACAGTTCTGTAGATTGCTATGTGGTTTGCTATTGCATACCTCAGATCTTCACAGATAAACTTTGCATGAAGTATTCATTGTCAGTTCTGATTGCTGAAGAACAAATTGGCTTTTGTGCCCACTGTCAGTAAATAATGAATTAATCCTGTTAGCCAGAAATTAATTACGGATGGCCAGAAAGATTACTGAGGCATGTTCTTGGTACACTTGTTACAGCAATAATTTATGCATACCATGTAATTGATATATACCATCATAGCATTGAAAGACAAAAAAAAGGAGATGAACTTGCACTTCTTTTTACTACATCTGGTAATGTTGCTCTTGTTTCACAAATTGTGTTCCTTTTACTAAATATTGTGGAAAGTTCTGCTGTTCTACTCTCAGAAAGGCTCTTTAATTCAGAAAAATTACTTAGAAACCTGATATATATAAAGCTGCTACGGAAGATTTTGTACCAGCAGCCTGACATGGCTGTTGAACTTTGGTTTCCATTTTAAGATGCAGTGGCTAGTTTTCTTCTTACCACATAATCATATTTCAGAAACAAGTTAAAGAAAATATTGTAGCCTTCTTTTCAGAATTACGTGCCTTGCTAAGCACTGTTCTGTCCGAATTGATGTACTTTCTTCATAAATCAATAGAGATATCACCAGGAGCATGAAGTTTTTTAATTGCCATTTTTTTTAGATTTTGCTGTGGCTATAGCAAACAGTGTCATGCTTAGTGTTTTTTGTTCTCTGTGGGATTTTCATCCCAGGTGCTAGTTGCAGATTCATTTTCTTAATTCTTGAGAGTGTGAGAGTTAAGACAAAAAAATGAAGAAAAAAGTTCTGAAGTGCAGAAAGAAATTATCTTCCTTTTTGAATACTCAGATATATCTAGTGTTCAGTGGGGAACTGTAGATAGAGGGATACTTCACACCTCAAGAGTACATCTTGAAGTACCCTGAAGTCCTATATGAGTTGCGCCTGCTTCTTTCACAGGAAAAAGGGTTCCAAAAGCCTTGTGTTTAGCATCTGCAGAATCACAGCGGCTGGAGTTGGAAGGGATTTCTGGAGGTCATCTGATCCAGCTCTTCTACTGAAACAGGGCTAGGTAGAGCTAAGTGCCGGTGACCATGGCTTCTGAGATGATCCAGGGAGAGAGACTCCACAGCCTCCGTGAAACCTGTGCTGGCGCTCAGTCAAGTTACTCATGTTCACATGAAGCCTGTGGTGTCTCTCTGATGAGATAGCCCTGAGCCTTCTCTTTTCTAAGCTGATGAGTCAGTCCAAGGCTGTCTCAGCCTTTTTTTCCACAAGAGGTGCTCTAGGTGCTTCATCATCTCTGTGACCCTGTATTGGAGTCTCTAGTATGTCAGTCTTGTGGTGGGAGCCCGGAACTGTACACAGTCCTCCAGATGCTGTCTCGTAGGACTTTTGCAAGAATTGGCTTATTTTGGCCTTCCTTTCAGTCACCTGCTTTTATTGAAACTGTTTGCAGATTTGGGAAGGTCTGCATTTCTTTGCCAACGTTTTATTAGACACAATTCAGATTTCCCTTACTGATCCTTCATCAGGAAGTTGTCTACCATGTGCACAGACAGTCAAGTTTCTGGATTTTATCCTGGTCACAACTCTGAAATAAAAGCTTGACTGGAAAAAAATGGCTCTGAATATTACTAGTAATGAGGTTTTTAGGTAAAATTTGAATTATTTAAAAAAAACCAAAACACATGAAACATTATTTACATTCTAGGATTTCTGTCTAGTGCCTGGCGGATGCAGGGTGTCAGATGCATGGACATCAATATTAGAATTTTTATTTTCTCACCATGTACACATGTAGCTTGACTTTCGTGATTATGTTATACCAAGATTGTGCTCATCGTCAACAGCTGTAACAGTTTGCAGTTCTTACTAGAGAAGTCACTGTATCTGTTCCAGATGTTCTCTTACTCATGAAAAGCGGTAAAATGGTTATGTGAATGGTGGCGAGTTGAAGCAAGGGCTCTGAATCCTGCCTACCCTGCAGAAGTTGAACGAGCAATGTTACATGCTCTAATTGGACTGGCCCACAGTTGGCAGGATGAAAAATATCACTGTGTTGGCCAATGCAGGTAAGCCAGCAAAATTCTTTGGGCAAATCCAATTCTACTAGCAAAAGATTCTTATTCCTGGTCAGCTGAAGTTCCTCTAAAGAGCTGTTGCCAGTGAGAGATGTGTGTCGGTACAGTATGATTCTGCTGGCAAATCTTTATACATGGACAGGTCCTTTGTCATGCAGCTTTGAGTCCAACTGGATAATCCTTGTTTATTTTGTCTTGAAAAAAACACGCCAATAAGAAATTAGGCTTGGAAGTAGTTCACGTTTTCATAAAATCTGTTACTTTTTGCCACTTTCGTGGCACAGGGCTTTTAATTTACTGCCCCATCGTTGCTTCTTACAGTTACTCCTTTCTGGTTTTATTTAAAGGTAGAATTTTAAGAGTATATTTAAAGGAAATGTCAAACTTCATGATCCCCAAGAGCTTTTCATTTGCTAGCTTACAAGTTAATATGATGCCACTTTTTCATCCTGTTCTTTTTTTTCCCCCCTCACTGTTATACAAACTGTAGATATGGATCCCTCAGGAATAAGGCAGGACAATGAGCATGTGAAAGCTTTGGCTTTCATGCAAGCTGAGGTACCAGTGTGGGAGCCCTGGGACACCCGTGCTGATCAGATGGGGACCTGATTGGGAGTGAAGCTCAAGGGAAAGCACAGCAGGGAAGGATGATAAAACCTGTGCTTATTAGTACACAGTGTATATGCAGTGTCCTGTTTTGTTCGTTAGGGAACTGGCTGATGAGTGCAGGTGCTTCTGTCTAGATTCCAAGATCTGCAGCTGGCATCTGTCATGTGTACTAAAGTACAAACAGATGGGGGTGTGTGAACTATCCTGGGTTATCATGGCAAAAAGATAAAATGTCCTTTGGACTTTGCATACCTGGATGGGAGAGACAAACTTTCCTGGTTTACCACAACAAATTCATCTCATCCTCTACACCAACCCTTTGATTTTCATTAAATATTCCTGTTTATTAGGGCAAGGGTGAAGGGCTGTTGTTTATTCCGATATGCTTCTTAGTTTTTACTGTTTTCAGAAGTAGTCTTCATTTCACTCTTCCTGGACTGACCAAGTGATTACAGTTGTGCTCTGTATTGTTCCTGAAAGAGTTTTTTGATCTGTGAGGGAACATGGAAGGAGAGACTGTCAGCTCGTGTGAGTTGTGTCTGGTCAAGGAACATCTGAATGCCATAAGGGGATAAAAGAAAATGAGTAATAAATAGGAACATTTTAAGGCACAAATCTGTTGAACCAAAAAATAAGGCAGGTAGATAAAAGGACCAAACCTGATCAGTCACTAATTGAAGAGGTTATGTGGAATGTTTAATTCAGTGAGATTATTTGATTGTAAACCATGGCATTATGAGAGAAAGGAGAGAGCCATAAACAAGGTATGGAGAGAGACACAAACCTGCCAAGCAAACTTAATGGAGACAAAGACAAGAAACAAAACCTGGTCTGTCGCAGTAACTGATGAGCTATCAGAAATGTGTGCACAAACAAGGATTCTGTGATTGATCAGGATGCAAACCTGAGAGTCTAGGATGTTGGGGCAGGTCAGTGAGAAGGTGATTTGCAAGGGAAGGGAGTTGGAAAAGGGACAAAATGAGGCCAGACAGAAAAAGGGCTGATGCAGGTGAACTATAACTAGTCTTTACCCTTGTTTGGCTGAGCCCTGTGCCTGATCTGTGCAGTCTGTCATGTTTTATTAGATCTTTCCTTAACTGCCTATGTAATTTCACTTTCTGTACCATATGTGTGAGTGCTGCAGGGGCTAGGTGAGACCAGCTTGAGTAGAAACCAGGCCAGCACCTGAAGTCCCCCTGGAGATGTTGGCAACAGCCAGGTCTGCATTGCCAGTGGTGGAAGTGAATGAAGTTCTTGGTAGCAGGAGCTGGAGGGGCTGTAGCTATCTGAATTATTTTGTTGGTTTCCTCCAGAATTTGTATCTATAGTGACAGCTACAGGGGGGTTTCGTGAGCTTGTAAACTCTGCGTTGTAATGCCACACCAGAGTTAAACTTCTGCAGCTTCTGGTTTCTGTGGAAGAGATGGAAGAAGACAATAATGCTTACAAAGCCATCTGGCCTGAAATGGCTTCATCTGTCACGTAAGTGATTTCCCTTGCCTTGGTTTTAGGGTTGTGGGGCACAGCTCTTGCAGAGCTTATTCAACCTCAGCCAAAAAATGTACTTAGGATTAGTTTGGTCTTGGATTATGAACAAGCCACTGCATTTGGATGTAACTGTCTGTTCAGCCCAAGAACTTACTGTTATTGTAGGTACAATCAAACTAACAGAAATGTTGAAATGTAATTCATATTACAGTTGTTAGAATTGTTGGAGCAGATAGGATATGCAGAATACTCAGTTTACTAGATGCCTGTAGTTAAATTTGAAAATTCTTATAAATGTTGATGTTAACCAACTTGTATTGATGCCTTGAGAAAGCTACCTAGAATAGAGGCTAGACAGAGTTAAAGAATGAAGTAGGTATATGTTAAAAGTTATAAAGGGTACACCTTGGGCAGTGTAAGAGCCTGGCCAGGGCTACACCCAAGATAAACCCAGTCTGGTCACTAAACGGATGACTGGTTACAAGGTCCCACACTTCCTTAAATTTTGGTCTATTTGCGTATTGAGGTTAATTGTCCAATTACACCTTCAGATTATGAAGTTCCATTCTTCTTATTTTTTCTCTACAGTTCACCCTTGTTTATGCTCTTGGGCCTTAAACTTGTTAATGGTTGTCCTTGGTCCCAAGCTAGAAAAAGAATTGTTTTGTCTACCTACTCTGTGAAGAGAGCTTACCAACACTTAATGTGAACCTCAGAACTACACACCTAGGCAGCACAGAATCTGAAAAATATTAAAGCTAAAACTTTGGGCTTCAGTGTCATGGGGAAAAATAATTTCCTTTTCAGTATGCAGTCATGAAGAGGAAACATGCAGCTGATGATTTCTGGTCAGCCTGTGGTAGGGTTTTATAGGGCATGCCCATCAGATTATCCTTATATAAAGCCTTCTGTGGGCTATGCATGAGAATACTCCTGAAGTATTAGTTTGCTTTTAAGATACAGGTTTTTTGTGGGCTACAGGATAGATGTAGTTTATTCTCTGAATTGGAGATGGAGGGTATGGAGTAGTTTCTTGTGTTTCACAGGACCATTAAGTGGAAATATATGGTGAGTTGGAGAGGAAAATGATTTTCAGATATTTGCAGTAATGGCTTTGCTAATTAATTCCATTCTGTGACAGTTAATCAGTGTGTGGCTGCAGTATTTATAATTTTACTGGAAAAGGACAGTGGCAAAAACACACCTCAAAGGGTGTTGTCTTGGTGAAAATACCTTGTTTTTCCCAAATAAAATGGAAAAGCTTTCAGATAAAACATTACTGCAAGAAACATATACGGAAATAGAACAAACACTTTTAAACAGTGTTTTACAAACAGGCAAACTCTGAATTCACCTTTATTATCATTACAGTAATGAGAGTTTATGGGGTGCACAGATGAGTATGAGACAACTATGCTACGTATGTCAATGAAATGATAACTTTTGGGAATGTCATTGGAATGCCTGCTTTTAGGGATGAGGTGGTAGATTTTAGTGGCCTGACATATGCTGCTTCTTTTACTAGTAAAAGTCTGATGACTTTGTCCTGGTACTGCTTTCTTTAAATATGAAGTAATCTGTATTTCTGTTCTTCGTGCTCTTTTGGTTCAGTGTATTTTAAAGAAGGGCAGTTAGTTTATCTTGTTAGTTAGAAGCTAGGTAGAGTGTTCTTGATAACTGCCGTCAGTCTGTTCTTGTTGCATGTTAGACATGAAAAAAATACATAGTGTATGGTTGAAAAAATTAGCAATAGTGCCGGAAAATATTTTGAGTACTAACAAGAAACAATAAGAGCCCTTTGAGATTTGGAGACTTGTTATTTTGGAAAGTATCGTATATTCCACAAATAAACTACTGAACTTAGTGGCGAATAATAATAAAGTAGGCTGAAACAACTGTCTAAAATACTGTCAATATATAGTTATTCCACACGCTGATTGAAAATAACATGAAAACAGAATTATACAGGATATGTGTCTCTTTTTAGCTCCTTGTACTTTCCTGCATGCTAGTATTATCTTGATACAATTGCCACATGAGAATTGGTTTCTTAATAAAAACTAAGACAAAACGTGAGGTCTTCAATTCATTAGGTTTATATTGGGGTTTTTATAGAGTCTGTTTGCAAGTAAGTTGAGCTTAGCTTTAGGTTACTTCTTTTTCAGTAGAGAAAAAGACACAATTACATTTTAAATGTCTGTACATGTAGTTCCAAAAAGTTATTTTACCTTAATTTTCTTTCTAATGGGAGACAAATTTGAGTAAAATTACTGTTACTTACTGCAGAGGGCAGTTAGCACTTACAGGGTATGAAATATCTGTGAGAGTTAGTAATCTGGAGTGGTGATGAAGGCAAACTGCTTAGCAGTTCACATCTCCAGTCTTTGAAGTAGTGCACTCCTGATGCAAAAGGAAAAAAATAGTAATACAAGACCTGATTTTGCAAAGTAGACTGCTTTCTATGGGGCAGGGTATATTAGTGTTAATGCTTGGGAAGGGTCATATTTAAATTAGGGCAGTACCAGTGGGAGATCCCCAGCCAAAGGCACATACAGATTTTATTAGGAAAAAGTGGTTATTATATTCTTTCAAGATTTTGTTCACTAAATCCACTTTTTTTCTTCCTCCATTTGCCATTTTCTTTTGCACTCAAAAAATCCCAGCATGTCTAATTTATACCAGTACTTTTATTACCTGTCTTTCTCTTTGAATAGGCTTAGTCATGATGGTGTAAGAAGTTGGGCCACGAACCATCCTTCTCTCACTCTTGCAGCACAGTTCCTTTAAGATTTGTCCTTTGGCAGTGTCCTCTGAAATCTGATAAAATATGTGTTTTCACAGAAGCTGTGCTCTCAAGGCACTTACTGGGTATCTCTTCCAGTTGTGTTTTTTTGGTGTTGGGCTTCTCAGGGCTAGCAACCTTCTGGAAGAGTCACCCTTTACCTGGACATCTACTGTCATGAACCATCAGGTGCATACCTGCCTTTTAACCTATTTTTCTCTAAAAAATTAAAGTGCAGTTGGTTAAAGAGTTCAAAAGAGATTGAGCAACAAGCAAATGCATGGATTATCCGGCTGGTTCTCTAAGGAAGATGACTCTTTTAGATAAGATACAGTAGGGGAAAACTACAATCTGTGTTAAAGTATTTGAAGACAAGAGACTGAAAAACTCTAAAATTTTGTAAAAAATGGCCACAAGTCAAAGAGAGGAAAAATACCTTTTGTCTCTTGAACACCTGAACAAAACTTCTCGTTCTTAAAGGAGTGTCCTTGCACTGCAAAGAATGCCGGAGTACAAACTATATGTTGATGGAAACCTACCAAGAAGCAACTAAATACTGTTCAGAAAATAAAATGCTCATCTAAAGCTAAGAGGCAGGAGAGGTCCAGAGTCCAGTCTGCAGATAAGTCTGAAGTGAGACCTCTAAAAATCTAGGGCAAGGGGGCAGTTCTGGAACACAAAGCTGTTGCAGACAAGTTGTTTTCTCTGCTTCAGCTATCTGCAATTGCATGCAAATGTGGTTGAAATAGTGGACTGAAACAGAAGTGGTGGAGTGACTGGACAAGCTGGAGGCCAACTAAATACTAGAAGTTTGCTTGCACTAGGAATTCTGTCAGAGAAGTTCACGTGATGCTTGGACTCAAGGATAGTTCCAGTGGTAGTTCATGTGGTTTTAGTTTTTTGTTCAGTTGCTGATCTCTGCAGTTTGATGTGTAGTTTTCTGTATTTTCAGTTGTCGTGTCTATTAACAGCATGATGTATTTTAATTTTGGCAGAATAGTGGGGTGGAGGGGTGGGATCTTTATTGCATTTTATGCTGGCTTCATAGGCATTGGTGGGAGCTTCTGAAAAGAATGACAGCTCTATTTGATAGCATGGACACACAGTGGAAGTTGTGTTCATAGCCAGCTGGGACAACATTGCTTGGAGGTGAATGACCTTCACATCAGCACTAGAAATTTCAGGCACTATGAAGAAGGAATAGGCCTTGTGGAGTTTAAATTAAGTTTTAACTGGAGATTGATAATTTTTTGTCAGGTTATGTGTATGAATGGTTATGATTACATGAATAACTAGAAGGATGAAGCATCTCTGTGCTGAGTTAGCAGAATTAAAATAGGCTGCAGTACAGAGCAAATGTCAGATTAGCTCGGTGCAGACCTGATAGGAAGGAGGTCCAATGCAGAGAGCAAGCTCTATGTACCAGCTGCTTACTGACTAGTACTGATTCCATTGCTGTGAAGACTGTGTTTATACATCTTCCCATGCTTCTGTAGCCTGTAAGTGCTATGGCAGGAGGAACGTAAAATAGATGATAGGTTATTTTCTTCATATTACTCTTTTCTGATAGAGTTTTGATTTTGCATGGACGTTGGAATTTAATATTTTAGTGCTGTTAAAGTGTAATTTAAGTAGTAATTTTTCCAGAGGTTAGGGAACCATAAAAAATCAATGTTTATAAACAAAATATATAGGTGAATACTTGTAGTGCTAAATTTCATGATGTCTTCGATTTTTAGTGAGTCACTTGTAATGCTAGGTGTGAAGCAATACTGAAATATGGTTTGCAATTCACTCATCTGGAGGTTGGTTTTGTTTTTGTTTTGTTTCCACTGGTGTAGAGTGAAGACAGTCCTAGTCCCAAGCGACAACGCCTTTCCCATTCCGTCTTTGACTACACAGCAGCATCACCAGCCCCATCACCACCAATGCGACCATGGGAGATGACATCAAATAGGCAACCTCCTTTGGCTCGACCCAACCAACACCACTTCTCAGGGGAACGATGCAACACACCTGCACGAAACAGGAGGAGGTAAGCAAGCTGGGTAGCTTGGGAAACAAGTTCTTATTCTTTCTGATTTTAGCTCAAGGACAGTGTGTTTTGGGTGGCACTGACTAGATTATACATGGTAAACATGCTAACATTTCCTTTGAGCTGTAAGATAATGCAGTTGCGACTAAAAGGCTACTAGAAGTATTTCAGGCTTGTGCATCATATTGTAATTTATCTGAAAAGTCAGCTTGAGGAAAAGAGTGCTCCAAACGTGTTTTATTATGAATGTAATTCTCTATTACTCTGCACTGAGGTAAAAAGCATGTAGAAAAGTGCAAGGAAAAATCTTTCTCATCAGGGTACTTCGAAAGGTCTTAAGAATTACTCATGTAATACCATCATTTTCACTACAGTCACAATTATTATTGTACTTAAAACCAATCAAAATAAAGATGAGAGACAGCAGCTGGGGATATGAGAAGGTTAGCATAAGTGTCACATGTTTGCTGAGGTGGCTGATTAATGTGTAGTAGTAATTAGATTTTCATGTTGGTTTTAGCTTGTGGCTCATTAACTTCTCAAAGCAGAGATTTTGGAATAAGTTCTAGTGGTCATGGAAGAGAGAAATTGGAACTGGGGCCTGGATGGATGATACCCTAGCAAAACATGAACTCACAGATTTTTTTTGCTATTCTAGTTAAAAAAATTATCCAAAACAGAAGCTTTCATTGCCTCTCGTTCTGCCTCAACTGAGTCATCTTAGGCAAGCTAAAACACACTGTCTCTGTTTGCTTCTAAGAAATGTTTTAGCTTGGTTTGTACTAAAAAAAACCAACCATATCTGCCCATTTTCATGAATATCAAATTTAGGCTTAAGATCTGTTTAGCTAGTTTTCTTCAGAATCCACAAATCAAATTTGTCAACAATGGTCACCCAGTAGTTTTGCAGCAAGAGAGCTTAAAGCATGCTGGTTTTGTATCTTTGCTTCTACTTCATGAATTTGAAAGTCATCAGTCAGTGGCATGTAAAATGTGCAGCTCTCAATGCAGCTTGTCAGACTTAGGAAAGAGATTAAATTGTGAACTTAAAAGGATTGTTGAGAAGACAGAAGATCAGACCTTTCATATAGTTTGGTAGAAGGGTGCTCTGTTAGGGGCATTTGGCCCACAAAATGACCTCAAATGTTTTGAACTGAGATGCCTAGCTTATGTACCTTCAGTCATTTTTGTTTGTCCAGTCAGCTTACACAAATTTCTTTGCAGTGTTCATTAACATCTGCAGAGTTAAACAGTGTGCTTAACTAACTGTCTTGCTAGTTGTCTAGCTAAATGCTAGACAGCAGAATCTAGACAGTTTGGATATACTGTGGGATGGAGGATAAGAGTGGAAATATCTAAGGGCTCAATGTGCACGGGACAAGTGTCTTGCTGTTCAGATGCAGTCAAGTGCTAATGAAGTAGTAGCGTGTGGCTTTTTGCAAGTAAGCCACTTGCAAAGAGGGAGACACCTCATTGCCAAGCCATCTTCGGTCTGACAGGAACTGTTAGGTTGGCTGCAGCTTTATGAACACAAACATTACTCTTTCTAGAGCCAGCTCGCCTGCTCCTGGGTAATAACACAAGATTTTGCTCTAATCAGAGACACCTGAATGTCTCAGTACTTTGTTTCCCTGCGCTTGAGTCCAGGGCATTTTTCAGCTTGAGTGCAGTGTTGCATTTGAGCTAGCTCCAGGTTAGTTCCACGATAACATTGCGCCTAGTTTCTTCTAGAACCAGGGTTTTTAGGGAGAACAATACATACATGTTTCTTGTTTTGCAGGAGTCTTTCTGAGTCTTGAGAGTGCTCTGGAGTCATACCAGAACTAATAGCTATTCTCATAGATCAAAAGCTTGAATCCCTAAGATCATTATGAGTGCATCTGTTATTAATGCTTTAGGTGAGGCTATGCTTATGCTTTTGAAGCAAATTTTTTTGTTTTCCCTGCTTTGTTTTCTCTTCTTATTGCAGAATGGTTTCAGAGTTCAGCAGGTTTTCAGGTTAAGATAAGATGAAAGGTGAGCTCCAGCAGCAAATGGTCACTGAACTCAAAGAAGTAGGCTAGGGCAAGTGCAGGCAAAACCTTTGAAGTGTGTCTAGTGTGGACATCACTGCCCTAGTGTCCTCAGCATTAACTCCTTCGTCCTACCAGTTGACTCCTGTTGGTTAGGACAGTCTGTCTTGGGTATTTTTATTACCTGGATTTTTACCTATCTTACTATTTTGACCTTTCCTCTTGGTATCAATGATTTTATACTGTGCCTAACACAAGAGTGCCCTGATTTGTTGGGGTTTTTTATTCTGATTTGTTGTAAGCAAACAAATACTGCATTAATAAAGATAGCCTTCTGGTGTGAATTTGCAGAAAGATTATTTTTGTCTAGATACTTGTATATAGTACAGATAAATTATGAATGTGAAAGCATAATGCATGCCTGTGTGAAACAGAAAAGGCCATTCCAATTTGTCTTTATCAGTCATTGCAAAATGGGGGGAACTTCTGTACCATTGCTGTGCCTTACCTTTCATCTATGCTTCCTTTCCTCCTTGTCTTGAATGTAATTCTGAACTAAAGGGATTCAAAAATGTCTTACTGCAAAGAAATCACCCTTGTTAGAAATACTAAGATCTGCACATACTAACTCTGCACTTATGGATACCTTTTGATGGCTGTTCTTACCTGAGGGTAGGAATTCCTGCAATTTTTTCACCATTTTCATCCTGTCTCTTTGTTTTAACCTGGCATTTACCGTGTTTATAGTGTGCATGTAGTAACAGGATTTTTTGTGTCTGTTTTTAAAGACTTCAAGCACAAATTCATTACTGAAGTTTAATAATAGTTTGGACCCATGTCTTGACAATTATTCTGAAGTAATTTCCAATAATTCAGAAGCTAATAAAGCTATGTATCCAGATATTCTGAATTTTGCTGAGTGAAAGGATAGTATATTTATAATTCTGCACAGGAAAAAATACAACTTTGCTTTTTTCCAG
This sequence comes from Cardinalis cardinalis, assembly GCA_014549065.1. Classification (NCBI taxonomy): domain Eukaryota; kingdom Metazoa; phylum Chordata; class Aves; order Passeriformes; family Cardinalidae; genus Cardinalis; species Cardinalis cardinalis. The sequence goes on from JACDOX010000102.1 coordinate 291,019, forward strand.
AGAATGATACTTATTAATTCATTTTTAAAGATGCTCCAGAAGTTTTGCCAGCCTTTGTTGGCTTTTTCATAATTTTAGGTTCATGGTAAACTAAAACCAGGCCTTTTAACTAAGACAGAGGCAAGACTAGTTTTATGAGAACTACTGCCTTGTCTAAGAAGCCACCTTGTCTAAGTGCTGGTGGCAGTTAAGAGAATTTGTGTTCTTTTGAAGCAGTGGTGCTGTCTTTCATAGCTTTTCTCTATTTTTGGAGCTTTTCCAAAGAAAAATCCTCACATAGATATTTTTATGTTAAAATATTCAGATCATTTCTGTTTCATTGCAGGAAATAGCAAATTTAAAACTCCAAACAGTAGAAAATCTTCTGCATTACGAGTTCCACGATTAGAAATTATATATGCCAGTTTTACCTAAGGAGAATGTAGCAGTTATACCATATTAGTAATAAAGCAATGCAGCATGCAGCAAACACTTCAGGAAAGAAAACTGGATTTAAAATACACTAGTAAGAACTAAAATTTAGGGTTCTAAGTGGGTAGAAGAAAACACAGCTTGTATATTCTGCCGTGGTTATTTATAAAAATAAAAGGTGGCTGTGCATTTTAAAATTTGTTTGGGTTTTTCTTTGGTGTGTTACAGCCCGGCCTCATGCCTTCTGTCTGACCTGTTGAGAATTACCATTTGTTTCAGTTCTAAGAGAGGCAATAGTGTCAAAAATCTTTGTGAGGTAGGGTAGGAAAATAGTGATATTGAAACAGTGTATCATATGCTTACAGTCGCATCTGGGTGGCTGGTGATGTGGTCTCACTTTTCCCGAGTGTGTCTGTTTCGTGCAGCACAAAAGTTGGACTCAGCCTGAGAAGTATCTGGAATTTGCGAATATGTTGCAGGTTTATATGATTTTTATTTGATAATAGCAGAAATTCTGTTCCATGCAGTTGGAGAGGACACGTTCTAGTAATGGTCACAGATTCTTTTTGTCACTTCTCTACAGTTTAGGTCCTTTAGCCTGTTTCATAAATGGGAAACCATTTTACCCCATGTAGCTTTAATATGCTGTTGCTTCTGGGACCTGTAACTTGAGTGTGTTGTGGAGGTTGGAAGGCATGTGCTGAGAGTACTGCAAGATCATTTTGTGCTCTCAGTGCTTTCCCTTTCCAAATAAATGAGAAGTGACTTCTTCAAAACTTCTCATAGGGAGTTTATCACATCTGTGTGCATCATTTTCTGGGTGCTGAACCTGAGCCAGTGGTCTCTGATTTCTAGAAGTTTTAGCTCAAGATAGATGCAGCTCTACTCAAAACTTGCACGCAATTATATAAGGATACATAATCAAATCCTACACCTGTAGATCAGTTGCTCTAATTGGTATATGCTGTGGTCTAAGTCTGTCTGCAGAAGTTCTCCACTCCGGAAAAGAAACAGTGCCACAATCATAATTTCCTGGGACCTCCTGGAGAGAATTTAGAATGCACTCAGTTATGCAGTGAACATGTGAGAGCTGAAAAATTAATTTGTTTCTTCAAAGAAGTCTACTGCTTGTCTGCTGTCACTAAGCAAGCAGTCAATCTGTGGTGTGGTTGAAACAAAGACCCTGGGGAAATCTATGATCATTTAATGAAGGATTTTTACGTAGATAGAATAAAGGCATGGGAATATCGTGAAGATTGCTGTCTTGACTTTTGAGCACTACTGTGGCAATCCAAGTGTTATTTTTTTAACAAGGTAATATTTACATTGCAGTTCTCCTCTTGGTTTCCCTAACAGCATTGAATTATGCTCTGCTAAGCATTTCCATACTGAAAATAGTGTCATTTATAAGGATTCTAGCAGTTCTGTCAGTAAAAAAAAATTATTCCAATCTACTAAACTTGTTCTAGTAAAATTTTCCAGTTTAAAAAATTTCTTGATACTTGATTCTCTTGAGGTTTCAGTTAGTAAGAAGGATTTATGTCATTTATATAATCTCTAATTTTTTAAATGCATTTCCAGTCCTCCCATTCGACGTCAGAGAACAAGGAGAGATCGTTTGTCTAGACATAATTCTGTTAGCCAGGATGAAAACTATCACCATCTCTCCTATGGACAGCAGCAAGCAATAGAAGAGCCTCGAGCCTTTCGCCCACCGAATGTATCTCCTCGTATGTTGCACCCAGCTGCTCACCCACCACAGCAGAATGCAGTGATGGTTGACATTCATGATCAGGTAAAATTTTTACAGCACAATGAGAAGGCTGTTTGAGAGGTGGTGTTTGGTTTTGGGGGATTTTCCCACCATCTTCAAGATCCCTCTCCTCACCAAATCATCTCATGGTTGACAATGAAAGTCACAGCACTAATTTCTATTTGACCTCTTACAGAGTGGTGGTTTTTGTTGAATATTATGTGTATGAGGCATTGCCGTAGGCAGTGAAAAAAAACCCCAAACATTCACACTTTTAATAAAGAAGATTGATACTTAACAATTCATACTTAACAATTTGTCAGTGCATAAATTGGCATATTTCTGTCTCAAACGTTTGAAATGCGGTTATTTTGTTTTCATAATTAGTTTCTTGCAATAAAGATGTGATATGATACTTTTTATGTATTCTGTTTCACATGAAATGCTTCACCTTAGCTTAGGAGTCACAAAATAGTTAAAATGTATTATTTAGAGGTAGAATTACAATGCCTATAGTTGATTGTCTACATAGCAGCAGGAATCACAGTAGTTTTGTTGCATAACTAAATTAACTCTCCAAGCCTAATCAACTCCACCTTCAGTTATGTGAAAAAATTATATTCAAGTTGGTCCAGAAAGTAAGTAATTCCTCTCTGTGGCAGCACTTTGTATAGAATTCTGTAACTGAGAATCTGTAAAAGAAGTTTTGGGCCTCTCACTACAAGAAGGACATTGTGTTGATGGAACACGTTCTTGGAAGAGCAGTGGAACTGGTGAAGGATCTGGAGCACAGATCATAAGGAGTGGCTGAGGGATCTGGGTGTATTTAGACTGGAGAAAAGGAGGCTCTGGGAAGACTTTACCAATCTCCAAAAGTACCTGAAAGGAGGTTGTAACCTGGGTGTTGGTTTCCCAAGTAACAGGTGACAGGACAGGAGGAAATTGCACAAGGATAGTGTAGACTGGATATTATGAAAAATTACTGAAGGGGGGGTGGGCAAGCATTGGAACTGGCTTCCCAGGGGGGTGATGGGGTCACCATGCCTCGTGGTATTTAAAAGACACGTAGGTGTGGCAATTACAGACATGATTTAGGGGTGGCAGTGCTGGGTTAATGGTTGGACTTCATGAACTTAGTGTTCTTTTCCAGCCTAAGTGATTCTGTGATTCTGTTGAGGTAACTTTTGTTGTTGTCTACTAAATTAACAGGCCATAACACAAGTACTCGGCTTGCTACATAGCCGCGAGTGGATCGTTGATGTCCACATCGGGAGCTGCACGTGCACAGAATGCAGTTATAACATCTGTGCTTAAAAGCTGGTTGGCATTCAGTGCAGATGCATAGCACTAGTGTGTCATACTATGTGTGCAGAGCAGTTCTCAGCAGGGAAGTATTTGCATTTGGGACCAAGTGAAAGGATGGAAGCCAGTGCCATTCTAGCATCTCACAAACTTACATTTTTAGGAGTTCTTCTGCTGGAGATCTGAAAATGCTCTTGCTTTATGTTGTAAGCTCATTACAAGTCTGGCTGAACGATTTTCCATTCCACTGCCAAACACAGTGTATGATTAGATGTATTTCCAGACTGAGTGAGGTCTTCCATGCTGCTACTCTCCAATTCAGGGGCATGAACATTTTGAGAAGTCATTTCTTTATCACTATTATGAGCAACAAACATTCCAGGATCACATATAGCATTGCACTTACGCCCAGCTTTTTGTAGCAGAGCCAGAACTGGTTCAAGTTCAATGTCTTTCCTGAACCTGGTTTCTGTCATTATTGATGTTTGAGATTTTAACCTGTGTTCAGTGATCTGTGTTCTATTTTGGTTTCTTTATTTGGCTGAACACTACCAATTTGGTAGTTCAGCTCTCTTTGCTCATTCTCACCTTCATGAGGAGCTGTTCTTGCTCTGTTTTAAATAAGAAGGTTCTATTTTGGTTGATCATGAAGAAAGAGAGTGCTTTGAAATAATTACTTTCAATTAATCTGCATTTCCTGGCTCTTAAGCCTTTTCAGTTTTATTAGAGCATGAAAATGTTAAAAGATCGTTCAGTGTTAAAAGAATCCAACAAAACCAATAACAAAATTTCAAACGAACAAACATCCCATGTGGTTTCTAGGTGCAGAATACCGTTGGATCTTGATTTGATGATTAAATTTTACAGATTGCCACTAGTTAGAAAATTTGATTACGTGGCTTCCTAATATTATTCTGGACAGTTAGGGTCTGCTGCCTCTTAGTCATGTTAACTTTTCCTTTTCAGCTTTCTAGTTAGCTGTTCTGTTAGTTAAGTTAGGAATTTAGCTTAAATGCTGGCTTGAAAGTGAATCAAGAGAGTGGTCTCTTAGGAAGAAAGAAAATTTGGAAAATTGTTTTGTTGTTTAAAGATACAAGTCTCTTGAGTTAGTACTGAGTCAGTCCGTTCAGAACTGAGAAAATTCTTGAGCTGCTTGTAGATTAGCTTTTTATGTGGGAGTTACCACCTTCTTATTTCATAAGAAGGTTAATTTCATAATTAACTTGGGGGAGAGAAGGGAGGGTAGGCAGGCTTAATAGTCCAACGTGCTTCTGAGTGACTGAGGTGCCTCTGAAGTTTTAACATGTTAAGCTGAGAGATCCCTCTTGCCCAGAAGTTCTGAATTTTATCAATAAATAACATTCATTGATTCAAACATTTTAATGAACAGAAATTACAACCATGCACCTCCTATTACACATTCTTTGTGAATATATTATTTTTCTGATGTGTAAATAAAAGCTTGTTGTCTTACTGTGCTGTACAAGAGTGTTAAGACTTTACAGTAAGTTATTAAATACATTTTCTTTTCCTTTTGCTGCAGATCCATCAGGGCACAGTTCCTGTTTCGTACACAGTAACAACTGTGGCTCCACATGGGATACCACTTTGCACAGGCCAGCACATTCCAGCCTGCAGCACGCAGCAGGTCCCGGGGTGCTCAGTGGTTTTCAGTGGCCAGCACCTTCCAGTATGCAGTGTGCCTCCCCCAGTAAGTAGGTCTCTCTAACTACACCATCTTCAATCTATTTTTCTAGTACAAATCTAAAATGTTGCACGCAGTACTATATACAGCATCTAGTGAACACTTTTGATGTTGGTATAATGTTGGTCTCTGCCAGCAGTGTGTAACTTTGCTTTTCCTGTGATGCTTTCCGTGACATGAGTAAGCCTGTGTGGCTCTGAAACAAAACCCTTGATACAACCCATCTATTTCTTTAGGCTGCCTATTGAAGAATAAGGGTAGTTTGTGTTTATCATGCCCAGGTACCATTTATCCTCATGAGAGGCAACAAGGTCTGCAGCATGACACTGGCAAGTCTGGATTATTTGTGTGAATCAGTTCCTTTCCTGTCAAATTGGTGAAAATCTGTTACATAAGCTGATGTATATCCATGAGGCAGCATGAGAGACAGGCTTTTTCTTCTGTTCAGTTGTGGTGGTAGTGAACAAAGCAATCTCAGAATAAGCACCCAGAGACCGGAACAATTCTTAGTAAATTCAGCAAGGATAAAAGGAACATGTCCTAAGAAACAACAGAGAAAAATCTGAAACTGTATGTCTTGGTTTGGAAAGACAGGAGTCTGCTAAGGAAGGCAGGAGCCTCCCCTGAAATGGAGAATGTAAACCCTCCCCACCGCTCCAAATTGCTATAAATTTTATCTTAAGGGGCTCTCAGGCAACAATATGGGAGCAGGAAATAACAGTTCTTTAATAGTGAAAAGAAAAAAAATCAAAGGATAAAATAAACAATGCAGTACACTAGAACAATACTGACAGAGTCAGAACCCAACCTGACACCCTGTGGGTCAGGGTGCTGGTGGCAGTCCCATTGGAAATGTGGCTGCAGTCCTCCGGAGGTATCAGGTGTGGTTCTGTTGAAGCAAGGGGAATCTGTAGAGAAGTATGTATTCTTCTGAAGATCCAGTGGAGGAAGAGGCAGCTGCTGTTCTTCTCGGGAATCCCGTGGAGAAAGCTGTGTTGGTGTCTCAAAAATTTCTGGATTATATCTGGGTAGCAATGCTTGGCTCCTCCCTCTGGGCAGAGCATCTCACAGTGGGATGTTACAGTTCTTATCAGTCATGCAGTGATGTTCAGTAGTCTGTTGTCAGCAATGTCCCCTCCCCAGGGAGGTGTGAATGTGGTCACTCAAAGAGAGATAAAGCAAACTGCCCACTTGACAAAGGTAATCTGCCATACAGATGGTATTGGAAAACAACTTGGATTGCAGTCTTCAACACTGTACTGGGGCTTAGGGAAATCCATCCAAAGCATACTAGTAATCTTACCCTATGCTTTGAATAGGTGTATTATCTGTGCAATTCATAAAAGGTTTTCTAATTCAACAATGCAGTTGTCCTTTTAATACATATAGGAGTAAAGCTCTGGTTTTTGTTTTGAATTACAACAGTTAATCAAGTGTGTTGAGAGAATAGATCCAGTAGAAATGAATATAAACAGTTAGGTTTCTGTAGCATCAGCAGGCAGACTTTATGCCTTCTTCTGTTAAAGCATAAAATTGAGAAATAGTTGAGAGGACTCTGGAGGTTGTCTGGTGGTCACCTGCTGCAGTACCAGCTTCCAAGTATGGAGATTTCACAGCTCCTCTAAGTTTCTTCTTCAGTGTTTGACTGTCCTTGTGATGAAGAACTTTCTCTGGATGTCTGGTTGAGTTTTCTTTGTTGACTCTTGGTCCTGTTGATCTTGTGCTCTTTCACTTTGCTTTTGAGGAGGTCTTGGATTCTTCCTGTCCACTCTCAGGAAGTAGTTAGACATGGGAGTAAGGTATTTGCTTGCTTTTCTCTTTTTAAAGAAGAACAAGTCTCGTTCTGCCGCCTCTTTTATGCAGGTCTCTCCAAGTCACTGGTCATCATGACTTTCACCAAGACCTGTCATCATGTTATCATTGTCTGTGTTTGGCACTGGTATGCCCAAAACTGGGCCCAGGAATTGAGATAAACGTCACCGTTTCTGAATGGAGGAGCAGAATCACTTCTCTAGTTTCACCAGGTGCTTTCTTAGCCATGCATGCCATAGGCCTTTTTGGCTAAGAACACTATGGGTATTATGTATGTGTCCACCACAACCTCACTTTTTTTGCTGCAAATCTGATTGCAATCAATTAGTTGCAGAGTGTCCTGATCCATGGAGTTACTCTTTTCCAGACTTCACATTTGCTTTGGAACTTTAAATAGTTTCTGTCGGCCAATTTCTCCAGCCTATAAAAATACATCTCAAGGTAGCACGTGCCCTCCAGCATGTCACTTTGCTCCCCAGCTACATCTGCGAATTTCCCAGTTTCCTTTTGTCATTTTCACAATATTTGTCTATTTCACTGCATGTGTAACTATGAAATAAACAAATGCCATTTATTAAACACCTTTATTAGTTTTAAAAGTTCTTCAGAGGCCAAGATGGCATCCAGAGGGACATGGACAAGCTTGAGAAATGGGCCTATATGAAATCTCATGGGGTGTAACAAGACCAAACACAAAGTGCTGCAATTGGATTGTACCAACCACAGGCTGGGGATGAACAGATGGAGAGCAGCCCTGTGAGAAGGACTTGGGGGTGCTGCTGGGTGAGAGGCTGGACATGACCCAGCCACGGGCACTCCCAGCCCAGAGAGCCAAACGTGTCCTTGGCTGCATCCAAAGTAGCGTGGGCAGCAGGGGAGGGAGGGGATTCTGCCCCTCTGCTCTGCTCTGGTGAGAGCCCACCTGGAACCCTGCATCCAGCCCTGGGCTCCCAGGGCACAGGGTGGTCATGGAACTGCTCACTGGAGTGGGTCCAGAGGAGAGAGACCAAGATGATCAGAGGGATGGAGCACGTCTCTTGTGATGAAAGGCTGAGAGAATTGGGTTTGTTCAGCCTGGAAGAGAGAAGGCTTTGGGGTACCCTAATCCAGATACTTGAAGAGAACCTAAAAGAATGGTGGACCGAGACTTCTTACAAGGGCACGTAGTGACAGAACAAGATGTGGAAGGGCTTTAAACTGAAAAAGAGTATGTTTAAATTATATATTAGGAAAAAAAAGTTCTTTACTGTGAGGATGGTAAGGCACTGGAACAGGTAGCCCAGAAGAGTTATGGATGCCGCATCCCTGAAAGTGTTCAAGGCCAAGTTGGATGAAGCTCTGAGCAGGTCTAGTGTAAGGTGTCTCTGCCCATGGCAGGCGGTTTGGAACAAAATGATCTTTAGCGTGCCTTCCAACCCAGGTTATTCTATGTAATATGACTATTATGATATGTCCAAACTGAAGAACTTTTCTAAAGCTTGAATGAATAAATAAGTAATTTTAATTTCTTTCTGCTGTGAAGTTAGTGTCACCTCATTTGCTCTAGCTTTAAAAAGTGACAGGGGCATAGCACAAACCAAACGTTTCCAAACATATATACGGGAGCTATGGTAATCTCTACCATGAAGAATCCTATTTCAGTGTTTCCCAAAGAATCTCATGTTTTGAAGAAGACTGTGAGATGTTCTACCTGCAAATTTATCTTCAGTTATTTCAGAGGACAGTTTTCAATTTAGTAAAATACAATTAAAAGGTATTATAAGCATAGAAGCATTTGTTTATGGTATTTATTTTTTAGAAAAGTGATGTAGTAACTGAGGGAAAAGTATAGCCAGCATTTAAATTAAAAATAGTAGTTGGATCAAATTAATCTACTAGTATTCTGGAGCATTTGGAGATTTATGTTTGGTCATGATCATAGCAAATTGAGATGATAGTTTCACCTCCACTACTGAAATCTAAATTTAAATTAATTCCTTTTACCATTTTATGCTATTCCAGTCAATATGTAAATTTATGCTGTGTGATATGACTAATAAAAAAAAGAGATCAAAACTGGGTGATCTTTCTTTTCAAGATTTGATAATGAATATCTTAATTAAATGCTCTTGTAATTGTTAAAAGTGTAAAAGAAGTGTCTGACATTCTCATAACAGTTCAAAGTGCAACAAAAAGGAGATTGCAGGTTCCTTGCTCTTCCATGTATAAAGGTGGAAGTAAAACTGAACAGTGCCACGAAGTACATTCCTGTTCCCCTGAAGTGCTTTCAGCATTTTATCGTTCAAACATTAGTGCTGAAAGTTGCTTTTTTGTCAGGTATTTAAAGGAGGAGAGAAAAAGAGCTATTTTCTGTAGTGTCTGTCACTAGGGAGCTGCTTTTAGAGCATAGGATTTGCCCAAAAGTGCAAAAGAAAGCAGACTATATGAATTATTCATAATATATGAGGTAACAGAGGTCTTCAGGCACAGTCTGACAGCTGACTCCCTCATCTTCATCCAGAGCTTATAGTGCTTGCAAGACCATTGCTTTGGCATGTTGTTTTGATGATGATATGTGGGAAAAATAAAATTACTGGGATAACAGTATCTGTTCATCACTTAGGAGCTTGTCTGGTCCTGGAATATTGAAAATGCAGTCTCCTGGTGACCCCATGAGTACCTGGCAGACATCATACTATGCCACTTCCTAGACCCTGTTCTGTAGTAATAGCTGTTCCTTGGGTATTTGAATGAAATCTTATCCATGCGTATTTTGGAGGCTTTTTCAACAAGGCCAAAGAACTGTTCTGTTACAATTGTATCTTTCCATAATAAATACATAGAATATGGAACATTGTGTAGGGAATGTTTGTGCTACAAAAATGTATTGTTTTTTTTGTATTTCAGATGCTTCAGGCGTGCTCAGTCCAGCACCTACCTGTCCCATATGCAGCATTTCCACCCCTCATTTCTAGTGACCCATTCCTTTTGCATCCTCCTCATATCTCTACACACCACCCTCCTCACTTGCCTCCTCCAGGACAATTTGTTCCTTTCCAAGCGCAGCAGTCACGGTCGGTAAGTAATGCTTCTTACCCCACTCTCAGTAGAACTGGTGGGCTAGATAGGCACATAGTACTGATACCTGATTGAGGAAACAAGGATTTTCTTTCAAATTGTAGCCGCTTGGTATGAAGATGAAAAAGTACTTCTGAAGTTCAGAGTTTCACTTCAGGTTTCGTCATTGCCTGTGCTGTTTGTCCATATGCTTTTACTTCTCTCAGAAAGATGGGTATTTCCTTCGCCATCAGATATTTCTTTCCCAGGATGCAGAATAGAATCCAGAGGAGGTTGCGTGAGCATAGTAGGCATCTCAGAGAAAAGGTTAGCGGGGAAAAAAGCACAATGTTGCTTTTATTTTAGTTTCTTTTGTATTACTTCTTGGTTAATTTTTAAATAACCAGTCCTTTCCCTAGGACATTTTCTTTACACTTACAAAAATTACTGATGTTGCTTAAGCAGATTTGGGTTAGTGAAATGGACTATGCAGACGTGGGAAAATGTGACCCTGTTTTGGATTTAGAGGGAAATCAGGTTTGGAGTTCTGGCCTACCACTTTTTCTGTGTGGTTATCTGAGTACTTATCCATTTGTTTGCCCCAGTGAGTAGAAGGTGCAGATATTTCAGTAACACAGTAATAGGATATAGCTTTATTATTGCAAACATTGCTGAGACTCCTTCATGCCATGTCTCTGGTGTGGATAGGATTGTAATCACTTAATTACAGTGGTGGGAGGACAGTTTCCATCATCCTAACAAAGTGGTTCTTTGTGGTAGAAATCTTTGCGAGACTTAGCTTTAGAAAATTTATGGACTCAGGTTTTACCTTGAGTTGCTTACTTGGATTTTTATCCAGGCTTGCCTGTCTGCTTTCAGCTTTGCCAAAAAGCTTGCATTGTAGTGATTTAAGAATATTTTGTTCTGTATAACAGAAAAACAGTAAATTCTTTGGTTCCACAAGGTGGTTTTCTTAGCTGAATTTCTTGAAATGGTGAAATTCAGTATCAATAACAGAATGGTGTATTTGTGAAACAGTAAGAATTCCTGGTTGTTTCTTGCGCATTTTTGAACCAGATTTGACAAGCAACAAAACCAATCTCGAATCCCATGCTTCTGAAACCTCAGGACTGCTTGTTAACACTACTTGCATGACCCTCTTGGGAAAGCATCTGCTTGATTTCTGGATATCATTATCAGTTTCATCTACTGGAACTGCCATGATTCCCCTCCAGTTTTCAGTTTTTCTGGCACAATCTCAGTTCTTGTCTATGGTTGTTTATTTTTTTCTCTCGCATAGTTATACAGTGAGAGCAGCCTGGCAAGAAGGAGAACAAATATTTGTCCTGAAAAATGCAAGATACAGGAAATTACAGCCAGTCCTATGTTTGCTAGATCACATAAATTCCTGGCCTATAAGCATGGCTAGCTGGAAAAGGTGAATTTATATCAAATGTGTAGTGTTGTCTTTGCTCTTTTGGGTAGTGTTAATGACTAGGAATTGCTCACAGTTACTATAAAATTTATCATGGCAGCACAGAATATACAGCTGGGGCTGCAGTTCTTTATTGGGGAGAAAATTTAATCTCTGTTATTGCAACAAAGACTATTTCTGGTTTTTTTTGTAGCCACTTCAAAGGATAGAAAATGATGTAGAATTGCTTGGAGAACATCTTCCTGTAGGAGGTTTTACATACCCTCCCTCAGCCCATCCACCAACGTTGCCTCCCTCAGCTCCTCTTCAATTCTTAGCCCATGATCCATTACACCAGGAGGTATCATTTGGGGTAGTAAGTATTGTTTTCTTTGCTACATTCTCTTTCACACTGCATTGACATTCTTGATCTTTATTCTGTAGTACATTTTGTTGAAAAGTCACTCTTTTGCAATCATATTTCATTATTGGAATAGCTGCATATTTTGGCATTTTCTTTAAGTGTAAGTTAATCAAGTTAAGAGTAATTTAATGACACCAGCAAATTATTTCCAGTAACATTATCTGCAGAATGCAGCAGCATTTACTTAGAAAACTTTCCATGTCTTCACATTGTCCAGGACTTCTACTGCAGATATCGGTTAGTACAGTTCAGAAAAACTGTTACCACTTTTAGTTAATTCTTGATCATATGTTGAGATTCCACAGCTCAGGAAAGCCAGAATGCTTTAAAAACAGTTCTGTTTAAGCAGTTGTAGAGTGCTTTTGTAATTTAGACTACCCCATATATTATAAAGATAGCCATGTTATAAAGCTTGATTTAACTCAGCTTTCAGGGGATCAGCAGGCAGTTCAACTGCAGCAGCACAAAATAAAATTAAAAGGGATGCAGGATAAAGTCTGTGTTGAATTTTGTTGAATCATATGCTTCTGTGGTGTGTCCAGTGGTGCTACTTCTAGGATCTTTGTCTTGTACTTCAATTTGCAATTATGCTAGTCTTGAGATGTATCATGGTTTTGTTTTTGTGGTTTTGTGGTTTAAAAAAACCAAAATACTCCCTCTGCTGCCTGTGTGATGCTGGGAGAAATAGCTGGATCCCAAGTTTAAGTGCTGAAATTTTTATTGTCTGACATGTACATCCAGTTGTCAATGGTTTATGGGCCATATTGTTATTTAAATTTTAAATGTAATTAAATTTTAGGCCCTGCAGCTGCAGAATATGCAGATACTTTGTCTTCAATTATTCTTCTTGAAATCACAGAACCTAATCAAATCGTTGCTTGCAGTTTTCATAAAGGTTCAAGTAAATGTCCACCATTTCAAAAGGTGATCAACTTACCCCTAATCTAAAGGTACAGATTTTCAATGAAGTCTTCAGGCACTATGAGACACTCTGGAGTCCAGGACACTTTAAAGCTTCTATAAACTGTTTGTATTTTATTCAGTATGCTTGTTAGGTGAATTAATCTAATAATACATATTTTGCTTGGAGTCAGACCTTTTCATTTTTAAGTTTGGTTGTTGAAGCAGATAGGGAACATAGTTACCATTTTCTGCAGATCATAGCATTTGTCCTCACTGATGCTTCAACTCTGTGTTGTTTATTGCTAAGGGGTAGAATAGAGACATATTACAAGTAACCATGTGGCCTTTTATAAAGTAATACTAATTTTTTACAAAGCTTTATTTGCATTAACATTAGAATGGAATACATGCGTTTCTGATTCTTTTTCACTCAGTGAACAGAACAGTTTCTAATTATGTTTTTGGATTGTAGAATTCACAAAGCAGTAAAATTAGTATTTCATATGTCTAGTTTGAGACTCCAACCAAAAGGAACCTGGCTCTTTCGTATTGTTCTTATATTCATATGTTCGTATTCATATGTTAATTTTATGTATGACCGTGGCTCCCTAATTATAATGTTTCTGTTGTAAAATTAGGGGATTTTAGGTTAATCATTGGGAGTGTTGGGCTCTTGTGCTTTCAGATTTCAAACATGTAAGAAGAAAAATGTGTTAGTAAAGGCTTAGAATGTTCTTTGTTTCAAAAAAAAAGTCTTAAGGCCCTCAAATATTAATTTAATGGGGATACGTGAATTTTGAAAAAATTCAAAAACATTGATTGTAGAAAATACAAAACCAGTTTTTAGTAAAATATTTTAGTAAAAGATGACAAAAAGCCCCCTGATTTATCCATAGAATGAATGCATGGAAACTTTGGACTTGAGTGTCTCTCTCTGTGTGGTTCAGCTGCAGAAGTTGTACTGATTAAACCTTCTACATACACCTGAAAGGCTTCAAGCCTTTAAACCTAAATATAAGTATATACCACTGCTTAAAAGTTAGATATTTTTATAGATTTATTTTAAATTCTCATTTTTAAAGAGTTTTTTAAGGGCTTCTTTACTTAACTGCTTATGCACAGGCCTTCATAATAGCTCTGAGCCTTTTATGTTTAGAAGAGGTTCAGCAATTCATGTCTTGTTTCCTAAACTGTACTGAGTGTAGACTAAACACACAAGAACTTGTAGGGATTTCTGTTGTATATTACCACTTTTTCACAGGAATTGATATGATTGTGTATTATTGATGGGAATAGTAATTTTAAATTGAGGCTGATTCTGTTGGATTTTAGCAGAGGCAAAATTTTTTAAATAATGCTTTATTGAAAGTGAATGTCATTATTTCATCATTGATTAAGAATAGAAAATGTAGAATCATGGGCTTACAGGCTGGATAAGGTTGGAAGGGAGGCCATCTGGTCAAGCAGGGCCACCTAAAACTGGGTGTCCAGGACTATGTCCAGCTAGTTTTTGAGCATCTCTAGGAAGGCAGACTCCACCATCTCCCTAAGCAGCCTGTGTAAGTGCTTAGTCACCCTCAGAGTAAAGAAGTGTTTCCTGATGTTCAGGCAGAGCCTCCTGTGTTTCAGTCTGTGCCCAATGGCTCTGGTCCTGCCACTGGGCACCACTGAAAAGAGCCTGGCTTTGCCTTCTTTGCACTCTCCCTTCAGGTATTTAGATACATTGATAGGATTCCCCTGAGCCCTCTCTTCTCCAGGCTGAACAGGCTCAGCTGTTTCAGCCTTTTTGCATACCTGAAATGCTTCGGTCCCATCTTAGTGACCCTGGCCCTTTGTTGGACTCTCCCCAGTATGTCCAGGTCTGTCTTGTGCTGGGGAGCCCAGAACTGGACACAAGTTCCAGTTCTTTGAGTTTGAGTTGAAGCTTACTTTCTTCTTTCTTGCAGCCTTACCCACCTTTTATGCCTCGAAGACTCACAGGGCGCAGCAGATATCGATCACAGCAGCCAATACCACCACACCCTTACCATCCCAGCCTATTACCTTATGTGCTGTAAGTGAAAAGTACATTTGCTTCCATGTAGGCTATTAAGAAGTCAGAAAGCATCTTGGCACTTGTAATGGTTGGACTCTACCAGAGACCAGGCGTATTTCACCTGTCTCAGAGGAAAACTTTCATTTCTGTGTTAACTTTTCAGCCTACTTTTAATAACCAACACCACTGAGCAAGAAAAGATTTAAGTGAACAGTTTTGTCCAGTGTAGTTTTGTAGGTATTTTGAGGCCCAGTAGCCTCTTGTTTCTGAACTCTTGGTAAAATCTTCAACAGATTTTAGATCATAGCTCTATGATACTCTTACAGAGGCATAGTTACACTGTAGGATCAAGTTAGAGGAGTCTTCATTTATGGAACAAATTAATTCGGTTTGGTTCTTAATTGTAAAACACAAGAGTGGGGACTTCTGTGATGTGTTACTCTTTATTGGCTTAAGTGCTACTCTGTCACAGCTGTCACATTTCTGTTCTGCCTCTGAGTAGCTGTTTCTCGAAATGATGTGGGACAATTAACATTTAGGAATTATCTGTAGTGTGTTATGGTAGACCCTCTGGAAGAGAGTTTGGGTCTATGACATGTATTAGTCTTCTGTGTTCTGTATTAGAAGTAAGAATTAAATGTTTGGAAAAAAAAGATTAAGTTTCTGGTGGCAGAGGTGACACTGACAAGGAAATAATCAAGCACTGACGCCAGATCTGTAGATTCTCTCTGTGCAATGTCAGACATGGCATGAAAATGGCACCAGAAATCTGATTCAGCGAAGTTGTTCAACTTTTCGTCTTGCAGTCCGAGAGTAGTGTCATAGCTTCTTGCCTATTCATTGAGGACATGATGTGGCACAGTAATTCCTGATTCTACTATATTAGTGCTTTGAATTTTTGATTTCCATGTCTGTGGATGAAGTTTTGACCCATTGTACTACCTTGGGTGGGGGGGTAAAAAGACTTACTGAATATACAACCTGAAAAACATCTCTCTGATCTCTCAGTCTGAAGGGATTCTGCTTTTACCAACATCACAGTACATGAGAAAGTGAATTTATGCTTGCCTTCAGGATGGGTTTGTCTGGTACAAATCCTGTTTATCTTCACTTTTGTAGTTTAGGCTTGCAGAAGTTGCAAGAATTTTATGTTGGAGATCTAAATGGACTTAGTATTCCTCTTTTGATAGTCTTTTATCCACTTAAGGAAATAAAGCATATTTAAAAGCAGAATAGCAATTTTTTGTCAGTTTTAGGTCTCCATAGTCTGTGATAATTAAGAGATTCATTTTTGTAATAAAGCAGAGCTTGGTGAAAGCATCAAGCAAAGCATGCATGCAGTTAAAAAGTCAGCACTCCCAATATCAGAAAGTTAGCAGAAAAAGCATTTTTCTATTACTCTCTCACTTCAAATGTCTGTTCTTGACTTCAAACACATTTTTACCAGTTCTGAGAACATACTGATATGAGAGGCATCAGAAAGGTTACTTTACCTCTGCCAGATGTTTCTGTGCTTTCCTTCAGCAAGATGCTGAACCTTATCCTTGTTTGCTCTCATGGTAGATCAATGCTCCCAGTGCCACCGGCAGTTGGACCAGCTTTCAGCTTTGAGTTGGATGTGGAAGATGGAGAGGTAGAAAACTATGAGGTTGGTGTGTGAACTACAACTGTCTTTAAAGAACATATGTTAGCTCAAGCAATAGATAAAATTTTATTATATTTTGCTTTTAATCCTGGTTTTGCTTTTCAAATAAATGTAGTGACTGTGAAGACAGAATCCAAAAAAGGTCCTTTCAGTTTTTTTTGTAATACTGAATATTAGAAGTATTTAGCTTTCTTTCTTGTCTATTGCTCTCAGAATTCACCTTTCCAGGCTAGTAATCATTAAATTGTTCAACTTTTATGTTCTCCATGCTACTCTTCTCCTTTCAAAATTTAATTGATTTAAAATACCAAACAGAAGTGAAGCACTTTCGAAAGAAAAGGGTAAGTTACTGGTTTTATGAGTGTAACCTTCAGAGTAGTTTTAATATCATAAGATTAATTAATCTAAACATACTGTTTAAAAAATTACCTTACTGCCTTTTCATCTTGCCCTTTGGAGGGGATGATAATTCACATCTAGAGATGCAGAACCCTCTTCAGTATCCTAGATAATTATGGGGCTGTTCCAACTGTTGTTTCTTTGCTGGTTCTGAAGCTAATGGGATTCCATTTGATTTCTCTTGAGTTAGTCATCATTAACCCTGACTTCTGCATCTCTTTGCCTGTGCTCTCATTAAGATATCTTTGTAGTTGCACATCTTCAGTTTAACGATGAGTGCTTCTTTAATAACTTCTGTGGTGATTCAGAAGCAGCAGTGTCTTCTGAGAATTTGGGCCCTAGGATCAGTAGCATAAGAAATCAATACCATTTGCAGCTTTCATAGTATCTTTCTCTCCTTTGATTGTCTGTCACACTGATGTTGTTTCCTATGCCCCTCATGAAGGAGTGTGAGTTAAATACATGACAGATTGCAAATTATATACATGAAAGGATTTTAGTTGCAATCTAGCTTACAGAAAATTAACATAAAAATAAGCAGCCAAAAAAGTGCCTAAAGATTGATGATATGTATTTGTTTTTCAGATTTAGGCTAAAGTCTCCATATTTTAATTCAACTAGCCCAATACACAGAATGGGAATCATAAACTGTCCCATTAAATTTATGGTTTCTCTCACAAGACCAAATTCACATATTCTAGCGAAGGAAATTAGTTGACAGTTTCTTTCTGACAATTACCAGCACTGTTAATTTCATAGCAGGATGAGGTGATCCCTCAGAAGTGAATTATTTATTCAGTCACAGGACTAATTGGAAATTGGGTCCTAGGATGGATCCCAATCCCTCTGGCTTGGGATTTCAAAACCCACGTTCTCTTGGGAGGTGGGTTTTGAAATCCCAGAGAAAATAACTTACATCATTACAAAGATGGTTAAGCTCTGAAGAACTTTCTAAGGAGCTTATATTGTGTGGGAGAACTAAGGTTCTAAACATTTATTGATAGAAGGGTGTTTTGTGCTAGTAGCTAGTGTAGTGAGATGTGATGGTACTGCCCAACACTAATGGAAACAGAGCCTGTTTGATCAGTGAATTTTTATATGTCTGGTTTCCATGTTTTGCAGGCACTGCTGAATTTGGCAGAACGTCTGGGAGAAGCCAAACCACGGGGATTAACAAAAGCAGACATTGAGCAGCTTCCATCCTACAGATTCAATCCAAACAATCACCAGTCAGAGCAGACATTGTAAGTATACACTGGTCTCTTTGAAGGATCCATAATTTAGGTGGCTTGATTTTCATTTCTTTACTTGCAGTCGCAGCAAGGTAGAAGAGCAAGAATACTTGATTTGTGATGTGAAAGCACAGTAAATAAAAAAAAAACAGAACAAGAAAACACCCATAGAATCCCGCAGTCAATTCTCAGTGTCCATTGTCAGATGTAGATCACTGTAGCTACTGAAGGAAGGAGTAAAATAGCTACTGTGTTGCAATCGTACCTCTAAGGTTTTGTATGGAATGCATATTTGTTGTTCTTACATAGCAGATACATTTGAACTTCATTGTCTTTTTTAGATGTGTGGTGTGCATGTGTGATTTTGAGTCAAGGCAGCTACTTAGAGTCTTACCATGTAACCACGAGTTCCATGCCAAGTGTGTTGATAAATGGCTGAAGGTAAGAAAAAGTAATCTTATCTTAGATGAAATTGATTATGTAGTTTTGTAGGAGAGGGTGGGATACTTTGCTGTTATGCTTAATTTCATCTTGTTTCGTGTTTCTGGTACTTAAAAAGCCAGCAGAATGGAATCACTGCCTACGTATTATATTATTCTAATAATTGATGAAGACTGTTTCTTCATAATATTTGGCACAATAGAAAATGAATCTGAATACAGTTGTTTTCATTGACAGCTTTTGCTGTCTTCCATTTGCTTAAAACAGTAACTGTGCATATGAATATTACACGACATTAAAGAAGACTTGAGAAAAAGTAAATAGTATAGGAGGTATGATACAGAGTTTGGTGATTGTTATAAATGATCAAATCGTGAGCCAAAATCATCAAAAATTTAGCAAAGATTTATTAATTTATCTGTGTGACTGAATTTCGGTCTCCAAGACCACCACAGCCAAAGATACAGCGTTGAGCCCCGGGATCGGCGCTGGGTGAACCTGGACCCGACCCCTAGAGTGTCAGAGTCTCCCCTGTTCACAAATGCTGCTTCTTGCAGTGAGGTTTTATGCAGTTTATTGTGCCTGAGGCAAAGATGACCAGATTTCCTTTGTAACTTTTCACATGCATCGCTGTTCTTCTCCATGTGCAGAGCTGGACAAAAGCTGGTTCCAGGTGTGTAGTCAGCGTCAATGGGTTCCAGGAAGCCAAGTATTCAGATGTATCAGGTTGGCACCTCTGACTGTCTTGATTGATGCAATTGGCAAGTCGATAATCGCTCTTGGGTGGCTCCCACGAGTGGAGATACCGGTGATCATCGCCCTGGAAGCTTCTGTTCTTATGTTAAGGCGCCGATCATTATCTTAGCTTGTGTCCGGGAACTCATTGTAATCTGAATAGGCAGCTGCTCCCGGCCGGGATGGTCAGAGACATAATTTTTGGATCTTACAGTAATTTATACCATACATTAATAGCATGAATTATCCCTACCATATATTACAATCCCTCCCCTTTTATATCACTAATTTAATTCATGCTCTCTTTATAACCCAAATTGCTAAATTCTATTTATTTCTACTTCTACCTGCCACCTTTAAGGGTCTTTCGCAAAGAGAACAAACTTTATTTAATTATCCCATGCTCCCCTTGTGGAATACCCTGATACTCAATATTGTTTACACTAGTTTTCACTCGTTTTTCAGATTTTGCCAATACTTCGCAGCATTGCTGGCATACTTCTTTTCTCCCAGGCTCATGATTTTAGGTGTGTTGCTTCCAGAAGCCAACTCCGAGTCCAGGGGCACTATTGCTGTCTGCATCCTCTGTACCATGCAATGGATCAGTCTAATAAAACAAGGAATTAGACATGGCAGGAATAGGATTCCAGCTACTGAACACAGCACAAAGAATATTTTGTTCCACCAGGCCCCATCAAACAATCTGTCCCACCATGAAGATTGCAAAATCGAATTCCATTTTTGAACTGGGACATGGGCCACTTCCTTGATCTCAGCTGCGAGTCCTTTTGTGGTCTCCCCACAAATCATCAATCTCAATACAACATTCTGATTCATTGAACTTTCCACACACTCCCCCTTCTTTGGCCAGTTAATAGTCTAAAGCTATTTGATTTTGGTACACAAATGCTCGTACCTGGGTGTTCTGCCAGCCAAGTAAATCCAGGGCCTCTGAGGTGTGGTTTGATACAATTTCCAGTAGGTAGATCAGAGTCAGTAGGTAGATCTACCTACTGGGTAAGTAGATCTGTTCAGTAGGTAGATCGGAGTCCTATACCCATAGCTTCCATCCTGGGCCCACGTGGCCGGTCCATAATAATCAATTATTCTTGCAGACAGCTACTCCTCCTCCCCCCAGGTTTGTTTGCCACTTATCACTGGTATCATCTTTTTCAGACTTCTCCTCTCCCTCCTCAGGGTCTCGTACAGAGGAGCCCCTAGAAGGTTACTTTTCATTCAAGGGAGAGTGAAGAACACTGGCCGGATCATGCCCAAAGCGCATGATCATTCCACCTCGGGGGGGTAACTCACTGTATGCCTTTTTCCCGCAAATCCAATAAATTCCATCCGGGGCTTTCCATCTAATGTTCGTTCTCCCTGGGTCTCCCCAGTATTCTCTCTGGCCCTCCAAGGATTGTTAAGGGTTGGCTCCAGGATTTTTGACCCAGCAAAGTCCTATCTTTTGGTTCCATTCACAATTGGTCTCATTCTTCCAGCTCCAGTACCCTGTAGGGGGTTCTGGTTGCCAGACCTTTTCCTTATTGTTTGCATTTACCGTCAGGGTAGTTACACACGGAGTGTATCCCATCTTTTCAGTATATTCCTTTCCTTCCCAACTGATGCAAATCGTCCCAATCACCCTCTGGTCCAAAATCCATCCCTCAAGCCTCTGTGCCAATTTTGAGACCCTTGGATTGTCCCATTTCAGAAGCTGTTCTGGAGGTAAACCTCCTCCTTTCCATGGCCATTTCTCTGCTGACTTCAGCCCCCCGCAAATCCAGCAATTTGACAATCCCAGTTCAGTTGCAGTTTCTTGCATCAAATCATTAAATAGGTTTCTGTCCGGGGAAGGTAATTCCCCATCAGTGTATTGTTGCTCAGGTAATTCATACTGTTCTCCCAGAGTTTTTAATCTCTCTTGTTCAATTTGCGTTCTCCTCAGTTCTGACTCCCTTCTCTTCAATTCCTGAGTGATTTCCCTCATTCTTCCCTCAGAATCCTCACCATCTTTATTTTTCGCAAAGCAGACAACCCTGTCATATTGCAGGCACACCCTATCATCATTTGCCTATGCCAAATCCAATATGATTGGTTCCCTGCTTAAGGTAAATTTGCTATCAAATTTGACATTTCTTCCCATCCAGTACATTTTCCCGTTCATTGTGCATATCCTCAGCCTCGCATTGTCATAACACAATGGATTCACCTGGTGATACGCAACAAAAATCGATTCCAGTTTTCCCCCAACCCACATAGTTCAATTACATTGGTTGCAAAGAGGAATTGACATTATTTCGCATTCCTTCTCTGTATCTGATGCTTGTGCTCGTCTGACTGCTCGTTCCTTGACCCTGCCTCGGGATCGATACACCAAATCCCTTTGTCCAATTTACATAATTTGCCATTTCTCCAACAGTACCTGCCAGGCTCCTTGATGCATTCCTCCGGGGTTTGGTATGCTGAGGATTTTCCATCCCGTTGGTCAGCTGAGACCACCTGAGTGCAATTACCACACTCATCTGCGGAGCTCTCATTTCCGCCTCTCATCGGGACCTCGATGTGCAGACTCTGCGTCCCACACATGGCTAGGCTCAGGCCAATCAGGATTCCCACCAGGTGTACTCCTCTGCCTTTGCCTCCGCCCCCTGGGGTGCCACCAGTGGCGAGGAAGACCATCTTCGCGGCAGCAGAAGTATTCTTCAGGGAACACATTTTCTGACCTAGCCGCATACCTCCTTTTGAAGGCGCCCCACCATGAAATTCTGACGGCATCTGAGCTGACCTTGACTGATTTCCAGCACTCCACATCCAGAACCTCTGCCTTAGATCTAAGCTTTCCACACACCCCATTCTGAAAAATTTGAAACCACTCCTGTGAATCTAATTCAGTGATTCCTAGGCTTGTGGCTAAGGTTAGGATTTGGTCAGTCGGCTCAAGCTCATCCTCCAGACATGGAGTGCACAACCCATTTGGCCTCTGTCCCCTTCTACAGTGTACAACAAACGCCCCCTGACAATATTCACACTTGAAATGTACAAGCGGATAGCATACACAATCAGACAGTGTACAACTTATCCGCTCACCGTTGGTCATCTACAAGGACGTTGGAGTTTGAGTTTTAGGTCGCCTGGGGAAGAAGTGACCCTCCAGTTGGGCACTTCCTCCTGATGCTCAACTTTCTTCACCCTAGATGCGTGTGTCCAGCCTTTCTTTACCGTCCGAATGGCTGTGTCTGTTGTCAGGAGCACAAGAAAGGGACCTTCCCAGTGAGGGGAGAGGGTTACATCTTTCCGCATTTTCACAAGCACTCTGTGACCTAGTTGAATTTTGTGGATAGCAAATCTCAGAGGAGCACTCTGAGATACTATCCCTTGTTTCCTAAGTTCCTGCAAATTTTTGTTGATTGCAACCAAATATGGTTGAATCTGGCTGTCCTTAAGCCTAGGGTGTCCCACTGGCATCCCATGCCTATATGGCATCCCATGTAGCATTTCAAACGGTGAGAGTGTCTCCGAGTGAGGCATGGTTCGGATATTAAGCAATGCTAAAGGCAGGCATTTCAACCAGGACATCCGAGTTTCTAAAATCAATTTAGATAACTGCGCCTTCAAGGTCTCATTCATCCTTTCCACCTGTCCTGAGCTCTGGATGCCATGGAGTGTGGTATTCCCACTGAATGCTTAGTGCCTCAGCTATCTGCTTAATAATCTTTGATGTAAAGTGTGTTCCTTGGTCCAAATCAATGTAATTCACCACCCCATATCGGGGCACAATTTCCTCCAGTAATTTTCTGGACAACATCTGAGCTGTTGCCCATGGACTGGGGAAAGCCTCCACCCAATGGGTCAATTTGTCCATGATCACAAGCACAAATTTGAATCTCCCCATTTTGGGCAACTCCGTGAAATCAACTTGAATTCTTTCAAATGGTTGGTACGGAATGGGGCGACTCCCCAGGGTGGCCTGTCTTGCCCTAGTCTTGTTAACTTTCTGACAAATGAGGCATCCTTGTACCTCCTGTTTGGCCAATTTGTAAATTCCCCTGCACCCAAAAAATTCCAAAAATTGTTCTGCCAGGGCCTGTGCCCCACAATGTGTTCACTGGGGCAGTTTCTGCAAAATCCTCCTGGTAAAACCTTTAGAAACTACTTCTCCCATCAGGGAATTTCCACTTACCTTCTTCCATTTTCCCCCCTGTCTTCTCATAGCATTTGATCTCCTTTTGGGCGGGCTGAGGAGGGTCACCTGGGACCTCGATCCCTTCAGTTTCCGGGGTACTTACCGTCATCAATGCCGCGGTCTTGGCTTCCTGGTCCACCAGATTGTTTCCCTGGGTTCGGAACTGAATTGCTGCCTGGTGTCCCTTTACATGGACCACCGCAATTTCCTCAGGCCTCCTTAGAGCTTATAAGATTTGCCAGATCAATTCCCCATGCATCAGTACCTTTCCTCTGGTGTTGATCTACCCCCTTTCTTCCCAGATTTTCCCAAAGGTGTGAACCACTCCAAAAGCATACCTCGAATCTGTAAAAATTGTTCCCTTTTTCCCTTTCAGTCCCTTCAAGGCTCTCAGAACCGCGTACAGTTCGCAAGCCTGTGCCGACCAACTCGTGCTCAGGGGACCTGCTTCAATCACCTTTCCCATTCTTCCATCCATGACTGTGTATCCTGATTTGCTTTTCCCATCAGTCACCCTGCTTGACCCGTCTACAAACCATTTTTCTCCTTCGTCTACCTCTTCCTCCTCTAAATCCTCTCTGATTGATCTTTGTTTGCAATTCAACCTCCACGCAATCGTGAACAAGCTCCTCTGAAGCTTCCCCAAACAAAACTTCACAGGGTTCTGCATGGTTGTTGTCTGCAATTCCAAATCCTGTGAGTGAATTGAAATGGCCTCATAATTTAACAACCTTGCATCAGTGAGCCATTTATCTGCCTTCTGTTGTAGTATGCCCTGCACATTGTGTGATGCAAATACTACCAGTGGTGCACCAAAGGTTACCTTCTTACCTTCCTCCACCAGCAGTGCTACAGTGACAATCACCTGCAGGCAGGTGGGCCAGCCCCTGCTGACCGGGTCCAAAAGCCTGGACAAGTAACCCACAGGTTTCCTGACCTTCGCCCAGTCCTGCATCAGCACACCATGTGCTGTGTGACTGCTCACATCCGCAAACAACTGAAAGGGTTTCCTCACGTCAGGGAGGCTCAGCACTGGTGCCGCTGTGAGTGCTTCCTTGACTCCCCTGA
The DNA here is from genome assembly GCA_014549065.1 of Cardinalis cardinalis. NCBI lineage: Eukaryota > Metazoa > Chordata > Aves > Passeriformes > Cardinalidae > Cardinalis > Cardinalis cardinalis. The sequence continues at coordinate 315,514 of JACDOX010000102.1, forward strand.
ATTCCTCTTCGTCCGTCTTCGTTCATTTGATCCAGTCTGTGGTGAGTTTCTCATATAGAAACGTTACCTTCTCACTGTACCCTTCAGTCCACTGCCAGCAATATCCCAACAGCCCCAAAAGCTGTCTGACCTCCCTCTTTGTTGGTGGGAGTGGTAAGGCAATAATCCCTGCCACACTTTCTGGATCCAATTTCTTTTTGCCCTTGGTTAACCAGTGTCCCAAGTACCTGACCTTGTGCTCTGTGAATTGCGACTTCGACACCTTCAACCCCTTTTCCCCTAAAAAGTTCAAAAGTTCAATGGTGCTCACGCTTACAGCCTCCTCCCTTGGACCTGAAACCAGCAAATCGTCTACATATTGTAGCAATTTTGTTCCCTCCATTGGTAGAAAGTGGCTCAGCACCTGCTCAAGTGCTTGCCCAAATAAATTCAGGGAATCCACGAAGCCCTGAGGCAACGACGTCCATCTGAGCTGCTGCTTTCTGTTCGTCTCTGGATCTTCCGAATGAAACGCAAGATAATCTCTGCTGCCCTCTGCTAAGGGACAGGTCCAAAAAGCAGCCTTCAAGTCAGTCACGCTGTACCACGTGTCCTCAGGAGAAATGTTATTCAACAAAGTGTAAGGATTCGAGACCCTGGGGAACAAAGTCTTAGTTCTCTGATTCACAGCCCTTAAGTCTTGCACCAGCCTAAAGCTACCATCCGCCTTTTTCACAGCCAGAATTGGGGCGTTGTGCCAAGACATGCATGGCTCCAATGTTTCTTTCTTTATCAATTCGTCAGTCACTGGTTTCTATAGGAATAAAATTCCAGTATTGCCAGGTGCAACGTGCCCGGGCTTATCTGGCCCTTGCCGCTTGGCTGGGGGTAGCTGCTGTGGTGTTTCTCCACAGAGATACCCTTGGCTGGCTGGATGTAGCAGCTGGGCAGTGGAAACCAAGTCCAGGCTTGTAGGAACACAGGCTTTACCTCTGAAGGAAATCTTAGGCTAGGTGAGGAGAAAATAGGAGTGGATTACAATGGAGGGTTGAATCCAGAGTTTATTCCAGGTTCACAGACGTCTGAATCATTGTAACAGCTCCATTAGAATCCCAACCGCGTGTCCTGATTGTCTTTTTAAGCTCCGGGCAGAGGGAGGGAGGGACCGGTGAGCCACCAACCAGGTGGGAGGGGGCAAGGCTCAGGGGACAGTGACACCTGGACGGGCCAATGACCCCAGAGCTGAGGGGCATCTTTTGAAATTCTGCCAACCATGGAATGCCCCTGCTGGAATGGACAGCTCTCAGCAGGAGGCAGGGGGAGGGGAGGGGAAAAAGTATTGCCACACCTGGGAAGGAATGGGAAATCTAAGACAGGAAGTTGCAACACACTGTGACAGATTTCAGTCCCTTCCTCTCCTCCATGGAGATGGGATATTGTTTGACCTGAATAGGGTCTTCTGGTCTCTCAATTTCGACATGAATCGGCTCTATGTCCGACCTCCCAGCTTCCCCTTGGACATACCACACTTTTGGGTCTATTTTCTCCTCGTCCTGGACAGTGAGTTTTTTACATTCTCACCCTGAGCCGGGAATTTTCTGCTGCCAAGCCGATTTCTAGGGCTACCATCATGTCCCACCCCAGTAAATTAAAATAATATATTTCCTGTATGTCTTTTGTTTTCCATTTCTATTTCTACATCTTTTATGATCAGAACCTCGAAGGGTTCCCCTTTTTCCCCGATTACCGTCATGGAATTGTCTTTCAGAAAGCACCCCTTCAGCAGCTGTTGCACCGCGGTCCGTTCCGACCCCGAGTCCGTTCCACCTCGAGTCTCCCATAAATCACATCTCCTGCCTATGGGGTCCTACTTTTAGTTTTATCAAGGCCTCCCTCGGTGTTCTCGACCCCAAACTGAAAAGCCCCTGACATCCCTAATCTTGAAACATTGCCTGGTCCTTGGCTTTGTTGGGACAATTTCTTTGGTTGTGTCCCTTTTGCTTGTACTAATAGCACTCAAAATCTTTCTTCTGATTTGTTCGATCCTTTTCCTTGGGAAGGGTTCTACTTCTTTGCTGGCACCACCTTCACCGTGTCTCTGCCCTATTCCTGTTTTTGTGCTTCCCTTACCGCAGCTTACCAATACCTTAGCTTGGATCTTCTGTTTCTCTTCGTCTCTTCCCGAAGCAGCTCCTGCAACCCCTTTTCCTGCCAACCATCTGTCTTTTCTAGTTTTTTCCGAATGTCTTCCCAAGATTTTCTCACAAATTGAGTTTTCAGCAAAACCGCCCCAATCAGAGAATCGGGATCCATCCCCAAATACATTCTCAGACCCTTTTGGAGCCTCTCCAACCACTCCATGGGTGTTTCATCTTTTCCCTGGCACTCCCTGCGTACCTTACTCATGTTCTGTCCCTTGGATACTGCTTCCCTGATGCCCTGAATTGTCATGTTCCTTAGACTTATCATTTTCTGCCTCCCCTCCTCCGTCTGGGCATTCCAGAATGGTTTCTGGTTTGGCCACCTCTTGTCCCCACTTTACCCATTGAGGTTTCTCCATTCTCAGTCTTTGATCATGGCTTGTCTGACCATGTCCCTCTCCTCATTGTTGAATAGCGATCTCAGGATCGTGTTGAGATCCTTGTAGGTGTGCATGCTTGTCCCTAGAAATTCATCTAGCCTTTCCGCCACCCCCGAAGGATCATCCATCAATTTTCCCATCTCCCTTCTTGAATGCCCTCACATCTCCGGTGTTGATCGGCACATGTACGAAGCTGATCACTGCCGGAGCCGTTGGCACCTCCCGTAAAGGGAAGAAGCCGGGCTTCTCTTTCTCATCCTCACTGTCTCGTATGGTTGCCCTCCTCGTTCACCACCTCGTCCAATGAGCCAGGGGAGAGCTGACTTTGGGGAAGGTTACCTGCTTTTCTTCAGTTTTGAGAAGGGTCAGTGGCAGCGGCTGCTCACATGGGAGTGGAGTTGCTGCCACCGCTTGTTCACATGGAGGGGGAGACACCTCAGCCTGCTCCAATGGGAGTGGCAGTGCCGAGACCTGACCCAGCGGGATCGCCGCCTCGAGAGGCAACGCAGGCACTGACAGTGCTTGAGCTGGTCCAGGCTGGGGCGGAGGAACAAGGTGGAGAGGTGGAAGATTGTTCAAGGGTTCCCATTCCTTTCCCCCGCTTGCCGCGCGTCGGAAAGCTCATACTGGGTATAAACTCGTACAAGCGTACCTCCACATCTTAGCATACTCAATTTCCTTGAAATTCTGCGGGTGGCGATCAAATACATGATCGTACAGGGAATCACGAGTCTATGCCTCAAACATGCCGAACACCAGCCAGACCGCGTATTTTCCGATCTCCTTCCCTCCCCATTTTTCTGTACAAAAATGTGTAATTTTCTCCTTGGACCTGCCCGCTCTCCTGGGGCTGTCATCCCAATGTTCTAGCATCTACCCCAATGGACTTTCCGTTGGGATTTCTGGCAGAACTTTCTCGGGACCCTGGGGAGATTTTTCCTGGGGCTTTTTCTGGAACCTGCTCTTTCCCAACTCCATTTTTCCAAAAATCCCGCCTGTGAATTTTCTCACTTTGTCTCCTCTGGCTGGGACATTCGTCGCGAGTCCTGATTCTTTGTCCGATGTTGATTTCCGGAGCTTGTGAAACGGTGCCAGTCTTACTTAGTCACACATTGGAGAACCCTTCCGCTGACTTTTCGACTGATCTCCGGTTTTCTTACCTGCTTTCTCCAGATCAGAAGGCAGACAGGCTCCTGGAATTTTCCAGGACCGTCTTTTTCTCTTCTTTCTGACCCAACCATGACTGATTCCCCCCTCGAACTCCCTACGAGTCCCGGGTCCCGCATGTGTTAAGCAAAAAGTGTCCACTTCCCCCTTGACCGACCACGTCCCTCACGGGATGGTGGAACTGCAATCGTGGGGTCCACACTCGCTTCATGACAGAGTCACATCTCAGATACACGTTCGGGCACACCCCACTCAACCATGCGATACTGGCGGTTCTTCTCCCATGTGGGTTCTTTGTGCATGTCGATTTCCGAGTGGAAAAAAAAAGCACCTCACGGGCTTGGCAATCCCCTGGATCTTGCCAAGATTCCGAGAGCTGAGCCTGTTTTTATGCCTTTTTGGCTGTGGCTCTGGTTTCGGTTCAGTGATTTTTGATTGGTCTTGCGGACTCCCAATCCTGTTCAGACTGTTGAAATCAGCGGGGTGCCTTCCGGGCTGGAAGGGGTCCCAAAACCCAAATTCAGATCACTTTGGGGTCAGCAGATTGTTATAAATGATCAAATCGTGAGCCAAAATCATCAAAAATTTAGCAATGATTTATTAATTTATCTGTGTGACTGAATTTCGATCTTGAAGACCACCACAGCCAAAGATACAGCGTTGAGCCGGGGATCGGCGCTGGGTGAACCTGGACCTGACCCCTAGAGTGTCAGAGTCTCCCCTGTTCACAAATGCTGCTTCTTGCAGCGAGGTTTTATGCAGTTTATTGTGCCTGAGGCAAAGATCACCAAATTTCCTTTGTAACTTTTCACATGCATCGCTGTTCTTCTCCATGTGAAGAGCTGGACAAAAGCTGGTTCCAGGTGTGTAGTCAGCGTCAATGGGTTCCAGGAAGCCAAGTATTCAGATGTATCAGGTTGGCACCTCTGACTGTCTTGATTGATGCAATTGGCAAGGCGATAATCGCTCTTGGGTGGCTCCCAGGACTGGAGATACCGGTGATCATCGCCCTGGAAGCTTCTATTCTTATGTTAAGGCGCCGATCATTATCTTAGCTTGTGTCCGGGAACTCATTGTAATCTGAATAGGCAGCTGCTCCCGGCCGGGATGGTCAGAGACATAATTTTTGGATCTTACAATAATTTATACCATACATTAATAGCATTAATTATCTCTACCGTATATTACAGTGATGATGGTGGCTTCAACTGTTTTACATAGCTTGCCTAGCAAGAATGAGTACCAACAGATTTCCTTCCCCACTTTGCTGTTAATGTTGGTTTCTGGGGCAAATAAAGTGGGTTACTTATGTACATTTATGTGTATGCATATATAAAGAAACGTAATATATACCAATAGAAGCTACAGTTTTACAAAATAATTTACCCATCCAAGAGGATTTGAGAAATCAAAAAGGCTCAAGAGTCAGGACCACCCAGGAAGAGCACTTATTGAATAGCAGATGTGCAGAAGGTGAGAAGAACAAGAAATACAAGTAGATTATGGCAGACATTTCTACAGGCTGCATTGAGCCAGATCAACTGCCAGCAAGGTATTGATTCCTATCTTGCCTCAGTTTTATTCTATTCAGCTTTAATCCATTTAGTCTGTCGTGTGGAACATTGGAAACAGCAGTGATCCTCTGTTGTTACGGTCCCTAGAAAATTACAGATGGTGTTTGTTGTTTTGGAAAAAGAAATATAACTCCCTTGCTTTTATGGCATCATATCTTAGGCGAGTGCTAAAATATGCAGTGCAGAGAATGAAAAATATCAAGTCAATATTGACAGTACTTTTTTTTCCTAAGAAGATACCAAGAATAATGAGAAGGATTTGAAAAAAATGGGATGTCAAATTGCCCTTTGGCTATAGTACCCATAGTATTGTATGTCTAAAGCTCCTACAAAATCTAGGGCCAGTGTAACTGTAATGCTCTTAATTTTTGGTAGAAATGGTCCAAAAATGTCTGAATTCACATACACGCTCAAAAATGAGCAAGAGTAATCAAAACACCGAGGGGTTTTTGTCATACTAAGAAGCCACATGCCCACACTCCACATAATGTTATCAGTTTTTCTCTGCTAGACGTATGAAGTTTTTATTCACTTACTACAAATTAAGACTAGAATCTGTATGTATCAAAGTGGCGTTCTTCAGTGTTCCCCTTCTCTTCTTAATCAGCATCCACACTATATGTGTCAGTCTTTCATTGCATGAAACTCTTTAAGTCAGTTGTGGTGTGGACAGTGAGTATCCAGGGATAGTATTCTCTCCTTTTTATGGAAAGAAAGAAAAAAAAAAGAAAATGTCGTTTGACATATCCTTTGAGATAATGGATGCTATAGGTTTGTTATGTGTATTTTTTTAAAGACAGTTCATTCCAGGCTATTAATGCAAAAAAAAATGTACCTCTGATTCATAGAACCCCTGATCTGCAGATTTCTGGAAGTTAGAGGAACACGCCAGGAAAGTATCATGCGTGTTTATCTTACTGCTGTTTTCTTACCTGACATCCCACTCAGGAGTGAGACAAGCATGTTGAGCTGGTCTCTTTTGGACTCAGTGTGTTACTTTAAAAGTTTAAGAGTTAGTCCTTTCAATTGCTAATAAACTGGCAATAGAATTTGGAACTGCAAAGTCAAAAAAACAGATTTAGTTTAGTCTGTTTTCATAATCGTAGTGTACTGTTCTAGTAGTGAAATTGTTTTTGCTGATGTTCCTGTCGCATCATAGAATCTGCATTTTCTAACACATCATCACCTGTAGTATTTTCTAAAGGTCGTCCTTAGACTGAGGTGCAAGATATGCAATCAAAATGTAGAGGGGTGCAGTTAAACCTAGTAGAACTTGCAGAGCTGAGTGCAAAATAAGATAGAGAACATTAAACCATTCTAGTTTACGAATGTTCACGAAGACAATAGTTTTGCACCATATGGGCTCAGTTACAGTGGTACGAAGATGATATTTGCAAATAAAGACTATTTTGCTGTGGAAGTTGTAACAAATTACCTGTAACAACCAGTCTGTTTTAGTTACTGCCTCTGTCTAAAATTGGTTACAGTTAAGAAGCTAATATCTGGAAGTGATAATAACCGGAAAATATTTTGTCCTTTAGTTTTGCTTCTGTCCATTTGTTTATGAATTTGAGAGCTTTTTTTGATGTATCTTGATTGTATAATTATGTCCACATCTACCTAATTCACATCATCCAGCCAACATCATAAATTCTGCAAGGGAAAGTTAAAATTCTATCTTTCAATACTTGTAATGTTATTCCATGGATTAGACAAAGAAAAATATTACCGGTTAGTCACTATTTTTATTGATTTAATTTCATTTCTTTGAAGAGTGTATTTGTTGTCTAGGACTATTTCTAGAACTATAGAGTCAAATTAATTTTTTTTAAGTTCCATCATATGTCACTTCAGTGAAAGATATAAGTAAAAGGTTAGTGATTCAGTCTGAGTACTTTAAAAATACTCTTCTTGGGTTGCCTGTTGGTGATGATGGCGAAGTAAAAAACTATCTAAAAATGTTTTGTGGCTTGTACGCATGGAATACGTGACAATACTATCTTTTTAGGTGGCGAGCAAGTAAGAGGACGTGTTCTATAACAGTGCATTAAGTTGCCCACTTCGGCTAAAATACTTTCCTATTTAAGCAAACTTAAAGACTTAACAAGAGAAGATACAATACAGTAGGGGTAACAAAATAATTAAAAGGAGAGAGGTTATCCTTTCACTTTTTGTAGTATTCGTAGTTCCCATGTTTCACAGTATTTGGCTCCTTCTTCTCTATGTTCTCTAGTCATGTATGAACACGAGGAATGTGTTCTTCTATACAATAAAAATCATAATTCCAAAAGGGTACTTGACACCATGACCTGTCTTCACCTTGAGGGTTGAGGACAATGTTAAGAGGACAACCTGCCCTTATATTTAACCTACTAGGAAATGCTGTATTATATATAAGAAAAGACAAACTGCAACTATACTTCAACTTATTTCTGATAGACTAACACCAAAGCAGTGCAGTGGTTTTTAGAGGATTCTAGTAGCCCTATAGTTTCATTATTCTAAATGCAGTTCACTTTAACTACAAATTTCTATAAAATACTTTTAAAAACTAATTCATTGTGCAGCACTGTATAGTTATAGCACAAAATTAATTCTGCCTGAAAGAGTGGCAAGTTAGAAGATCATATTACAATATTATGTCCTACTCACTCCTCTTTTGGTGTCAAGGAGTCACATGAAATGCCAGGGGGGAAATTAATTTAATGAAAGACACGAGAATGCAACTAAATTTAAAGCAGATGGTCATGTAGGATGTTGAAAAGTTACTTCAAAAGCAGTGGTTTGGTGTCCATGAGTATTCATTTTATCCTGGCACAGAAGGTCTATGTCTGCAATTCCTGTCAGTAAATTACTTCTACTGTATGCTGTTCTGTAGTGCAAGTGGTTGTTACTTCAGTACCAACCTAAGCAAATAGCTTTTAATTTATTAGTCCACTGAATTCCATGTTTAAGAACATGCCTTTTTATTTAAACATTATATCAGCCAGGCTATATTTAGAATCAGGCACATGAAATGAAATTAAATGATTGACTAAGGACATTTTGAAATTGCTAATGAAAGAGCAAGAAATATAAGTTTAATTGATAATCCAATCCATGATTTACAAAAATTACAAAGCAATAAAATTTATGGACAGTGCTAACTGTTGACAGCAGGAAAACTGACAGAAAAAATATACTGTAACTTAATTTCCATTACTGAATAATGTTTTTCAGTAAAAAATAACATAGTACTTTCATAGGATTGGTTATTGTTTGGATTTAAAATATTTGACAAAGAACTCTGAATTCTGGCCTACAGACTCATAGTTCTTGATGCTCTTCACTTGTACTTTCAGTGAAAAATCTGGTTGCCTTATAAGACTTGGAGTAGAGTGTTTGGTCTTGCAGTTTTGGTAACTGTGAAATAGAGAATTTGTGACAGGGAAGAGCTTTCTTCACTCTTCCCTTTGCAAGGGAAGTATTGACTCATGGATGGATATGTATTTTTCTGGGGCTTTTTCTCATTATTTGCTAAAATGAAATTAGCCAGTGTTTGAAAAGGGGAATGAGAAGGCAGAAATACTTTTCCCAGTAGCTTAAGGAACATTACTTCTTATCTGTCTTTCCTTTTAAGGAAGCTAGAAAAATAAATGAGTCACAGGACATATTTTCAATATGTGCTTTACTAAAGAGCTAAATATAGGCCTGCTGGGGTGTGTTACTTGAATATCTGCTTGGTCATGTCATCTTCTCTTTCTTTATTTTATTCCCCTTCCCTTTTACTAAAAGCCCCTCCCTTTTCCCCCGTTAGCTTTCAGCTTTGACCAAGTCTATCTGATGTTTTTCTGTGATGATAACCAAATAAACAAAGTACGGTGTCATTCCTGATCAGTACAGTTTGTGACAATATGACATCCTCACACAAAATGTTTATTTGAGCCCAAGGTGTCTCAGTTTGTTTTGGTGGTTTTCTCTTCATCATACAGTACAGGTGGTTAGTTGCATCCGTCTGACTGCAATACACTCTAATTGTGAATCTGCATTAATGAAACCACCATCACTTAGCTAGAGCCTTATTTGTTGTCATGCTTTGGCTTTAAAGGTAAAAGGCACAATTATTTTTTTGTAAATGTAATTTTGAATTTGCAAACTCATCACACCATTCAAACGTAACAAAACAAGAAAAGACATAAGCACATTCTGTCTTCTTTTGAATTGCTCTTCAGCAGTCACAGATGTCAGTGTCATGTACACATTACTTTAACAATGTATTTTGTCAGTCTGGTTAACCCTGTTTTGTTTTTCTGGTTTTACAGGCAAATCGTACCTGCCCGATTTGTAGAGCTGATGCTTCAGAAGTGCATCGTGATTCAGAATGACCAATCTAAGAGCACAAATCTGGTTTGGGTGTTTCTGGTCACATGTATATATGAACTCTCTATTGAACTTACCTACCCATGTGGCTTCCAGCCTACCCTTTACACAAAAGGGTCAATGGACCTTACTTTGCACTGTGTGACTTAATCAATTATAGAGCTTATAACTAGTCTTCACAGTTACGGGATTGTTATACTAACAAGTGTGATTGGAACTCCAAAGATTTTTTTTTAGCTTAATTTTGTGTGTGCACTAACATTCCCTGGGTTTTGTGTGATCATTCCAAGTATTGCTGCAAGATTACTGTGGATGTGATCTTTTAGCATGTGCTTTTATATAAAAGAAAAAGAAAAAAAAAAGTGGTAGCTCCAAACAATATAGCAATCTACCTTATATAGAGCCTTCAGATACTGTGAGTGGGGATGAATGGTATGAGTGTGTGTTTGCCTGAGAGAGGATGAGTGAAGTGTGCTTGTTACTGGCTGTGCCTGCGTGTTTGAGAACCTATATACCAGCATGTACTGAGAACGTATGTGTGTAGTAATAATTATGCTGCAATGTATAATCTTGTGTGTTATTTAAACAGTACTAGTACTGTACACTGGTTCCTTCCCTTGTGTTTGCAGTTGCACACTGAATGCAATGGGTGCAGCAATTACAGACATTTAGTATTTTGTCCCCAACGTACTTACAGGTGTAAAGACCTTTCTACCTACTACTATTCAAACAGCTGTTATGCTTCCCCTTCACTGGAGGCTTTAAGTGTGTACCACTAAAGAATGCATTGATTCTTCATACATGAGTAACCTTGGGGGTTTTATCATATGTTACAAAGTCTGGATTTTTAAATGACTGATTTACAAGTTATTTTATCAATTTAGAGTCACAATATCACATTTAGCAATGTTTCAATTGCTGAAATATATCAATGTTTTCCTGTTTTCCTTCTAAATTTTTCTAGCTGGGTTTACCAGTTATGTGTTTCTTTCATGAAAGGAAGCAGGAAGTACATTGAGGGTGTCCTGGTCTTGTGGAAAAAGCTCTTAACTTTTGCCCGTTGTACTTGCTAAGGACATAATCTTTTACCTTATAAAAACACTGGCTTTTCGTTCTTTGTCATCTGCAAGGAAGTTGGTATGTAACTAAAATAACTTGTAAAAGGTTACAATTTTATTCCTGCGACTTCATGAATAAAGTGCATTTTTAGTGTTTTCTCAGAGAAGTAGAATTTCATATTTCTTTCACCCTATCACAAGAGGAGGTAGGTTTTGGTCATAACCTGCAGAACTCAGTTGCCCTGATGCTGCTTCTTTCCCTTCCTTATTTCATGATGAGTGTAATAGGAAGAAGGAACTCCTAGGTTTTTGCAATCAAGTTTCCAGAGTGCTCCACTAGAGGAGAAATTTGGAAAACTTTCCAGAACAGTGCTGTGAAAAAAGGGGATAATGTCTATTCAAGTGCTCTGAATAATATTTTGTTTGGGCTATGAAAAAAAATGAACTTTTTTTGTAACGTTCACACTGTTAACGTCTGTGATGTGTTTTAGCATAATACGTAGGTCTGCATATACCACAATTATTAAAAGGATGCACTTTTTGGAAGGAAAATCTTCTCATAAATTCAGTGTCATTTCTTTGGTTGCAGTAGCAGCACAAGTGGCACAATTACCAGTATTGCTACAACTTGCTGCCAGTCTCAGCTTTAAGTTTATTCTTTATAATTTCTGATGCTTTTGTATGCTGCTATGCTTTAGTATCAGTTAAAATTTCAAACAGTGTTAGAGGTTCTCCATGCTGGTTTTCCTCTTTGAAGATTTTACAGACCAGTCACAGCTCTTGGTGCAGCTAAATAAAAGCACAATTTTGCCCTATTTCAGATGTTTTTCCCTCTGTTTAGTTATGCAGGTAGTTCGCAAAAACAGTGATGCTTTCTGTACTTGTCCTTAGGAACACTAAATAAACAAAAATGCTGTTATTTCCACTACAAAATACTAGAATTTCTTTTTCCTCTCTTCCAATGGAGTTAAAGAATAGGCTCTTCACAACAGCACCTAGCAGGTTAAATTACATGTAATAAAATTTATTTTTTTAACAAATAAAATCATGTTTAAAAAGCATATGCCACGTATGTCTTACAAAACTTAGCCTCTTTTATATAACTGCAAAAGAAAAAGAATCCATGTACAGATTTAAACATGGCTAATATTTCTGTGTTTAGTATTCAGTTCAAAGCACGGAAAGAGGGTACTTTTTCTAAACTCGATACAAGTGAACAAGACACATACTTCTTAAGCTGAGGGAAAGTAGTTCTCTTTCTGGAACTGGAGAAATGTCCCTTTTCCCCCCACTAAAATTCAGTGAGACAATGGGAGATCTAGGAGATGGAGGGTCTAAGTTGGTAAAATCCTGCAATTAATTGTTGCACTCTTATGGCTCATCTCTTCTGGAATGGTTCTTGGTTTGCTTGGATGAATGGGGACTTGCTTCTCGTGGTCAGTGTGTACAAAGAGCACACATGCTTAATGTTTTGAATCAGCTCAGACAGGCTACAACCACATCTTCTGTGGTGGCTGTCAAGGGCAGGGGATTTATGTTCAGCTCTTAACTGCCATGTATTATGCACAGCTGCCGTGGTGCCTGACAGCACCGGAATTCAGCAACACTTCTTTTATGTTCATTGCCTTTCTGCCATCCAGTTACTCTTTTTTTCTCAAAAACAAAAATATATACAATCTCCAATATGTTTGCTTTATTGTATTGGCACTGCTGTGTTTTTTTGCATAAACTGTCAATTTAATTTGACATTTTGGTGGATATCAAGGCCTACAGATAATTCCAGTGTCTCATTTTTTGGCTTTCTTTAGAAAAAAAAGTAAGGCCATGGTGTTGTACGTCATTTTGTAGAGGCTCTTGAATGTGACTTCACAGCTCTTAATACAATGCATAATACTTGGGGTGAGATTTACCAACTGTTTTAATTTTAATTGTAGAAAACAGTTTCAACTGAGTTATCTTTGGGCCTTTGTAAAAGCTGTGGTTTTTTCCTTTGGTACATTGTTACCTCATTTTGCTACTTGTGTTTCAGACTTGCTAATTATTATGAAAGCTTATGGTTTTTGTTGGAATCATATTTTGTTAAGGGTTTTCTTTAAATCATATGCTATTGTATCATTTAACATGTAGTTTTAAATGTATTATAAATATCTGTAACCAAATCATTTGAAGGCTTGATAAATTTTTAACAAAATTTGTACATTTTTTATGAGAGTTACTAGTAATGCTTTACTAGGTAGTGCAATGAATTTTTATTTTTAATCCCTGTGCCCAATTTTGGAGTTGAGAGAGTTGTTCAGTAATAAATGTATGATGTACACTTACACAATTTTGTCCTGTTCTTTCTTTGAGGAGTGCATGGTTTTCTTTTATTACTGGGCATATTTCTGTGCATCATCATGCAAATTGAAATATTACTGGCAACAGCCATCTTGTGTTGTAGGTGTTTTGCCACCTTAACTGTAGCACACAACTTTTTCTTTATTCTTATGTTGAGAGAGCCTCAGAAACTGATCTGAAATGCTGTACCATATTTCTGAGAGTGTGAGACTTGAACTTACTCAAAGCCTTGTGCTCTAAAGATCTTACTTACTTAGCCAGAAGAAACTTTGCAGGGATGAAGGTGCTTCTTAGGCATACTGTTTGCATTGTGAATCAGCTGAAGAGATGTGTTACACTTTTGCAGTGCCCTAACAGTAGTACGTGATGCATCCTAAATTACAATGGTTTCATTAGCCAGGGTCACACAAGAAACTGGTAGTAAAACAAAACCAAAAATAAAGAATTAAAAAAAAAAAGGAGTTGGGTGATTTTGGTTTTAAGATAATGTAAACTAAGTTGACAGATGTAGTTTTTTAAGAGGTTTACATTTACATAGGACATTTAATAGCTGCATCTATAGCAGGTACTCAGGTACTAGGTACTCAGACACATTTGAAGATTCATTCATACTTTTGAGAATCCTTATGCAGGTTCACACACATACCTTTTGGACTTGGGAGATGTTGGAAAAGAGAAAGCTATCAATCTGTGAGCTCAGATACTTGCGAAGTTGCATTTTTTGCACATGAGTATATTGCAGAGCAGCTTCCAGCGTCATCAGTAGTTTGGCCATGACCAGTCCTAGCCTGAAGAGCAGAATTGCCCTGCTTCACTCTCCTGATCTAGTCTCTGCTTCCCACCTTTGTGTCAGCATTTCAGTCTCTTCCTCAGCCTGTGCAGTGTCTGTCTTTGCTCAGAATCCTGTGTTACCACTCCTTGGGAGTCTCCTGGCATTCTCATTAATTACCTGACAATTTCTGTTGCTAACTTCTAGTAAATCATATCACTGCCACCAGATGCTGTGTACTCTTTCGTGATTCTGTTTTCCTGTCTTGCTTTCAACTACTGCCTACAGCTCTAGTTTCTCTATCTGACGTGTCTGCTGTAACCCTCCTTCTCACACTGTGGTGCACATGACCATCTGACTTTTAGATGTGATATTTCTTTGCAACTGATTTGTCTTGCAAATTTGTGATTTGCATGTCCACAGTGCTTATAAACTGATTCAGGAATGACAGCATGCTTAAGCAAAGATGGAGTTCCTCATTTCTTATTTAGTCTTACATGCGCAATAGACAGGCTTGGCTTTTCAGGAGCAGTGGCATTGCTGCAGCTTTTGTCCAATTCTAACCTTTGCTAACCTTGGTAGGTGTAGATGTATTTACTTAACAGCATGAGGATCTTGCCTTATCTATGGTTCTTTGAGGAACTAGAGTACACTTCCAGATCAACTGCCCTTGTCCTTATAGGGGAGTTCAACTTGCCAGAAGTCAACTGGGAGCCATCACACAGCTGGCACAACCCAGGTCATAACATTCTTAAAAACCTTGGTAACAGCTTTATAGAAGTGAAGGGAGCCAGCTGGGAAAGATTCCCTCCTTGACCTACTGTTTGTCAACAGAGAGGATCTCATGCGTGGAGATTGGCTCCATCTTGGCCACAGTGACCACAGAGTGGTTAAAATCTTCATTGATGTGAGAGGAAATCGCAGCAAAAACCTCAGCTCTGGACATGAGGAGAGCAGACTGTTCAGGCAACTAGTAAGTAAAATCCTCTTATGAGAAAATGTTTGGGCAGATGCTGGGGTCCATTAGTGCTGGTCACTTTTTCAACATCACCTAGGGGCACAGTAACAGGCAATTCCTAAATATTGGAAGTCAGGCAGGTGAGGCAGGAGGCAGCTTGGCTGAGCAGGCATCTTGGAAATAAGGCAAAAATTAAGGTATATGCCCAGTGGAAGTAAGGTCAGGTAACAGGGAGAATGCAAAGATGCTGCTTCCCACTGTAGTGAGAAAATTTACGAAGCCAAAGCTCAACTGGAATGGAAGTTGGCCAGAAACGGACAATAAAAACAGTCTTTTCAAATATATTAATTGCAAAAGGCAGTGTTGAAGTAACATCAGCCTGGTACAGGATGAGCAAGGTCACCCTGCAAACAGGAACAGCAGCAAGGCAGAGGTGTTAAATGCATTTTTTGCCTCTGTCTTTTAACACAGATAATGGGCCAGGGATGATGGACCCCCCAAGAGGGTCTCAGTGCCCTAAGCTGGAGGATCATGACTGTGAGAAAGATCAATTTCCTTTTGACCCTGAACTTGTGCAGGATCTTCTCCATCTGGATCCCTGCAAATCTGTGCAGCCTGATGGGATTCATCCAGGAATCCTCAAAGAGCTGGCTGATGTCATCACAAAGCCTCTCTCCATGGTTTTTGAATATTCTTGGGAATTTGGAGAGGTCTAGGTGATTGGAAGCTGGTGAATGTTATCCCAGTTTTCAAGAAGGAAAAGAAGGAAGATTCCTAAAACTACAGTGAAGTCTCACTTCACTGCCAGGTAAAATTGTGGAAAAGATTATTCTGGGAATACTGAAAAACACTTGGAGGAAGACCCAGTCATCAGTCACAGCTAGCATGGCTTCATGAGGGAAAGTCCCGATGTTCAACCTGATTTCCTTCCTACAGCAACATAACCCACCTAGCTGACCAAGGGAAGCTGGGTAATGTAATCTTTTTGGGTCCCGGTAAAGCTTTCCATACTGGCTTCTCACAACGTCCTTCGGGACAAAACATCCAGCACATACCTGGATGAACACATCACATGATGGGTGAGCAACTGGCTCATGGGTCAGTGAATGGGGTGACATCAGACTGATGACCTGTCACTGGTGGGGTCCCACAGGGCTCCAGCCTCAGCCCTGCGCTCTTCAACAGCTTCATAAATGACACAAGACTGGAAAGGATACTTAGAAAGTTTGCCAACAACACTTCATGCAGCCCACTGGAGCCTGGGATAGCTCTTAGAGCTCTGGCGCTGCACCAGGAGTGGGGAACAGCCGAGGCTTCAGGTCTGTCCATGGCTGAACCTGAAGAGCCACTTGCTCTCTGTTGCAGACAGAGACAGTGACAGGGAGCAGGTGGAGGAGAAAGGAGGAGGCTCTTCTCTTGAGTTTCCACAGAGAAGAGTTTATTTACCAGTGAAAGGAGTAAGAAATAAGAGTTTATTTCCACAGTGAAGAGTTTATTTACCAGTGTTTCTTTACCAGTGAAGGGAGTAAGAGTTTATTTACCAGTGAAGGTAAGAGAGCCCCAGGCACCATTCCGCATGGGTTTTTAATCAGCCTCAGTTTAGGGGGAGGTTACAAACAATCATCCTACAGGGAATCTTCAAGGGCAGAGTGAAGGGAATACATCACTAGTTTGGGACCCATCAGGACTAATGGGAGGAGAGGGTAGGTCACATAGACCAGTGGGGTGTCCAGGTTTAGGGGAATTCCAAAAGGGTGTCACGATCAGGGATTGGCCCAAGGCGAGAGTGACAGAGAAGGTTCCGGAAAAAGGGACTGGGTTGCCTTGACAGGCAAGGGAAGAAGCTGGAAACAAAGGGTGGAGAAAGGCATGAGTGACAGCTTTGAGGGAGGGTACAAATAAGGGATGAACCAACTTTGGGGAGAACATAGGGGTAGAACAGAACAAACCATTAAGCAATACACTAAAACAAACATGAACAGCAACAAACAAATACTAAATTGGGAAAGCTGTCTACTCCTTCAGAGGCCTTGCAGAGAAACCTCGACAAATGAGAGGGCTGGACAGGCATCCCCTGTATGAAGTTCAATGAGGGAAAGTGCCTGATTCTGTGCCTGGGACATGGTAACCCTGTTGGAATTAGAGGCTGGAGAGTAGCTCCATGGAAAGGGACCTGGGGGTCCTGACTGAACATGAGCCAGCAGTGCCCTGGCTGGCAGGAGGGCCACCCGTGTCCCGGCATGCATCAGGCACAGCATCACAGCCAGGCAAGGGAGAGGATTGTCCTGCTCTGCTCTGCACTGGGGCAGCCTCACCTTGAGTGCTGGGGGCTGTTCTGGGTGACATAATATAGAAAAGACATTGAGCTTTTGTAGAATGCTCAAAGGGTGGCAATGAAACTGGTGAAGGGTCTGGAGGTGAAGCAGCTGAAGGTCACTTGTTCTGTTCAGCCTGCAGGAGACTGAGGGGAGACCTCATTGTGATTTTCAAATCCTCGAAGTGAAGGGGCCAGCACTGATCTCTTGACTCTCATGACCAGCGACAGGACATGAGGAAATGGCATGAAGCTGAGTCAGGAGAGATTTAGGTTGCATTATCAGAAAAGGCTCTTCACCCAGAGGGCACCCCATGGAAGTGGTCACAGCACAAAGACTGACAGAGTTCAAGAAGGGTTTGGACAATTCTCCTGGGGATGATGGTGTGCAGGGCCAGGAGCTGGACAGAATGATCCTGATGGGTCCCTTCCAATTCAGCATATTTTATGAGTTTGTGAATTACTGCATCCACAAAGCTCTGTGCTTTTTCAAACACACAAATATTCTATTTGTGAGCCATCAGTTCTGAAATGCCTGTTCTGCCTAGCGCAGTCTCACATGCTGGCCTTTGCAGTGGATTGTACTGTGCCACTTAACACATCACTGTGTCTCAAAGTGCAATTTCCAGCTGTGAAAGAACTCCGGTACCATCAGACTTCTAGCATTTAGAACAAAATTGAGCAAATCTTCATTTTGATATGGACATCTTGGATAGGCTCATCCTAGCATCACTAGAAGAGTCTGAAGTTAGCAGCGGTGCAGATGCCCAAGCCAGCACAGTCCTCTATGATAAATGTCATGGGAGATCCCCACCAAGTTCCTCTGTCTCACTGTTTCTTTCCATAGATTTGTGTGTGCAGGAGAATCATTTTCACCACACCATGTTTGCTAGGGTTTGAAGAATGTTTATGTTTTTTGAGAGGCGATTAAGGAAAGAATATGGAGAGAGAAGTTAAGAAGCAATTCACAGCTCATTTGAGTACTAGGAGCTTGGGCCTTCATATAGTCTTATTTGAAAACTGAAGATAAATCTGTGAGTTCAGCAAGAGAAACGAGACGAAACTGTAGTCAAAACAAGGAATGGAAATCTTTTTTTCGTGTGCAACAGATTAGTAATGAAATGAGGTACATAGACCATAACATTTATATGGTCTAGCATCTTAAAAAAAATCCTTAACGAGTAGCTGTGATAGTTTTGCATAGTATTTAGAAAGTACTTCTGTAAAAATTAATGAAACAATCGTGCTTATTGAAAGAAGTAATTATGCATACTGGTGCTGCTAAAACACATGTTTTTTGCAATATCTGAAGTATTGGTTCTCTCTCTCAGCTTGCTCTTTCTCTGCGATTTACTGACCTGCTGTTGATCATAGACTATCCCTTCTGTGTACAGAGGTTATTTCTTCTCTGTTGAAACATACTCTTCCTTTCTACCCAGATCTAGTCCAACCTGCAAGGCCAGGAGCACTTTGGGCCTGTATGATTTAATTTTGCTTGGTCTTATGGCATTTTGCTATGTCTTTTCCTTCTGAAGAGCAAGGCCAAATTTAAAAACTAGTTACTGCAAACTGCTTTTCATCTTCCTCTGTATACCACTGCATCTTGGGCCAGCAAGAACAGATTTAAGGAAACAGAGCAGGGAAAGGAAGTTGCAGAGCATGAAAAGAAGTGATTGCACTTTGTCTTTAAGACTTCAGTGTGGAGAATGATCAGTTTGCCACAACACGAATAAATGCAGTTGAATACTACAAATGACAGAGCATCAAAAAATAAGGATGTCACTTTTGGTCTTGGATGGTTGCTCACTCACATGCTAAAATGAATTCTATGACCAGACCATCTGTCTGTTATTAATAGGGTGTCTCATTCAATAAATGAATGTGCTTCTACAATGCACAATCATTCAGTGTACACAAAAGGACAGGAAACCGTACAACTTCTGTAGGGTTTGACATTTACTGACAAATATCAATACCAGATGCTGAGGAAGTCACAGGGAACACAATCACAGTAATGAATCTGTATGGTCATATAATTCCGTGTATCCTCATTTTTGTGTAATGTCCTCAACAAGTCAAGTTTCATCAATTTGCTAGTAGAAGAAGAGTGGAGCAGATAAAGAATTGTTGTGTGACTTCACTTTACTGCAGGGCGGGAGCTAGGGCTAAGAGCCAGAAGCAAAAGCCTTCAGGTTAACTAAAGGTCATGTGGGATGATTAGCTGCTAAATTCATCCTGAGGTAGCGGGTAGGAGTGCTATTTTGACAGAACTCCATACCTGAAGCGTAAGGTACAATCTGTCTGAATCCATTAAGAAAAGAAACAATGATCTGCTTTGGTAAATCTTTCTCAGGGTATGAGACATTCAGAGCACAGACAAGATTTGCTGAATTAAGGATGTTATTTGCTGATTAAGAAGACTATTCCTTGGGAAACCACTTATACCAAATATCCCTGGGCTCTGGTCTTCCTGGGGATTGTCTTAGCCCATAATTTTGCTTATGATGGATTTTGCAAGATCTGATGCCAGGAGGAATCTCAGCATCAAGTGTCACAGATCACAGCATCCCTGAGCTTCAGAAACACTGCTGAGTCTGTTGGCTAGAATTTCTGCCCTCATTTTATGGACTGTTATGTAGGTGGCTCTGTAGGAGAGTGGAAATGGAAAGATACACTTCCATTTAGTTCTTGTTTTGGGACCTGGAGAGAAATAACGAGCCAAAGAGAGATTGAGAAGACTGTACCCAGGCACAAGAAGCCCCTGCTGCTCTGTGCCCGTTGGATGAGGCAAAGTGCATTCACCAGCAGAAGGCTTCCAGTCTCCCTAGGGACTGCAGATGGCAGCAATTCAACAACTAATTCCTTCTCATTGCCGCCACTGCCCTGTGCATCTAGCTGTGTCTCAGAGCTGCAGTTTCAGAACACAAAACGTTCAAACACAGTGCGAGTTCTACAATTCCCAGTCCTCCTCCTTCCCTTTTGTCTTCCCCCACCTCCTCACATGGTGTTTCCCCTTCAGTAGTGGGAGTGTTCATGGTTTATTGCCAAGCTGAAACAGTTTCCTGCCTGTTGTGACAATGGCAGCACAGAACAGACAGAGGACAATATTGCAGAGCTGAGGACAATATTGCAGAGCTAAGGACAATATTGCTGCCAGTGTGACAAAGCTCCTTGTGAGCTCTGCAGACAGCACATGGGGGAAACCAGTCTCTAAGCTCTTTCTTAGATGCTATGGAGGGTGCTGTGGATGTTGCAGAAAGTGTTGAATCTTTTACAGTGAAGCTCTGCTGAAGCTCTGTGGCACAGCCATGACATTATTACATTAGGTAATACCTTTGCACCTCAGAGATATTGCTGGCATTGCTGTTAGGTGAATGAGACTGGGAGTGCTTTTCTCCTCAGTGGGCTATGCAGAGGGACAGGGTCCCTGTGGCAAAAATGGGCTGCAAAGTGACAGCAAGCAGACTGTGTAAGGCACAGCCCTCAAACAGGGAGTGTTCTGCTTGGCATCCTTTCTGGCCTGTAGGTACCAACATCTTCCATGAAAGCCAGACTCTGTGAAAAGGAAAGTGGTGTGTAGGAGCATATTTCATTTTGAAAAGGTGGTTTCCATTCACAAATGGCTTAATTTCATTGACAGGACATCTAAATTATGGCAGATCGGTTTGGTTTTGAATACAAGTAAGGCGGGGCTAAATATGTATATGCAGCTGTGGCTACCATTATTTCACAGTAATAATTACATTATTATTATAGAATAATTCAATTTTTATATAGTAACTCACCTCTTGCACCTCAGATAGTACATAAATTGTACCTACATAGCTGCTGATATTCCTGGACTCTTTTTCCAAAAATCTGCAGTCGTTATCTACCACAGCTTGGTGGGCCAGTTTCTATTTCCCTGGAAATTTTCTTGGGAGATGTGTTACATGCCTTTTGGGTAGGAACTTCAGCTGCTGTACTTTGGCCCCTGAAAGACAACCATCTGTTATTCAGGCAAGAACCACCTGCTCTGCAATTGGCAGTGTTGAGCAAGTATTACAAAGAACTGATCACCAGGATAGTATGGGTAAGCAGAGGACAGAGAGAACACCTAGTGTAAGAAAATTTTAGTTCCCAATGAATGCAGATGGATTTCAGTGCTCTTTGCTGGGCTGTCCTAGGAGAGTGTTTTTGAATGCTACTGTTCATAAATAACCTGGTGAACAAGCAAAATAGAAAAAATAGAAAGTAAAATCAGAATGTTGTCATAAATAGAGGTAGATGGGAAAAGTTAACACAGGGAAAAAAAGATCTCTGCCTTACTGCCAGTTAGAGAATTCTCTGTAGCAAACAGGATGTCACAGAAATAATCCATGGCTGAAGTAAGAGAAAAAGTAAGAGAAAAGAAGAAAATAAAATCAGTACAAAATAGGGTGAGTGGGTATGTGGAATGCATAGATAAGAATGCCAAGCAGAAATTCTACATTTCCTTTCCTTAAGTGGCAATCCCTTTCCCAGCTGCATATCCAGACTGTGTGTTTTCATTGAAACTTGCTGTTCCTTCCTAGCTGTTTTCTTCCAACTAAACCACATGAAACCTCATGAAATCTTCCTTGATCTGAGCATCTCCATGCTGGATATGCAGCCTCGATCCTCTCTGGGACTGGTGTCAGGATCCATCCTTAGGAACGGGTTTCGTGATGGTTGAGTGATCTCAGAGTGCAAAAACCAACATGGCACAGAGAGTTTGCAGTAATAATCAAAAAACAATGCACCTTTATTGAATGACCACAGAAGAATGTGTTAGGGAGGAATTGGGGAAAAGGGAAGAAAAGGAAAAAGAGGGAGGAAGAGAAAGAAGGTATGTAGCTACCAAATGTAGAGATGAAGTCCATTGGTCCAGTCCAGCTGAGGATCCACCTGTTACAACAGGGAGATCTCAGAGATTCCAATCGATTCAAACTTCTATTATACTCTTTTTTGGTGGGGGAAGGGGATGATTCTTGAAAATTAATCAAAACTAGTAAAGAACAGTCTATTGTAATTTCTGGGGGAAAGAAAAAGGGTACAAACAGTCCATATTCTCAGCAGTGGGCGAGAACCATTGTCTTCTTGGTCCACTGCTCGCACCTGCAACATCCATCTCGCTTTGGTCAGCTTGCCTCCCCACACAGCTCCCCTGGGTTGGAGGTTTCAGTCCCAGGCCTTGGAAGGAGGGGGGTGTTTCCACATAGGAGTTTCATGTCTCAGTCCTTGAGGGAGAGGCTTCTCCCATCTCAGTCCATCCGTCATGGTAGTTGTAAAACGGGTGAGGGGTCTTCTGTGGGGACCACCAAAAACTACCAAAGGAAAAGTCCAGCCAGGCAGAGAGGTGGGGAAATTCCAGGGCCATTGTTATGAAGGGGTGCAACCAAAGAGAGGGCAGAGTGCCTCCTTTCTCCTTTCACCTGGCTCAGTGTTGCATACAGCAAACACACCTGTGAACAATGACTTGGCAACGCCAGAAGCTCTGCTCAGGCCTCAGGGTCTTGGCAAGCAATCATCTCCAACAAGGCCAGGATTCCACACAGAGTCTTTTCAGTGGCCCCAGTTTCTGTCCTTTCACAATGACTGTGGGGCAGATGAGAGAAACTTCAGACAGAAACTTACAACTTGGAATGCCAGGTGCTAGAGAATCCCTCTCCTGCCTGTGACAGCAGGAGCATCACTAGGGCTTTGCTGAGAGTTGTTTGCCTTAAACCTGGGAGCTGCCCATGGCAGAATGTCATCTTCCTGAGCCCTCAGCTCACACCGGTCAGTGAAGAATGATGCAGCTTCCCGTGCTCCAGGCTGTGGTTGCCCACATGAGGCACTTAGGTGACGTGGAACTCTTTGCAGTGGGGCGGGCAGGTCAGTCTGAAACTCCTGCCTGTCATCAAAAGGCAAATAAGCAGGAAGCCTGTGGCGGCGCTGGGCAAGTGTCATGTGGGAAGCAGAGCATGTGACTGAAGAGGAAGGAAAGGAGCCAGTTCCACTTTAATTCTCTCCTGTCAGCTAGTTTTCAGTTGTGGTACCGTGCTTTGAAAGGTGGCCGGGAGACCAGAGAGCCTATGTAATAAAAGTGTTTTCTTGCAGCACAAAATCTGAAGTAAAGCAATAAATTAGAATTGGTCTATTTTATGTAAGTATTGAGTGCCGTGTTTCACAGGGGGTCTGGGACAGTGCTCCTCCTGCTCTGAAGGCTTTCAGTGCACAAGCCAAGGATAAACTTTGACAGATACTGCTAAGGTCAAATCCTGGCCTTATGGCCTGAACTGAGGCCCAGGCGCAAGAGGAGATGTTCACTTGTGTGTTGTCAGCACAGAAGTGCCTTATGCTACCCTACCTTAGGTAGGGAGGTGCAGGAAGAGAGATGAGGAGCAGCAGGGTTGCAAAGAGGTGCTCTTTTGAGATGCTGAACACATGGCTGGGGACACTCAGGGATACCCAAAAGCTAACCCAACCCTTGCTGGCACAGGTAGCCCAGGATGGAGCAGCATCTCCCTCTAAATTTAACTGGGGAGGTTTTTTTTAATCAGACCCCAAAACAGGGAAAGAGAAGGGAGATGCATCTGAGGCTGCTAATGTGCCCCTATTCCCTGCATGTGTGCTGCCTCCCAAAGGAGGTAGGAGCTCATCCCAAGCCCTCACACTCTTCTTTCTCCCCTTTTCCGTCTTCAATTTCCTGTCCTCTGTCTGAGGTCACTGTGCCTCCAGCAACAGTTGTCCAGGCTGAGAAAGGCTTGTTGGGTCATACTGTGGATGCCTCTGCACTTATTATTTTCAGGGAAAGCTGGTAAGGAACACCTAGGAATGCATTCCCAGGTGCTAGCCGGCTGCCAGAGAGCTGCTCTCAGCCCTCACACACCCAGAACGAGCATGAAGTGCTGGTGTGTCAGAGTGCATGGGGGACCCTTGCCCAGACAGGGTGGCTGGCTGCAGCTGCAGGCTGGGCTACCGCCTCTGCAGAAGTTTTTCTGGAGAAATACCGCCCTTGAAGGAAGACCCATGTCTCTTCTGCCCTTCCTCCCTCACCAGCTGATAGACTGGGGCTTCAGGGTTCAAAGGAAATGTTTTCAGGTCTCCACCAATATGTCCAATCCCATGCTATTTGGCAAACTGGGAGACTTTGGTGTTTGATGCCTGTTTCTGTACAAGCAGCCAGAGAAGCAGCTCAGTGAGGCCAGTGGACATGGCACGTACTGAGGTGCCAGCTTCTGAAAGGGTCATACAGCACCAGGGTGAAAAGGCTCAAGGAGCTGTCAGTGAGTCCAGCTGTGGGCTTCCCAGGACAAAGGAGATAGGGACATAGTGGAGAGAGCCCAGCAAAGGGCCACTGAAAGGATGAAGGATGATTGCTGCCATGCCACAGTGTAGCAAACACCTACCTATTTGGAGGTAGCAAACAGGAGGGGAAGGAGTTTAAAGTTCAAAAAACCACTTGTGCTTGCAAACACCAAATGCCCGGCTGTGGTGCACAGTAAATCAGTTCTGCTGGCAGGCATGCATCAGGGCTCTGGCTCCAGCTACAAATGCCCAAATGCCCCCTGTGCCCCAGCCCAGGGCCAGCCAGCACTCTCAGGGCTGCTGCAAGGATCACTGCCCTCTGGTGAGCCCTCCCAGCAGTCTGAAAACGGCACGTCCTGCAGACCCCCATGCTCTCAGGTCCCTGTGGGTCTCTACAAAACCAGAGGAATCCTGGCCCAAAAGAGCCAAAGGCAAGACTTAGTGCTGTTGGGGCTGTGCAGAGCTCTCAGCATGTTGGCTGAGGGGGCACCTGCAACTCAGCATCTAGTGCTAGGGATTTTCTCTAGGGCCACCATTCAGCTCCCAGCCTTCCCAGCTGCTGGGGACTTCACTGGGGCTCTACAATGCCCAGATGCAGAGAAAATTGCTTGCAGAGAAAAGCCCTGCCAGCAGAGAAAAGCCCAATTGCTCTGGCTGTACCCAGCAGACCTTTGCACCCGCCCTCCTGCCCTTGCTGGGCATCCTGTCTCTGCTTCCCACACCTCCCCAAGCCTGATTACCAGCACGCTTGCCCCAAGCCCAAGAGCCTGTATTTGGAGCTTCTCTAACACATGGAGGGTATTTCCCATCCCTCATAAGCAGGCAACTTCTTCTGGAGCAGAGGCAGATGTGCTTGAAGCACACAGTGAAGCTGTCACATGTTCTAGCCCTAAACCTTGCAGGGAAATAATACTCCTGGGCCATGTTGTAGTCTCTCACTGTAGCTCAGATTGATACTGAAGTCAAACCAAGTTAAATTTTTAACACAATTTGAAGCATTAGAAAGCAGGCAAGTAAGGTCCTGGAAGTTCATCAAAAGGGGTCTCTGGTGGTCATATTCCCTGAATGCTTCAATTTTAAATGCTTCAAAGGTGACCTTCCCTCAGACTTTTTCTTTGGGCATGCACTGTTGCTTCCTGTTACATAACTTGCTAAAAAACCACTGTAGGCCTCTTTATCTCCACTGATTCCAGCTACATTTATCATCCTTTGTGCATACCTTTACACACTTTTATCTTTTTTTGTTTGTTTGTTTGTTAGTCATTAAGCTCAATTCAGCAATTCCAGGGCAGCTGAATTTCTATTCTCTATGTTACTTATCAAGGAGTACCTGAACTTGGGTCAGAATGGCAATGAGTCTGTTTTCTTTCTGCCACAGGGAGCAATGGCAGCTCGTTTTACCTTTTCTTCTCTGCCTTGAGCTCTGACCCCCTTTGGGAGAACTCTGGGACTCAAATGAAGGTGGGGTCTACCCAGCTGCCCTGCCCAGTTGCAGCCCAAGACCTCCCAGGAGCCTAGAAGTGCAAGCTCATGGACAGCTAAGTGTGTGTCATTGAGAAACCAGTAAGCCGCTTTGATTCTGCATCGTTTCAAGCTGTGTGAGGTCAAGACTGTTCCCTTGTGACAGGGAAGGATCTGGATTAGTGAGAAACTCTGGGGAAGGACAGCAGTCCATCAGCATCCATTCATGGTGCAGAACTAGAGGCTGTGGTTACCCAAGGAGAACATGTCTCCTGCCCTGTAACTTTGTGTTTCGTTTAACCCCAGTCAACAGCAAAGCCCCATGCAGTTGCTCACTCCCACACCAGAGGGATGAGGTACAGAGTCAGAAGGGTAAAAGGTGGAAAACTTCTGTGTTAAGGACAGTTTAACAGGGAAAACAAAAACCACCCAAATAAGCAAAGAAAAATAAGGAGCAGTCCCGCCCTCAGAACAGGCTGTGAGATGAATGAGTTGTGACCAGTCCTGCAGAGAAGGACCTGGGGATATCAGTAGATGAAAAATTAGATATGAACCAGCAATGTGCACTTACTGCCCAGGAAAACAATTTTAATCTGGGCTGCCTAAAAAGAATTTGTCTTCCTCTGGTAAACCATCTGAAAGTAATTGCATCAGACCTCAGTCTTGAGGGAAGATAACAGTACCAGGTGGGTGAGTAAAAAACATAAGAGCAGTGCATTCCCAGCCTGTCCCGCTGTGTGGCATCCCTTCTCTCCAGCACATTGACTGCCCCACACAGCTTGGTAACACTGGCAAACTTGCTGAGGGTGCCCTTCATCCCATTTGCTGACAAAGATGCTGAACAGCATTCTCCCAGCACAGACCCCTGAGGGGGTACTTGATCATCTCACAGTCAGATTCAAAAGGATGCTGTGAGGGACAGTGGGCCTCACTAAAATCCAGAAAAACTACATCCATTGCCTTCCCTTCATCCCCTAGTTTAGCTGGTGACATCATCATAGAAGGATAGCACATTAATTAAACAGGACTCTACCTTTGTCAATCTATGTTGGCTGTGCCTGATGATTGCATTATCCTTTAAATGCCTTTCGACAGCACCCAGTAGGATTTTCCCCAAAATTTTTTTCAGGTACTGAAGTTAGACTAAGAGGTCTGTAGTTCCCTAGGTCATCCTTCATGGCCTTGTAAACTGTGATAACACTGAGAAGTGGCACTCAGCATGCACCTCTCCAGACTCCCAACAACTTAGTAGGTGATGAGAGGGGTCCTGCTGGGACCTCCACCACCTCCTTCATCCTTCTAGGATGGAACGAGTGTGGGCACAAAACCCCTACAATCTGTCAACTGGTACAACTGGTCCCTGACAGTTTCAGTGTCTACAAATGGGAAGTCACTTCCCACTGACGTGGTCCTCCCAACTCTGAGGACCAGGCAATAAAAAGGTTTGTTGTCACTATTAAAAGCTGAGGCATAAAAAAAATGCACTTTTACCTTACCTCTATTTACCTGGGATACTTTTCAGTGCTTTAAAATGTGTATGTTGAAAGGGCTTGCCAGTACACAGCCAACTCAGTGATACTACAGGGAAAGACAAAATTTTCATGTCAGTTTGAAGTAATTCTGACACTTCTTTAATGCATACTATCTTTGCACAAATCTTTGCACTTTCTTGCAGAAAGTGTATTTGAAAAAGTATGAGTTTGAAAATATATTCTGCTAAAAATTAGAAATAAAGATATACATTGATTTTTTTTGATAGCCTAAAATGATCTTCTGTCTTTTTAAATGAAATAGTGGATAGCTAAGCCGCAGAAGAATTCTTACTTTCATTTAGTTTCTTAATGAAAATGCCAAAAGAGGGAGCATCCAGTGCCAGTAAAATTAGGAGTTTCAAAATTTTATTTATTTTTCAGGAAAAAATACTTGGACATGAAAACTGAACTCACACAGCACTGATAAAACATTTTTCTAACCATACAATTAAAATACTTAAAATACACACATGTATACACATGTTTCCAGAAGGTTCTCTTGACTCAGAATAAAATAGATCTTCCCTGTTTGGTCCCTCTGGAAATGGGTAGCAATGAGGCAAACAAAACCAAGACAAACTCTGATTTCTGCAGGAAAAATTATTTCTGTTCTTAAGCCAGTGGAAAGGGTGACTTCTATTGAAAACAGACCACTTTGATGGAGGATTCTTCAGTTC
Organism: Cardinalis cardinalis; assembly: GCA_014549065.1. Lineage (NCBI taxonomy): Eukaryota > Metazoa > Chordata > Aves > Passeriformes > Cardinalidae > Cardinalis > Cardinalis cardinalis. Next base: position 343,570 of record JACDOX010000102.1, read on the forward strand.
AGGCTTATTTAACATTCAGCCCCTGTGTGGCAGGGACTAAAGGCTGTTCAGTGTATACAGATGGTGTATTAGTGCCATGCAAATTACAGTCCTCAACGTCTTTGCTGAAGTGGTGATTCTGCTTGGTTTTCAGTTGGTTAGTTGGTTGGTTTTTTGTAGATGGCTGCAAAGATGTCCAGATCTGCACCAAGACCTGTAAATTGTATACTCAAACAGACTTCTCTCCTTTACCCTTTTACCCACCTTTTCCTCCTTTATCCACCTTTTGCTCCTTTACCCACCTTTTCCTCCTTTATCCCCCCGATACTTCACACAAACTGATTCCATGAAGATGGAATCAGAGCTTGTATTAGAAATTTTCTGTACAAAGAAGTAGAGGATCCTACACCTAAACAAAAGTCTGGTCTCTGTGTACAGTATGCTGCCAGCTTGCAGACACACTGAAATCTTGCAGAAATGTACCCCTATTTTGCAAAAGGCTTATATTAGATCCAAGTCAGCAGAAGGAAAGTATCATTTCACCTCAAAACTAACAGATGAAGACTCGGGCCCATTCTGACCCTACCAACACACTCCTCCCACTCTTCCTCAGCTGGCTTTCACACTGTGACTGTGCTGAATGAGGAAAACATTATTACTTCCTGTTTTCTTATGATTTAACTCTTCTCTCCATTGCCTGTACTGGAGGATGATTCTTCTTGGCAAAAACAGCATGAGGCACACTCTGAGACATTTAAAACCTGTTTTGAAAGACTAAAGGTATTCCCTCCAGAGAGATGTATGTGGGAGGTGGATGAAAAGAGAATCTTCAGACCTCTCACAACAACAGTGGAAGAGCACTTTCCACCCCAGTGTTAGTAAAGTACTGGGGAGAAATTACATCTTATTTTGGCGCATTATACAGCACCTGGTTATCCAGTAGTGTTTACACAAGCATTTTTTAGTTTTATCACAACTCTCTTCTCCACCGTAAACAATTTAAAATGCTTGAAAGCACAGAGAATCTAGTTCTCAATGAATTAATTTGTAATGAGAAGTGCCCTAGGTACTAATAACTTGCAAATTCTAATGCTGCAAGTAATAGGCCTTGAAATGCCCTTACAGCCAACCTTATGTTTGAGTTTAGATAGATGGACTAGAATACCTGAACTTCCAACCAGTGCCATTCCTCTGGGACAGAAGATGAGCCCAATGTGCCTTAATGTTCTTATCAGCAACCAAGGCAAGAGGATGGAATATGCCCTCAGAGTTTGCTGTCATTACAAACAAGGAGGGTATGAAACAGAGGATGAGGAAAGATTAAGTGGCAGGCAGAGTCAGTCTTCTGAGGGACTGTGAGGTGCTGCAGAAAGCACCAGCATGAACTTCACAAAGATCAAGATATGTCTGGGCTTATCCAACCCATGGAGTGACTCTGCAACAATTAAGACTGGGGATTAACTTTGCCAGAAAAGGAACCAGAGTCCTGAGCTGAGTATTTTCCATCACTATTGTGTGGTTTTGTGGTGATGAAGACCAGCCATGTGTTGAGGAGCATATTCAGTGCAGGCAGCTCAGGGTGCAGTTGGAATGAGAGCTGCAGGCTGAGCTCTGGATGGGAGCCTGAGGCAGGAGACCAGGAACTGCCAACCCTTGGCACAGGAAAGGGCACAGGGACCTGTGGCACCAGCCTGGGGACTGGACACTGAGACACAGCGGGAGCCACAGACTCAGTTGGAAGACCCCAGACTTTCTGGCATACAAATTGTGAGGGCATAAAAACCCAGGTAATCCTTTGTTCAGGGCTTCTCCTCAGGGCACCAGCTCGAACTCTTACTCTCTTGCTACACCAGGATTAAATGACTTGTAACCAGAGACCTGGCTGAAACCCTCAAGAGTGACAGACAAGTGCCATTCCGAATGAATGAGCAATGACTGCTCTGCCCTCCACCGATCAGTTAGGTGCTGAGTTCAGATCCCTGCATCCAGACTGGCAGAGATGCCTGTCCTGGGGCACCCAGTGCAGTGGCACAACTGATCAGGAGCTCTGAGGAGAGCTCAGACAGCACCCAGTGAGCTCTCACTGCCCATGGCCATTTTTTTGGGCAGGGGGAAAAAATGGGTTTTTCCCGTTTTTTTGTGAGAGAGTGTCATTCTGTGCTGGGCTGTATCCATATCCACAGCAGATCTCCAAGGTGATCCGTGCATCTCCTGACAGTTCTTTTTTGAGGCAACTCCTGCACAGACAAAACATGTCTTTGGAGAGTGCACAAAACATTATATATAAAATAGTTCACCCTCTGTTGCTATTATGTGCACATGGTGTCTCCAAAACGGGGGATTCAGGGAGATCTGCATGTAAAGGAATGTTCATGTTCAAACTGTGTGTTGTTTTAACTGTTTGAATTGATTGTTGTGGTGTAAACTTGAAATACCAAGAGCAGGTTCTCCCAAAAGTTTAGGTCAGCTGGAAACACTGCTTTATTTTTTGTGCATATATGAGATTTCCTCTGGACTAGTACTTGCTTGTAATGGTGATAATTCTGTGTTTATTAAAAAAAACAAACAAACCTTGTAAACATGAAAATGCTTGAAAGTTCTGTTATGGTCTTCAGGATATATATATTCAATGGTCTCCCACTGAATCTGCAGAGAATTTTGGCACTTAATACACTGCAATAAAGGTATAAAGTTACTGGGCATATTGGTTCTTGTACAATATGTATCTGTCATTGCCTAATTGTGACAAGAGTGTTTATATATTAGACAGTATGCATTTATGTACTGCCAAAAGAGGGAACAGGCTGCAACTCCATCCAAACTTCAGCTGTGCCAGAGGAGAAGTTAAATATTTACACTTTACTTTGGAAAGGGATGATGAACGACAGGTCAAAAAAAAATAGAGGCCATAATTCGGCTCCCACATCCAGTCTCAAAATCATGTACCAGGTTTGCTCAGACCTGTGGGATTTTGTTTGCCATAGCTTCCTGTGGTAGAGGAATTGACTAAGCCTCTGACTGAGGAAACCAAGAACAAAGACATAAAGTCTGTTGCATAGGCCCTGGAGAAAGAATAAGTTTACACAGGAATAAAAGGAGCTCTGGTGTCTGCCCCTGGTCTTGAGCTCCTAGATTATACAAAACCCTTCAATCTGTATGCTCATGAATGTAAAGGAATAACCAGTGGAGTGGTAAAGCATAATTCAGGACCCCATCAGAGACCATTTGCATATTACTCAGTTAAATTAGCTTCATTTGCAGCAGGAGCACCAGCCTAAGTCAGTGGCAACAACAGAAAAAATATTAGAGATTAGTTGTTCCCCTTATCCTGAAACAGTTCACATCCCACATGATGTGGAGCAGTGAGATGTGACACTCCACCGCAATGGGCACATAGGTATGAGCTGATCTTCACAATGGCAGATAATATTAAAGAGATGTAACACCTTGAATCCAGTGAGCCTAAAGCCTCAACCTGATGATAGAGAACGTGCTGTTGTGGCTCCAGTTGGCCAGAGTGAATGGCCAAATTTGGGAGATCCTGAGACTATGTATGAGAAGGACTGCTCAAGAGAAGAAAAGAAACAGTGGGGAAAGTGGGAGGCGACACAAGATTATGATGGAATGTGGCCTACAGAGGGGAAGCCAACTCTTCCAAAGAGATATTTAATCTGCCTGGTTAGAAGGTTTCACAATAAAGTAGGTGGAGAGGCAGAGGCAACAGCTAGCCAAATAAAAAAAGAAGAAAAAATGGGCAGCTCCAGGAATTTATACCACTGCAGGAAGGATCACAGACAGCTTCCCAGCCTACCAGAAGTAGGTAGGGAAGTATCAGACCAAGCTCAGAGATAGGATGACTAACTGAGCCTACTTCCCTTTTCAGTGACTACAAATAGACTCTGTGGACTCCTACGGCTGCGTGTAAGCTTTTGCCAGTGATAGCAGATCAGCTATCAGGCTGGGCAGAAGCCTCTTCAACAAAAAGGGGCTGGCACAAAAGGTCTTGGCTTAAAAAAGTTAAACCTAGATACAGGGTTCTACAGAGTCTATTGAATAGACATGAGTGCTCATTTTACAGCTAATATAAGCAATCACTAAGTCCTTGAGAATACAGAGAAAATTACATCTAACTGTATCACCCACAATCTTCAGGACAAGTAGAGGAGATGAACAGGACACAAAAATAGGCACATGAATTTATCTGAAATGGTCACAAACCTTAAATTTAGCACTGTGGAATGTTTGGAATGTTCCGTCACAACCTGTAGCCCTGGCAGAAAGCTTCTTTGGAAGCCACTCAGCTATGTCAGGAGCTTATATTCCAGCTAACACCAGCCTTCTGGATGGAAAAGAATGCATGACCCAGTATTTTATATATAAAATACAGAAAGGGTTTGAGGAATGGAGAAAGTATGTGCAATAGTATCAGCCCAGCCCACTTGAAATAGAAGTAAATGATACACAACCTGCAGATGTAGTGCTAAGCAAGATAATCTCACAAAAAAAATCAAATTAGAATCTAATGGGACCATATGCTGCCTTTCTGTGTTCTTTTTTTGCTGTCAAAATTTTGTGTTAAGAAAACTGATACACCAGTCTCATATCCAACAGGTAGTGAATTATTAACAAGTTGGACAAAAAATGAGTTTCAAGAATCTTTCATGATCTTGTTTTGATAATAATTTCTACCCTATGACAACGTTAGCCTCAATTCTGTTACTTGTAATAACGTTGTAAGTAAGGGCAGTGTAAAATGCTGTGAAAGCTTTCTTTTCCTCTTTTAATATATTAGCAGATATGCTCAATCCAAAAAAAGGGATGAACATTCTGTGAAGGTAGCTCGGGGTGCAGCTGCAGGTTGAGCTCTGGCTGGGAGCCTGAGGCAAGAGGTCAGGAATTGCCAACGTTTGGAAAGGCAAAGGGCACAGGGGCCTGTGGCCCAACCAGGTGACTGGACGCTGAGGCACTGCAGGAGCCAAAGATTCAGCAGGAAGAAGCCGGACTTTCTGTGAGGGTATAAAAGTCCAGGTAATCCTTTGTCCAGGATTCCTACTTGAGGCACCAGCTGGAGCTGTTACTCTGTTACCAAACCATAAATAAATCTCTTCAGAGATCCAGAGGTCTGAGATGCTGCTACTGGAAAGCTGGGGTTGAGCTCTTAGGGAAGCCTTGTCTGACTGTGTGAGTGCGGTGTGTGTAAGGCAGGGACCCTTTGGCTCACTGTCGAGAGCCATGTGAAGGGGCCTCAGTCCCAGCAGTGACAGTCTCTGGTGCTCTGACTGACAGAGTGTTCCTGAATGGCCAGATGGGAACCTTTACTTAACACACACATGCCTCTGGACAGGGCACATACAAGACTGCATCAGGCAAACCCTACTGCAGGAGCTGCAAACATAGTAGTGGAACTGAAGCTTCACATTTCAAAACACACAGGCCTGGAATGGAAAAACACAAAGAACTGGAATTGTTCAGCCTCTATCAGAGAATTCAGCACTGTCTATAGCTCCTTTATGGGCATAGACTGAGAAGATGAGATTAAAAGAAAGATTTCCCCTTGGAAAGGCACAGCAAAAAAACATGGCTCCAGTTGTAATGAGAAAAATGTTGATTGACAGTAGGAAAACCTTTCTGAGTTTGGTCAAGCACCAGAGCAGGTGAAACTGCACCTGAAACTCTTATTTCATTACAGCAGACATTAGCACTTTTCTTTGTGTGTATAGAACAAGAGCAAACAATCTACAGATATCCATAACGATCCCTAAGATTTCATGACTCTAGCCTGGGATCTGTATGAAACACTTTCCAAGAAAAAACCCTGACTTTTGTATGTCCAAAAGGCACATTCTAAATCATTGGTTATGTTAATGTCTTTGTAGGCATGAGATTCTGCCTGATGCATTAATTTCAGCAAGACTGCCCTTGTTCCTCAGTACTCCACATTCTTATGTACTAATACATATTCTGACCCCCACATGTTGCACCAAAATGCTCGGGTTTAAAATATCTTCCTATTTTTTCACATCTTGTGTGTGTGCACATCTGTTGTGTGTGTGAACACTCTGTATTGCTTTTATTCAGAGGAAGAACAAAGCATGTTAAAAAACTAGTATAAATTTGGTTGAATGTAGAGTTACAGCCAATGAAGGTAAGTGTGCAAGCACTGTAAGAGCATGAGTGCTCTACTTTAATTTCTATAAATGAGACCATTCAGAGCACGAAATTCTAATCGAAAATTAGAAACTGACAAAACACACCCTGAAGACAATTTTTCCCCCGCATTTTTGTATCAGTTAAGTGTTTTGCTCAGCCGTAACACTGAACCCCACCCCACACCGACGCTGCTGGAATTCCACAAATCAGTCAGTTTTCCAGCCCGGGCCCCGGACGGAGGCAGCTCCCAAGGCACCGGCTGTCCCGCTGCGGGGCACAGCTCCTGCCGGCACTGACTGCCCGGCGGCCCCACAGCTGCGGGTCCCAGCTCCGGCGGCGAGTGAGCCGGGCAAGAGGCGCGGCGGGGCCCGGCCGCCCTCCGCCATCACGGCCACGGCCACAGTCTTGGCCCCGGCCACAGTCACGGTCACGGCCACGGCCACAGTCACGGCCACGGCCACAGTCACGGCCACGGCCACGGCCACGACTCGCCTGCCCGAAGGGCGGCCCCGCCGCCCGCTGCGCACACCCTCCACACGCCGGCCCCGCACCCGCCTCTCCCTGCCCCCAGCTGCTCCGTATCCGCCTCTCCCTCAGCTGCCGGCTCCGCATCTTTCTCCTCCCCACCGTCCGGCATGGCGCAGGGGGAGCCGCGGCTGTGCGGGGCCCATGCCGGGCGGCCGCTGGAGCTGTTCTGCGAGGACTGCGGGTGCTGCGTGTGCGCGCTGTGCCCGGCGCTGGGCGCGCACCGCGGGCACCGCGCCTGCCTCCTGCCGCAGGCCGTCCGCCGCACGCAGGTGAGTGCCGGCCCGGGCCGCTGTGCCGCGGAGCGGGGCTGAAACTGGAGCTGAGACAAGATCTTCCTCAGTTCATGCCTTGCCGATTGTCCCCTCCTTTCTGAAACGTGTGCCACTGGGTTTTCTTTGGCTAGAGTGTGATGGTGGTATCTGTGAGTACTAGTGCAGTGCCACAGAACTAAGCTGATCTTCAGCCTTTAGCCTTCCTTTGCTTGCCTTATCAACACCTTGTGGAGTTCAAGGTTCGTAGACTGTGTTAGCTAAGAACAAAGTTTCTGTACTTTCTATACTTCAACAAGGGCTTTGTAGACCTCATACAGACAGGGTCAGCCTGATGCCACTGCACAAGGATGTGGGTCGTGTACGGAAAGAGTCAATCAGTCACACCCAAGCGTCCACAAAATAGGTGTATAAATCAAGGGGCAAGGAGGAAGTGACTTTCACTGTTAGATCACATGCAGCAGCATTTTATCCTCAGACCTTGTATGTGGAATCAGAGGAGTGTGGCTGTCCCAGCAAATTTGTTTTTATTGACAGTCTAGAAGAACTTTTGACCAAAATATAGATGCCTCAGGGTAAGGGGAAAGGTCATTTCTGTTTACCCCCTGGCCCCACCATTGTAGCTGGTTAGATCACAATGACTGCCCATTCACAGTTCTCTGAAAAATCCTTTCCTTTCCTTTCCTTTCCTTTCCTTTCCTTTCCTTTCCTTTCCTTTCCTTTCCTTTCCTTTCCTTTCCTTTCCTTTCCTTTCCTTTCCTT
>JACDOX010000102.1:351262-553866 GCA_014549065.1 Cardinalis cardinalis
TCCTTTCCTTTCCTTTCCTTTCCTTTCCTTTCCTTTCCTTTCCTTTCCTTTCCTTTCCTTTCCTTTCCTTTCCCTTCCCTTCCCTTCCCTTCCTTTCTCCTTTTTTCTTTTTTCCTTTTTTTTTTTCCCTCTACAACTTCAGAAAGTTTCTTCTCACTCCTTGTGTGATATAGGAGTGCTACGAGGAGGTTTCCTGCAGAAAACACTAGCAAGAAACAGTTCCTACAGAACTTCCTGCTTGGAAGTTCACATAGATTGTGAGGTGGTACATAGGTCATGATAAACTCTTGGAGCATTCCATTGCACTTCATGTTACAGAGCATTACAAGGGTGGAGGGCTGTGCAAACAGCAGCACAGAGGTAAAACTATTCAAGACATCTGAGCAGTGCAGAGCACTGCACCTGCCTGCTGGTGTGCTTTCACCCAAAGGGTCCCTCTTCCAGGTGGGAACTCACTAAAGTGTTTGCGTTCCCTTCACGACAGGGTAGCAGTGGGTGGGCGATGCATATATTCTGCAGTGGCAGCCTGATCTGAGGCAAAGTAAAGTGCACAAATCTACAAACTGCGCTGCTTCCCTGGAGGTCTGATGGACAGAGGGAAGGAAGCATGTGCTGTTGATAAAGACTTGTTTCTGCTAAATCAAGAAGTGAGTGGAGTGGAAACTTGTACTCCTGTGTGACCCTCTGTCCCTAGGAAGTATCTGCTGACATCTACTGGCTTAGGGCTGCAGAGATTTTAGGCACAAACTATCAATAGTTTTAGCATAAGTGATGGTATTTTGACTAGTGATTTTGTTTGCTGTGAGAAGTTAATTCAGTATAGCCCTTGTGTGGCATCAGCCAGGCAGCACTTCTTGCACTGAGAAAATTCCACAGCTCTTTCAGCAGATCCTAGCTGTGAGAGCTAAGAAAACATGAAAATTATTGTGAGAGATCCATCAGCTCCTTCATCCTTGGAGCAGAGATTATTTAAAATCATCAAAAAGGATGTTCCCTGTGCTTCTGAATGCAGCACACGGGATCAGCATTCTTTGTACTTGAAATGTGTCCCATGAGCTTGACTGGAGCTCTGAGTGTCATCTCAGAAATCCTTGCTTTTATAGTGTTTTCATTTGAATGAGTTAAAGCACCCAGGCAATCCCTAAAGGAAGATTTTCAGAGTTGATTCCTTAGGGTGAATGACATGGGTTGCTGGCACAGTCTTCAATTGGTAGGAAGCAGCTCTTTCATTTATCTCTGTAAAGAAAGTAATGCTTAACCAGAAATGCTTGGGATTAATATAAGTATTTGCATATGGTCACTGTTGTGAGTGCACAAAGTGATGTGTATTCCTAGCAAAGAAGGAAGATTGGGTTTTTCGCTGTAATCTTTGTCAGTCTTTGAGGAAAGGAATGAGATCTAGGCTGCAAAATAAACTAAGGAAGGCTGGTACCTGGTAAAATTCCTGAATCCTCTAGTGGTGTAGAACTCTTCTGGTTGTTCAGGGACAAGACTAGAAAACTGTGGCTGGAATAAATAGCATGAGTGTCTTGCTCTATGCAAGAACATTTACCTGCTTGCATGGATGTGTCTGTGCCAAGGGCCTTCTAGATGCAGAGTCTCTGGCTTTTGCTGGGAGCCCATTTTCTTCTGACTCTGTCATAGTCAAATGATGAACTGCAGGTATTTTCTAAGGAGACATGTCAGAAGTGCAAACCGTTGCTCATGAAGCAACACTTCATGCTCTGTTTGTCCATGCTGCAGAGTTTAAATGCCATGGTGCCCTGGGGCTGTTGCAGTGACGTGGTACATGTGCATGTAGGTGTTCTTGACTGGGTCTCAGCTGCAGAAGAGGACACTGATAGCAGTTACAGGTGGCACTAGCTTACCTAGTATTTACTGAGGGCCTGTTTTAGCACCAGTGCACTGAGAGGACTGTGGGGCAGCATTGCCTGTATCCTTCCTGTTACTAGTGACAAAAATGCATTAGCAGGCATACCAAGAATGTTTAACCTGCTGGGCAGAGGGCAGCCAATTTCAGAGGGATGTAGGTGAGAAACTGGAGCAAGATATAAGCAGAACATTGATTATGCTGTGCTGGGCACACCGTAATCTGAGAAGTATCACAGATACCATGACTGATTACTAGCCATGCTGACACTATTAGCTGTTGCAGATGTTCAGACTACAGGATCAGTGTGGCAGTAGTGAGGTATCTGATTGGTCATTTGTACACTGGGAAGCATCCTGAACATTCACTGGATTTTTAGATAAGTGGAGCCTTCCACTTACTCTCTAAATAAAAGTACTTAGTTGCCCTTCAGCTGCTAAATGCATTAATAATGGAAATTCACAGCACTATAGATTAAAGACGAATATGTTTTTTTCACTTTGGGTTTCCCTGTGCCTTAAGAAGGTGGTGCTAATTTGCCTAGCTGTCCAAACCTTACCAGTATAACCCCCAGGTGAAATGCTGAAATCCTTATGGTTCAGCACTACACTGGCTTTAATAAGCCTCATAAAAGGCCTTTCATTGAAGAGTTTCACCTTCCGATTCAGAATATTCTGATTCTGAAACAGTGTATTTCAGTGCCCCCCTATATGGAAATCAAGCTGGATAGTTGTTTCTGATTTTTACAGATGTTATGAAACAGTGTTTTATTTTGTTTCATAATTGTATAGGAACTCATGGCATTGTGCCTGAAGAATCTAGAAGAGAGAAAAGAGGAAGAAGATGGCAACAGAAGGAGCATAGAGCAGGCTGTAAATGATGTGAAGGTAAAGTGTGGTTTCATTCTCCACTGGATAGTCATTTTCCAAGGGGAGACATTTTGTTTTCTCTGTAGTTATGCAAAGACCCAGCCATCTATTGGGTGGCTACTCTGCTTCCCAGGTGACGAGTGTATTCCCTGTATTCATTACAATATATTACACTACAAAAGAGAGGGAAGAGGGAGAGTCTCCAAAAACCTGGTCCTCATTCCTTGATCAGCTGAACATCTCTGGAAGACCAAGGGTGAAATTTTTTATGCAGAGGAATAGTAGGTAGCCCCAGCTGCCTATGTTATTCTGGCTACACTTATGTATCTTGTATGATATGCACTGAACTTGTATGATATGGACTGAACTGCATTATTGAATTTTCTGGATTCAGAGTTGAGTAAACACAGGAACAGTTCTGTTGATTCTGTCTTAAGAATGGGAATGTATGGTAAGCTGCACCTCATTTATAGAGCATGAAATGACTTCTGCTCTAAGGAGCATTGCTAGGCATTTCTGTTACAGAAATGTCAGTAAGAGCTTGACGGGGCTTTAGAGACTTGGCCTGATGCCACTTTCTTTTGGAGGCTTTCTCTTCCTACCACTTACTTGTCTCTGGCTTGCTTTAAAAGCAGTCAAAGTCTTGCTACTGAAGGAAAAGATCTGCTTCTTGTTGCAAATGGTACCCTGTTAATCCCAGCTGAAAACAGATTTTTTTACATAATTAGGCATCTTGGAATCTTCTCTTACTCTTTTCCATGCAGACATCAGCAGATAGATCATATCTGTGCTCCCTTAAGGGGTAGAGACATGTCTCTGAAGAGATGGAGAAAACCAGTAAAATTCAACCGAAACATGGCACTAAAAGTCTGAAAGAGAAATGTCTGAAATGTTTATGGTCTGCTGAGCAGGTGGAGACATTCTTCTGCTTTATCCATAGGCACATGCTGATATGATTAAACGGCAGCTGTCAGAAAAAATGACTGAGCTTCAGTTACTTCTTGGGGAGGAAGAGAGTCTGGCAAAAATCTTCATTGATGAAAAGACTCAGCAAGCTCTGGGAACACATGATCAGCATTTGAGGTCTTGTCAAGAACAGCTTGAAGCCCTCGAGACCTTCACACATCGAATCAGACAAATACAACAGGACAGTGATCCTATTCATTTGCTGGAGGTAGTATTGTACGGTCTCTTTCTACCTCTTACCCTGACAGTCCTTGGTAAATTTCTCTAGTGATGTCTTCTATAGGTCCTTCTGTATGCAAGCAGCATCTTCCTAAGTGCTTTTTAATTTGCTTTGTGTTGCTGTTTTGGTGAACAAATTTGGTTCCTGATTTTTGAGCTATTAGGTCTTCCTGCTATGGCATTGATTTCAGGTCTGTATGAAATTCATGTTAATTTTAAGCATAGATGGAAAAGACATGTCTCTTAATCTTGAAGAAAAATGCTGTATCTGTCCTTGTCCAGTGTAATATGAAGATATGAGAAAAGCCAGTCCTCAGGCAACCTCAGGAGGGAAGTTGAAAACTGTAATTTCCTTAATTGCAAGAAATCCTAATCACCATAAGCCTCCACTTCACCAGAGGGAGCAATGCTGTTCTTTTTTCCTACAGATGATGACCTTCACCTTCCTTGGAACGATTATGTTGCCATGTGCTTATGCCCTGACACAAGACAAAAGATGCAATTTCTTACAGGATGATGCCTCTGAAGCATTTTGCATCCTTGCAATGTGTCAGACTGGAGTTTCCATTGCTGTGATATGGCCCTGGCATTCTTCTGTGTGTGCTAGCAACACACCTACACACAGGAGCTGCTCTTTGTGATTTTATGGAGATTTTCTGGTGGGGAAGTTGGATTTTATTCTTCAAGTTGTTTTTAAAACTTAATAGTTTGATTTTGCCATTGATGGGATTTCCCACAAAGGGTCGTGGCTAGGCTAAACTCATTTCCATCCTGGAGGGATCTCTTTAACTGTGGCAGTTGGGTTCTCCATGTCTGGGACGGCTCCACTGGCAAGAGGAGGTAATGGGCAGGCTAATGAGCTAAAAGGCAGGCTGATCTCAGCAAAGTTTGCCTGTTATGGCCCATAGGTTTACCTCGTGTTGGAGCTGTCCTTGCTCTGTGGTGTGTGGGAGTTGGGATGGAAGAGTCCTTTCATGTCACAGTCTCTGCTAATTGTAGTGTTTGGCTTTCTGCCCTCAGAAGTACACAGAAATTGAGAAGGAAATTAAGGCATCCAGGCACCCATTAGAAAAGTGGCATCCAATACCGCTCTCATTTGAACACTTACTTAACCATTATAAACACTTCATCAGAGCTCTGCAGTCCATTCTACAGAAACCATTGGAAGCCCGGCTTAAAGAAGGTACCTGGGAGAATGCTCTGAATTTTGCTTTCTTCTGCTCTCTTTGCAAATAAAGTGTATTTTTTAAGTAAGAACAGGACTTTTTACCAAATCATCTGGAGAAACAACAGTGTTTCAGGCATGGGTACTGCTTTCTGTCAGCATGGGTGTAATGCTGTTATAGGTGATTTAGGTGATATAGCGGTGATTTAGGAACTAAGAGATTTCTCTTCCAACTCTGAAGATGATCTTTGGTTTGTCTGTTGCTTTTTTCCCCCCCAGTTCCATCAGGTATTTCAATACAATTTAATGTAGACCATCCCACCTGTAGAATGTATCTATTCTCTCAGTTACAATTGAGTGCAAGTGCTCTGGCATTGGGGTACCTCTAAAATTTGAAAGCTTTTTTTAATTGAGGTACCTGGTGATCTGCCTCAGTCTGAAAAAATTTGATGATTTTTAGTACTGTAAAGTTGAACTGACATGTTCTATTTAGAAATACTTTTCTCTTTGAGCTGTTAGTTCATCCTTCAATGACCTTTGGCATAATGAAGGCAAGCAGTTTTTTCTAATGGGGCACAGAGGCACAAAGCTAAATAACCATGGGAAAATCCTGCTGCTCTTTGAGTGAGCAGGCAACACTGGCCATCACATTTCACCTAGCTGCCTTTTAAGCCCTCATCAGAGAACTGCCACCAAAAAGACAGTAGCAGGTTGCTGGGGCATATGGTCAGATCTGATCTGAAAGACTGCAGGATGTGTGTAGGACTGCTAGAAAGCATCATAGAGGTGCTCTGCAGCAAGCACCTGCAGCTATCTTCAGCTGCCTATTTTCATCTGATAAGGGCCAGTTTTAAAGGAATCAGGCCTGATTACTTGGTGTTGTGCTCAATTGTGTATTTCTGTGGGAACACTAGTCCAGCATCTGCATGCTATACAAAGAGCATAATGCTGAAAGCATAGAATGAGTAGCCTCTCCCCAGAAAAAGTAACATAGTTAGTAACATAGTTTGTCCATGAAGTTGGAAAATGATTGTTGAAAAACTGGCAGACTCCCTAAGCTGTCCCTTTTCATCTTTGCCCAGACGTTTTCAGTAGCCTTAATCCCACTGCAAAGAAGGAGCCTGGGACAGTGCTGAAAACCATGACTCCTGTTGATCGGTTGCTTTTCTTAAAACGTAAGTATGATTATGCTAGAGTCCTAGAATCTCCTGAGCTGGAATGGACCCACAAAAATCACTAGGATCCAACTCCTGGGCCTGCACAGGACCACATATCTGACAGCATTGTCCAAGTGCTTCTTGAGCTCTGTCATGGTTGGTGCTGTGATCACTTCCCTGGGGAGCCTGTTCCAGTGCCCAGACACCCTCTGGGGAACCTTTCCTAAACTCTTTCTAACCTAAGCCTTGCTTGACAGAACTTTCAGGCCATTCCCTCGGGTCCTGTCATTGTCACCACAGAGAAGAGATCAGTGCCTGCCTCTTCTCTCCCCCTCACAAGGAAGATGTAAACTGCAGTGAGGTCTCCTCCAGGCTGAACAGACCACAGGACTGTAATTCTCTGTGTATGGCTTCTCCTTATCCCATCACCATGAGTGATCCAGATTAGAAATGTGTGGAGGCACCAGTATTGGTGCCCTGCGGTGATTCCCTTGGCATGCCTTTTGCAATGTCTCTGGAGCTGTGGGCTCTGGGGCTCCCTGAATCCTAATCTTAGCCCAAATGACAGTTTAGTGCTGTGGCAGAGGTGTGCATCACGTCGGTGCCCTACGTTAGAAAGGTGTGGGGACAGCACTGTTGGTTCACTGCTTTATGCACTTAGCATACATTTTCCAGCCCCAGTGTCCCTGGACCTGTAGGCTCTGTGGCTAGCTGAATCTACCTAATGTAGAGTCAGCAATGTTGGGTCCCTGCCTTGCTCTGACTGGAATGCCTTTTCCAGACCAAGTGTCCTTGGACCTGTGGGCTTTCTGGCTGAGCCCTAACTCGAAATGTAAAGCAGCCTTGCTGCTGTGGCTGAGGTCCCCATCACCATGGTTGGCCCCGATCACAAAGGTGTGGAGGCAGCAATATTAGTGGCCTGCTCTGACCCCCTTGGCATGCCTTTTCCAGCCCGTGTTCCTGGGACTGCAGGCTTTCTGACTGTCCCAAGACACTTCCAACTGTAGGCTCCTTTGCAGGTGTACCTTGGACTTCTTCCAAGGGTCATGAGAAATGTGGAAAGTATGATTATGGCTTTTACTGCAGATGCAAGATCACCAACCTGGGAATATGACAGCATTCACCCAAGACTGAAATTGTCAGATGACCGTCTTGAAGTAAGCTGTAGCTGGAGGAGAATACTTTACCCCTGTAGTCCCCAGAGATTTGATAAATTATGGCAAGTGCTAAGCAGAGACGCATTCCTTTCTGGGAGCCATTACTGGGAAGTTGACCTGCTTCGTGCTGGAGAGGGATGGTGGATTGGCGCAGCCTACCCGACCATTGGCAGGAAAGGAGACTCTGAAGCCTGTCGACTGGGCTGGAATAGAGCATCTTGGTGCCTTAAGAAGTTTGATTTTGAATACTGGGCATTTCACAAGGGAGAGAGAATCCCCATTCTGGTAGAAGATGATCCTGATTGCATTGGCATTTTTCTAGATTATGAAGCAGGAATCCTTTCATTCTACAACGTTAGCAATGGCATGGCTCATTTGTACACCTTCTGCTGCAAGTTCACAGAACCAGTTTATCCAGCCCTGAGACTCTGGGAAGGGTCCATTAGAACATGCAAACTAACATAAGAAACAAAGCCTACTATTTCATACTTTTTCTGCTTATGCCACTTCAACAATTTTCTACATGTATTCATCTCTGTTGTATCAAAGTTGTAATTATGATGCTTTTAGAAGGTAACATAAGTTTAGGAAAACCAACTGTGACTTTTAATGTGTACTGTTTTTCAATGAGGGAAGGTGACCTGACTTTTAGAAATGATGTTGATATACCACTCAAAGTGCAGTATGTACTATTGTTGTACTTTTTTCAACTTGTAACAGTAAGTTCAAGAAAATCAACTGTATTTTTTTAATGTACTTGTGTTTTTCAATGGGGAAAGATGATTTGACTTATAAATGGTACCACCTGAAGTGCTGTATGTAGTATTTTTCAACTCACAAAATGGAAGAAGTCAGGTTGAAAGAAACATACTACAACTCAGACTGGAACTGAGTTGTAGTATGTGGTATGGATATTGACTTTTTGAATTTTTTTTTAATGAACTCCCCCCCCTTATCAGCCTGGAGAGGCTGCAATTGTCTATGGCACCTGGTTTAGTTTGGCTCAAACTTCAAGATTTTATACTGCATATTGTTATCATTGACAAGATTAGATATGGATAATAAATGCAGTAAGTGAATTAGCTCATATTTAAGTGTCAACTTGGAAAAATCAAAGTCTGGCACTGACTCCTGGAAAGGTCCCTTCTGAAATTGGAGGTTCTGTGGCCACATTTAATAGTCACTAGCTGGTCTTAAATGTGACAAGAGCTCTGAATTGGACTTCTGGGTGGCCCTATTCTTTCCATTGAGTGAAAGCATGAGAAAAAGCTGTGTACAACCCCTAAGAGGATGAAATGTCTGCAGTGCTCACAGGTTCAATGAAACCAGAGGTGCATTTGTGACCCATTTATCTTTGCGTCCAATTTGCAACATTCACGTAGAACTAGGGGACACAGCTTGCAATTTTCTGTATATGCATATTTTTCCCCCCACCTAATTAAAGTCCTGGACATTTCTGGAGCTTTTGCTTACAGCAGTCTCCAGGAACAGCCCAGAGTGAAAAACCACTGCTACTTGAAACTGGTCAGGTAATGTTACAGTGTTCAAATACTAAAGGCCCTGCATCACCAGTGCTGGCAAAGGCAAGGTTTGACCATAGGCTGAAATGCAGAAACAAGAGCTTGTTTTATAAGCTAAATTTATTTTTTAAATTTGAAATGAAAAAAAAATCTTTTAACAATTAAGTAGTTTTTTAATGTAAGGCAAGTACACTGCATCAGTCATAGCTCACATATAGTCAAGTATATGACTAAACCTCTGCTTCCCCATTTAAAGATATGAATACAGTTTCCTCAGAATTGCACATTTTGAAAGCAAACAGTTTATAGGTACAAAACCACTCACCACCAAATTCAAGATACTTCACCAACTCAAGACAAAAAGGTAGCAAGTTCCAAGTAACCATCACTAGTAAATGATTCCACCACAGAAAAAAAGCAGATTAATTATTGCAAAGCAGTTCTGTCCTAAGCAAGGTAGTTGAAGAATTAATGGCTTGCAGCTGCTGCTATACAGCTCCTTTCTGGTCAGAGGGAAAAGCAGCAGGCATGAGGAGTGGCATTGCATTTCTCACTTGAAAAGTGAGAAGCTGGGATGCAAGACCAGACCACACAAATCATGTACTGACCATCATGCTGAAGCATAATGGTGTGATGTAGTCAGGCAGTCAGCCTCAGCCATCTCACACACCAGTGTTGGGAGAAAAATCCCAATGTAGAAGATTCTGGTTAGTACAGAAAAAACAAAAAAGCTGCTCAAACTTCACCAGCATTTGGCTTCCTACCTGAGAAGCTGGCCCCCAGGTCCAACAGAGGCATCCAAATGCTCTGCAGAATATTCCAGACTTCACTCAACTTGCAACAGATGCTTTTCAGAATTTCTGAAGCGTAAGTTAAACTTATTTTCACTGATTCATCTCAGATCTACTTTTCTTCCCTCCTTAATCTCTCTGGCATGCCTTTTGGCCTTTCAGTTCAAAAAAGGCTCTTGCTCCTTAAATGGGAGCTTTCTAAATACCCCTAAGCTTCCTTTCTTGGTACTCTCTCTTGAGAAATTAACATTCTCAAAAAGCCCATTTTCCCACAGAATACAGATTGCTGCAACCCACTGCTTTATCATGACACTTTTAAGACTTTCATCTTAAAAACAAAAAATCCATCCAGGTTGCATTTGTAGTTTTCTGTTCAGTGTAAACTTTCACTTATCTGTATTCAACTCCAACCAGAGTCCTGCTATCACAGAGGTGAGGCAAATGGCAGAAAAGAGTATCAAAAGATAAAGGGCTAGAACAATTCAAAGTGTAGACAAAATTCTCATAATTTACTGTATTCTTAACAGAAAAGGGAAGCTGGAAAGCAGCAGACTGTGGTCTTTTATTTGGCAGAATTCCAAATTAATCTAGGTTAAGTGAAATGGAGAAGAGAGGATCATGACATTTCCTAGGCACAATGCTATGCAGTTTCTAATAAAATCTTCATCATTTATATCCCCTTTGCTTCTGAAACTTCCTGCTAACAAGAACCTGAAAATTCTATCCTGTTTGTACCCTCATAATTACACCCCTTTCTTCTAATCTACCATGCTGCTATTCTCAAACACATTGCATGGTAGTACATTGAGAAATATGGAATGGAGTACTTTGGTTTAGCACTTCACTTTTTTTACATGATTTTCCACTGCTTGCTCAGTGATGGTTTCATCTTCTTCAATAGTTCTTTTAACCTTCTGGCCCACCAGATCAAAGATGCATTCTGGGGGAAATCCCTTTGGCTCTCCCACCTTCACCGTCAGCATGTCAAGTGTCAATACTGCACCTTCAGGAATTGCCACTTTTGCCACTACCGACTTTCCCAGCTATGAGAGGGAGAAAAAAAACCAATGTTGAAGTTAAATACATTGCTAGCTTAGTATAACATAAAAGGATAAAAAATGTTCTGCAGTTATTTTAGAGCAGGTTATGTAGAACTGCTCTCTCCATTACTTATTCCAAATGAAGATTAATTTAGCATGGTTACTCTAACTAGGCTGCCAGGAACATGCAAATGTTTTCTGAAACTGGACAGTGGCTCACTGGAATTTTTCAAAATCACAGTGGAGGGAATCTGATTAGAATAACTGGTATTTTAGCTTAGTGTAAAAGCAGCTCATATAAAATCATAGAGGTATTATTCCTATTACTATTGCCAAGTACCTGGCACTGCTGAGGCCACACCTCAAATCACGTGTCCAGTTCTGGGCCCCTCACTAAAAGAAGGACATTGAAATGCTGGAGTGAATCCAGAGAAGGGCCACAAAGCTGGTGAAAGGTCTGGAGCACAAGTCCTTTGAGAAGTGGCTGAGGGAGCTGGAGGGTGTTTGGCCTGGAGAAAAGGAAGCTCAGAGGGGGCTTATCACTATCTACAACTCCATGAAAGGAGGCTTTAGTCAGGTGAGTGGTCTCTTCTCCCAGGCAGCAAGTGACAGAACAAGAGGAAATGGCCTCAAGCTGTGCCAGGGGAGGGTTAGACTAGATATTAGGAAAAATTTCTTCTCTAAAAGGGTGATCAAGCACTCAAACAGTCTACAACATGGAAGCAGTTGAGACATGATCCCAGGAGTTATTTAAAATGTGTAGACATGGCACTTAGGAACATACATTAGTAGTTGGGCTTGGCAGTGTTAGGTTGGACTAAATGACCTCATGGGTCTTTTCCAACCTAAATGATTCCATGCTGTTACTCAACTTAGTTAACCACTGGATGATAAACATAGAACTCTATTACAATCAAAACTGCCAACATTATGCAGAGTGAAATTTCTAAGTACAGAGGCAGAAACACTACTGCAATAAACAATTTGCAAGCTATTTTTCTGAATACAGTTATTAGCTATAGGTCTAAATTAGTTGCAGGTTTACATAAACCAAAATAAAAAGTTACCTTTTCATTGCATGCCATTTCACAGGGCAAGAGTTGTTTGACTGGAGAACCCATTGCTTTTTCCACAGTACGGATGGCTTTCACTAACTCTGCCAGCTCATTTGGCTCCAGAGATGCTTGGTGGTCACTTCCTTTCCATGTTTTGTCGAGAGTCACGTGGCGTTCCAGTACTTTAGCACCCATTGCAACAGCTGCCACTGAAATGGCTATGCCAGTTTCATGCCCCGAATAGCCAATGGGGATATCAGGAAAAGCTGACTGATATGCCTTGAATCATGACAGAGTTGGTCTGAATTACCAAGGCAGCAGTTTCAAAAACAAAGCAAATTTAACAGTGATAATTGCAGTGGACAAATACTGTGCCATAAAACAAGCAGTTGGATATGCAGAGAATGCAGCCTTTTAAATTCAACAAGTCACACTGCCTTACCAATCACTACATTCCAAATTTACTAATATTATCAATACTGACAAGAAAAAGGAAGTATGTTCTCTTCTACAACTTACATTTCTAACACACTTCTACTATTCAAGGTCTTCAAGGCCTGTATCAGCCTAAGTAACAGTAATAGTATCCTATTTTTATCCAAGAACCCAGTGGATTGGTTAAACTTAATCTGTATCCAAACAGATTTCTTCAACATTGTATTTAAAATCTGAAGCAACCTTTTCATCCAAGCATAGAGAACAGTCACCAAATTCTAAAGGCACTTAAATGCAGCCATGTGTCATTCTATTAAAAATAATATACTTGGTGTGCTTAGATCTAAGGTAGTGCTTGAACACTGGCCCGTTTGGGAAAACTCTCTTACATCAGTATTTGGCATATACAAGTAACATTTCAAATGAAGGAAATTATAGTAGGGTCAAATCAATTTTCTTCATGGCTCTGATAGTCACATGAAACTTTTTTAACAAAGTTTTTGGTCGAGCTCTCTATTTAGAATTATATTCTCACTTCATGCACCTTCTTAATGATAATAGTTTACACGATTTTTCTTAGCACTATGAACCACAGGGTTAACCTGATAACCATGTCATGTTTTCCTCTGTTGAACTGTGAATACTCCAGCAATATCCTTTATCATATTTTATCCTCAAAGATAAGTTCTGCTAAAAAAGAACCCGGTGGATCTTTTAACTTCAGTGTGAATTAGAGGAACGTGACACATCCTGTAACTTCTCAGAAGCAAATTCCAGCACACCTTAAGACCTGGAAGTGTATCTTGGTAAAAGCACACAGCCCTTCTTTGCCACCCTACCCACAGCACGCTCTGGGTTACTCACTGACCGATATAACACGGAGATTGACGTCCTCTGGCTGAAGCGGGTACGCACTGGTGCACTGCAGGAAGCAGAAGTTTGGATTTATGGGCTTCACAATCTGATAAACCTGATGCATTGTGCTCATCGACTGCATCCCACTGGAAATCACCATTGGGCGACCTAGCCATTAGAAAATATGCACAAGTTTTGTCCTATGTCTACAAGAAAGGTACCCAAGATTAAATTAAATTCTTTAAAGTAAATTAATTCAGTAAAACTAGAAAAGAACTCCGGGTAAAACTTTTTTTTCAAAGTCTGAAATATAAAGAAACTTCAGACTTTTTTCCCAAAAATCAACTGGAGGAAAAATGTAATAACTGAGCTACTGAGAAATTGTGATGTTCACAAAGATGGCTCAAAGAAAATGCTTACCTTTCTTTGCAGTCTTTTCCAAATATGGAAAATTATTTGTATCTCCTGATCCTACTTTGAAAAATGGAACATCCAGTTCATGTAGAAATTCCACAGCCATCTACAAGGAAAAGAAATCATGTTTTAACACTCCATTTTAGCTGGATCAAGGGATCAAGAACTACTGTGCTTGAAAATAAACAACTGTTTAACACAACAAACCCAAAGCTTAATTAAACAGGTGGGTATTATACAGTATTATACACAAAAACCACTGCTCCTGAAGTAGCATTTCCTATCTTGACAATATTAGTTTCTGATTTCCCTCCAGGTGGAGTATGATCATGATGCCTTCTTTCATATTTCTATTTTAGTGCAGAGTTTTGACTGGGATCACTGTCTCAAGGCAATCTCTGGTCTCACCAGCTGTACAGTCTGCTGCTTAGTACAAGCAAGCGGAGCTCCATCTCAGCTTGCAGATCAACCTGTGTATCACAACATTCTTGCTTTTTCTCTCTTTTTTTAAATACTACCAGAGAGAGCAACTACCTGCAGATGGAAGTCTGCCTGTTGAAGAAGAAATGTGATACAAGCATGCACAGAATTTTCCTGCCACACGTGTCCTGCAGGTCAGAAAGATTAAGCCACAGAGTGTTTAAAACTACAGATAGTAGAACAGATTCATCATACTGAAAACTTGTATGGACATATTAAATAAGCACCAGGAAAAAAACCCAGAAGTGCCCAAAAAGGGAAATCCAAAATTAGTTTGCTTTTAGGAAAGATACTAGACAATAAAATATGCCAAAGCAAAGACTATAAAACTGTTTATTTAAATGCTAATTATACTCTGCCTTTCTCTAAAAATATGCCAAACAATTCAAGATTAGAGGCTTCCTGAAAATGGGTAAGTGGCCTTTTAAAAATTAGTACTTTATTGGAAGAAAATTTAAATTCCAAATCTATCACAGGCAAGAGGTATTTAAATCCTCCATTCGCCTCTGGGGAAAATAATGAAACAGTTACCTTTGCCCCCTGTCAACCACCCACAAACACTTTTAATTTCCTCAGCTCTTTTTTTGTTGCTCTCTTTTTAATGCCAGAGAAAGAATGCTAATGTCCACAAAGATACTAACGTCTTATTCAGTCCAATTTTTCTACCATCAGTATGATGGAGATTAAACTTCTTGTACCTGCTATGTATAACATCTCTCTGTTCACTATTTAATATAGTTTATTCAGATGTATTGTGCATAAAGACAATGAGTAATCTATATTAAAAAGACACAGATCTTACTCAGGAGATGGCGAAAAATTAAATATGACAGGTAGACCTTGCATCTAAGGCCACTCTTCATTAGGTAAATATCTCTTGAAAATTAGCAGCTCTTCTTTAAGAGATTCAAGAACCAGGAAGTAATTTCAAGTAACAAGAATGACATTAAAGGGAGTGGTTCAATGAGATCCTGCTTTGTCTCCAGTACACACCAGAACTGAATAAATAAAAAAGTTATTCAAAGGCTTTTTTATTTATTTCACACATCACTTAAATAATTTCCTCATATAGTTAAACACACAATTTAACCTCTTTGATGTATCTGGACCTCTGGAGATTATGTTAAACTTACAGAAGTTAATGTACAAAAACTTTCAGAAGTTAATGCATTCTTAAAGAGTTTTTATGTCAATTTATGCAATATTTTAAGTTCCAAACCCCTGTCTTACAGAAATGCCACCAGAAATATTAGGGTGTAATGTAATTACTGCTCAAAAAGAAAGCACAAACATGTATCACTTCTGTTAATTAGCTGATAAAGCCACATACAAAAGAGCACAGCAGAGAAATAGAGGGATCCCAGCAGCAGAAAGTGATCTTAGCTGCTGCCTATAAAAGGTGTTCTGTGTTTTACTACAGCCTTTAGAAACCAGAGGTTTTAACATCAAAGAAGGAATGTGGGGTTTTCTTCTCCCCAAAGGCACATGGGTCTTTTAAGATCTCAGGTACAGAAGTCTGAGATTCCTGGGTTCATGTACTCCTTTCTTAAAGGAATGCATGTTGTTCAGCAGGTCTTCTAGATGTGAAGAAAGCAATAAAAGAAACATCATCACACTCTCTTTTCACAGACCTATTGCTGAATCCATGGCACTGAGTTATTGCCATATACACACAGCATATTCGTCTATCATCAGATAAAGAGAGAGACAAATTGTAAGAAATAACACTCATGTATCAGGAATTGTCTCTGATTGCAAGAGTGAGACACTGAACAGATCGCCTTAAAACATTAAGTAGATCACTTCCTTGTCCTATCCTGGATATGTCTACTTCCAGAAAGCCAGGAACATGGTTCTGCTGGCCATATGCAAGAGTGGCTAGCTTACTTCTGGTACAGTCTCTTTCCATTCGGTTCTCTGTCTTTTCTAGGCCACAAAGAAAAATAAATCTGTAATCTCTCATCTATACTGAAGTTCAAGTGTGACCTGACCTTTACAGCTCACACGTATGAACTGTATGTTACAGCTCACACATATGAACTGTATGTTCTGTACTGTCACTACCATTATTGAGGCAAGTGACATGCAACAGCTACAAGTATACATGTCTAAGGGGGGACAGCAGCAGGAGTGTCATGGAGTTGTGAAGCTGGTGACTGACTGTTCAAGAGCCCACTGGCAAAAATCAGTAAATGATTCAGCAGTAACAGGACAAGGTGTGAGCCACTCCATGAGATTAGCAGAAGAAATAGGGGCATAAAACTCCTACTGCTTAGAAACACCACAAGGGTCTAGTAAACAACAAGGAGGGTGGGAAAAAAGAGGGAAATAATGGGGATTATATCAAGAAAGGAATCTGATTTAAATATAGAAAGAAGTTTGATATGCTTGAAACCAACATACCAGACAACACTGGAGAGCTGTCTGATTGCCATCTTGATCTATACTCTCAAAGCCTCAATTGTTTATGAAGGTCAAAATTAAGCCTTGTCCCTAATACTACTTACTCTGATAAGTATCTCAACATGTGGCAAGTCTTCCAAAATATTCAGCCAAACCTTGTAGGAGCACAGGTGAACTGGCAAATTACTCTAGGTGTCTCAGTTAAGAAATTGATTGTCCGTATATTCTTTTTCTGTAAGAACTATCACACCTAAGTAATACCCAACAGACACAACAGCCAGACTCCCCTTGTCATTCCAGTATGGCTTACATACCTCATCCATGCCAGAAGCTGTGAAGAAAATGCCAATCTCCTCTGCATACTTCTTTAGCTCTCTATATTGGTCATGACTGAACTCCAAGTGGCGTTTGTGTTCCCCATAAGTTTTTCCCCAGGAGTGTTTAGAGGTGTAGGGCCTTTCTAAGGCTTTCTTGTTGAATTTGTACTCCAGTTCACTCTTCTGGAACTTGGCACAGTCTGCTCCACAGTCCTGCAAAACAAGCTGGTGCACACTGAGTGGAACTGCAAGTGAACCGGCACTCACCTAACTCTGAATGCAAGGAGTGAGTAACTGATGTGCTCATCTGTTGTGGAGTTTTCACATTATCATCACAGCAATCACAGAAACGATAATGAACACAGAGTGACTGAGGACCTACACACGCATGAACCCTTTTACCTCAGAGTCCCGATACACTTAGCAGAGCGGCTAAGTTCAGAGAAACCATATTAAACCTACAAAACTACTTAGCTACGCATGTTGCTTATTCGAAGAGTTGACTTCTGTGGTGTTTTTCCCAGATTAGCTGTCACTGATAAAAAAGGACACAGGATTCTGTGGAACAAGGGGTATGAATCTGAAATTCACAGCACCATCAAGGCTGGAAGAACCTTTTAAGATCATATAGTCCAACCATCCACCCAGCATCACCACAGTTACCCCTAGATCACGTCACCAGCACCAGACACTCTTGAACACCTCCAGGAATAATAATTCATTTGAAGGAATAATAATTCATATGAAGTCACACAGTAAAGACAAATCCTCATTAGACTGGTCTCCACTTTCAGCCCAGTCACTTAACTGAATACACCATGTCCTGAGCTGTGATGATGTGTGGTTTTCTATTTAATGGATATAACATCAGATTTGAAAGCAGTTTGGCTGTCTTACTGGGTGACACAAGCTTTACTGCAAGAAAGCCCTGATGTCAACAAAGTATAACTGCAGGTTCATTAGAGATGGTTCAGCAGCTTAATGGTTCAGATACTTCCTAAATTCCCCATAAGCTCATGTCCCAGCTGCGGGGTTGCAGCCATGACAAAAGATCACAGAATGAATTAGTTGGAAAAGACCGAGTCCTTGAGGTGACTGAGCTCCACCTTGTCAAACAGACCATGGCACCAAGTGCCACGTTCAGTCTCTCCTTAAACACCTCCACGGACAGCGACTCCACCACCTCCCTGGGCAGCCCACTGCAATGTCTGTTTGGCCTCTCCGTGAAGAAATTCTTCCTGATGGCCAGCTTCAGCCTCTGTGGCACAGCTTGAGGCCACGTCCACTCATCCTGTCTCTAGCTGCCTGGCAGGAGAGGCCGACCCCCACTTGGCCACATGCTCCTCTCAGGAAGTTGTAGAGAGTGATCATGTCACCCCTGAACCTCCTTTTCTCCAGGCTGAACAGCCACAGCTCCCTCAGCCGCTCCTCACTGAACAAGCACTCCGGACCTTTCATCAAAGTCAAATGCAAGGGTCTCCCTGCAGACAACCTGTGTCTGGAATAAACCCAGGCCGCGCCCCGGCGCTCTCCCTCACTCGCCTCCCCCCCGCGCACCTTGACCATGCGGATCATGCGCTTGGCGATGTCCAGGTCGCCCTGGTGGTTCTGCCCGATCTCGGCGATGATGAAGCAGGGCTGGTCGCCGCCGACGCGCCGCCCGGGGCACAGCTCGAACTCGCGAGCCATGGCGAGATGACGACAGCCCCACGGCCCGCCCGCGACTGCGCCGCCGCTCCCGGCCCCGCCGCGCCTCTTCCCAGCCGCACCAATCGGCGCCGCCACTCCCGGCCCCGCCGCGCCTTCTCCCATCCGCACCAATCGGCGCCGCCATTCCCGGCCCGGCCGCGCCTTCTCCCGGCCGCAGCAAGCGGCGCTGCCGGCGGGCGTGGACTCCCTCCCCCAGGGCCCGTTGCCGGCCGGCAGGAGGCGCCGCGGCACCGCGCCCTCCGCGCTTCCCGCAGGGACACGGGCGCCGCCGCCAGGGCAGCGGCTTACTGGGAAGCACGCACCAGCTGGGTGCTCCCAAAGAGACATTTAAAATCTTCCAGGGATGGTGACTCCACCACCTCCCGGGAAACATATTCCAGTGCCCGACCACCATGACAGTGACAATTTATTTTTTCTAATCTCTAATGTGACTCTCCCGTGTCTCAGATTAAGGCCATTTCTTCTTGTCCTCTCACTGCGGGCCTGGCAGACCACACCAACCCCCACCTCACTACACATTCCTTTCAGGAGCTGTAGAGACTTGGTTCAGAAAAAAACTTTCCATGATACATGGAAATAAATGGTAAAATGTGACGCAATAGCCAAGGCCACTTCTGAGAATATTTTACTTCAACACCCTTCTCTGACATGCAGATACACTTGTGACATTCTGGGCCTATCTGTGAGGTTTTTAATACAACTGAAAATCAATAATTTTGATTGTTATGATTTTGTGGTACGTGTCTGGTTGTTTTTTGTTTGCTTTATCTGGTTTGTTTTGTCTTGGTGAGTGACATGAAGCAGAGTTGCGTCCCATTGACGCACAATGTTAGTACCACAGTTATAGCACGGTAGTTCTTTTTGCTGGTATTGACTGTTCCCCAAGGAGAACTGCACCCTTCTGACAGACTGCAGTGACTGATCGAACAGGCTCTAAGCTGTGTACTACTACATGAGAGATTGCCTCAATTTAAAATCGGAGATGGCCTTGATGAGTGATACACTGCAATATGCCAGTGGCTCTTGAAAAGGATGTTGTCTTTTACGAAGGATTGACTTTTGTAAATTATGGTGAGAACACCATATAAATACAAATTTTTCTCTTTTGTGTGACCAAGAATTGCAGACCATATAAAATGTTGGTATCTGTATAAAACCAGCCAGTTCTCTAGAAACAAGTCAGTTGCCTGAGGCTGTCTCATAGATGAGAAAGTTTCCTGACGACAGAACTCACACTAACCATTTCAACTGGTAATTACATTGACTACAGTCACAGGTGGATACAAATGCAGGCCTAGCTTTTTTAGGGGTGCTGAATGACTGTTACAGAAAGAGATCTGAGTCAAGTACAGTCCCTATAAAAAAGGTTGCATTTGTGCAATGGGTAATACATACTTAATGTTTTTATGAAAATTTTCCAGAGAAAAAAATAGAAAGTTGAAACTATACTGCAGCTATTACTGATGTATCCCATATGGGCTAAAACAGTATAATTTCAGGAATTACATAGAGTTGAAAGCCACACCATAGTCTGTTGAACTTTAGGATACTAAAAATTAATGATTTATGAAAACACCTGACACTCAATATTGGCTATGCAAAACAATTTGTGAATGTAACTTTTATACTGCATGCATAGAAACACTGAGAATAATTATAATGAAGTTTACTCCAAAGTTTGCTGATTGAAAAAGCAGCTCCTTAAGTGTTTCTTAATTGTAGTATCTGAAGCAAGCTTCTAATGTGCTACGTTTCAGTGAATTTTAGTTTACACTGTAATATACCACCTACCCCATGAGACATTTCTCCAACTAAACTACATGGCTTGAGGCCAAAAGTTTATTCTTGTAGTTCCTTAGGTACTCTAGGTTCTTACTACGTAAATATTTACCACCACCTCCACAGAACAGACACGCGCTTCTTTCCTGGGGCAAGTTCCTTGTTCAGTCATCAGGTAAAGAAGCAGGAAAAAAAAGCCTCCAGAACACAAGTAATTAACTTCTGGAATAATTCAGCAATGACATAATAACATTTTGCATATTATAGCATAAAAATAACAGAAGGTTGAGCCCCTGTGCTTTTAATTATTCATCATTAAAGCAGTAGAATGGAACATAAGATTACATGCAGTGATATATATATATATACACACACATATATATACATATATAAAAAATGTTTTTAATGTAAAGCACTAAAGTAAGAACTAATACAGAAACAAATAATAACAGTACAGAAACTGTTAACTGTTCCAACCCAGGCAGTTTTACACTTTCTAACACTTCCTAAAAAATGTCTGGCTGCAATAATTCTAACTTTGTATTCTGTGAAACTGTGTTCCTGTGTGATGTCTAAAACGCTGGTTCTGTTGCAGGTTTGTCTTTTATTTCAGTGAGAGAGCCAACTCACACTGAGGATTTGATGGATGTATTTGCAGACAAGAATGAGAAGCATACAGAGAATACAGCTAGAAGGGACCTACAATGATTGTTTAGTGCAATTGCTTGACCATTTCATGGCTTGTCAGTGTGATGGTTGTCACACTGATAGTTATCACACTAGGCAAACTGAATTTACATGCAGTAATGCTTTATTCAGGAATTACAGAGTTTGAGACAACAAGTGCATGTAGTTTGTGTACTCAGACACATACTTCTATACAGCCCTAGCACTTGACTGGCATGATAAAATATATTTGAAGAGCCTTGGTCCTTGAAACAGATGTGCTTGCACCTTTGATATAGTTTTTAGGAAGAAAATTCCATGATAATCCAGTGATGACAACCATTTGCCAGCAGCAGTTCCTTTCAAATATCAAGATCTAGTACATTTCAAAAAAGCTTGACTGTCAGTGAATTTTAATTCTCTGATATCCTTTCCTTGGATGATACACTCTCCAATTCTGGGGGTGTTAACTTCCCATGGCCATATAATCTATTTGTCTTGTTCATAAACAGTGCATAAAGTACATGCACTTGTTGTTTGGTTGCTTCCTCCTTGTTATGTCTAAAGAAGTGTTCTCAGCACTTAAGATTATAATCGTCAGGAACCAGAAGCTGACTGCCAGTGAGATGTTGATAATCTCGTGGCCTCTGTTTTTAGCCTGTGCACATATTTTCAAGGTCTCTGGTATTATCCCACACTTAAACTCTACATCATAACAAAAGACACTTGATACCCAATTTCAGTTTGTACTGTGTAAATTCATTCAAACTAATAACAAACCTAACAACCCACCAGTTCTTGTGGCCTTGCAATGCTAGCATTAGTTTTCTTACTAGCAATGACAGTATAATTTTTTTATTGGGCTATCCAGGCCATAGATGACAGGCAGTACATCTCCTTGTGGTGATAGCAAGAATTTGATTTCTGCAGATTTTCTTTATTTCAGCCTGATATTTGAATTTTAGTTTCCGTACAAGTTCTGACAAGCTAAAAAGACTGGCATGTTTCCCTTTTGCTCTGACCAGCTTTCTTATGCAACTTTGAGAACAACCCTGTGTCCTATGAATGCATCCAAATGTGCTAATGGTTCAGCAAATTACAGTAATGGATTGACTTGTCCTTTCACCAGATGTTGCGGAGTTTAAGTAACTTTAAACAACTTCCACAGGAAGAAGTGAGAGATGGAGATTGCATACAATATTTGAGTGGGGTGGCTGGGATGATGTGAATAAGACAACTCTTACTGACAAACCATGATTAAGGGTTACAGAGGCAGGAAGGGATTCAGAAGGGAAAAGATATAAGGAGAAACTAAGGAAGAGTGACAGAATAAAGTGATATTGGCTGATACTGGCCCAGTGGATTGCTGAGAATGCTGTGAAGCCCAAAAATCTGAGGAGTGTAAGAAGCTGGACTGAAAGTTGGGAGACAGGGGAACTTGAAGGATACTGGTTTCATGAGAAATGCTGCTGGAAATGGCAGCTGAGGGGACTGAGTTGTGAAAATCAGAGCCTATCCCTAGTGCTATGAGTAATATGAGACAAATGGGGCTATAAATAAGGGGTCTGCATGAGAAGAAGGCAGATGGTGTTAAACATAATCTTTTTTCCCCTAAAAAATCACAAGCAAAGGACTATGATCCATTAGAATATATTCAAAATTGGTAAAGATTTAGAATTTAGTTAGAGGCCTACCTAGAGTATATTTTCTCACTCCTTCTGTACAACTGTCTTCTCTCCTTCATTATTTCCTGGGCCAAAGAAACAGAAATCTCTCTATGTTCCAATCCTGTGTATATCACAGGGGTGCACTGGCTTGCACTTTTTGACTTGACACGACACATGATCAGGGCTATGACACAAAGCACATGTTTAGGGCTATACAACCCTGAAATGATAGAGGCTGCTAGTTTTAAGATTTTCAGTCATCATTTTTGCCTCTTTTAGCATACTTAGTGAACAGTCATTAAAATACTCCCCTCAAGAGCAATCTTGCCCCAGACTGTACCAGATGTACTGGAGGTGACTGTCCTAGTCTATGTATCCTGTGTTTTATGAGACAGCAGGGAAACATTGACCAAAGCTTTAGGGAAGAGAAAGCTGGTCTCTGAATCAGCCAGTTCTGATTCACTGTTTTTGGTATCAAATTGCTGGATGATACTGGGCTAACCACTAAAATAACCTTTTCATATCTAATTGTCAAACTGAATTCTTATAGATGGCTTATTCAAGGCATTACTGTTTAGTTTACAGGTCTGTTGAATTCTTACAGCTACAAATCAGTATGAGAAATGTGCTGAACTAACACAATACCTATATAAAATACCTGGTCTTTGGCATCTCTGAACTGACATTTGGAATAAGTAGACCCCATCCAGGCTAATCTGGTTGTACTTCAGTTCTACTCTGCAGGAGCAGAGGAGAGAGGAGAGTACACTCAGTACATTGAGGGCAGGGAGGGGGAGGACTAATACTCTCACTTTTCTGAGAGGTGTGTAAATATAAATTATTACTTTAAGAAGCCTTCACATGATTGTAAAAGATGTAAGGACAGAAATAATACATCTATTGTTAGAGGAATGGTTGAAAAGTGTGTGATGCAGAAACCCGTGACACGCAAAACAGTGAGAATAAACAGAATGTTTGTTTGTCAGCTTAGCTCGGGACTGTCAGTCCTGCCTCAGTGGTGCTGTAGGAGTGCCAGTCTGCATCTCAGCCTCCTGGCCTGCCTGGATGACATTGCTCATCACTGACATTGCTCATCACTACAATCTGTGGGCTGAGGTCATAGCCAAACCCATTCTCAGCTGGTTTGTACGTGTTAGTCACAAGTTCCCACTGTAAGAGGCACATCTTGCATCTGGATCCAGTAGGTTTCCTCCAGCAGATCAGAGCCCAGCTTTGCTGTTGCAAGGAGATAGATCTCTAACACTTCCAACTATTAGAAAGAAAACTGAACTCTGACTAGAAAAATAAGCATTCACATAGATGCTACTGCCTTGATTACCGAGGGAAAAAAAGTCAAATTAATGGGTTTTGTGATAAGGCAGCTGAATGGGTGCTCTCTATTTGTTCAGAATGTAGATTACTTTGACACTTGAACAGGGGAAAATGGTGCAATACCTCACCTTCTGTATGGAATTCAGTCATAAACCTGTTGCTGTTTTAGGAGGGAAATTAGAAGATTTTGGCAGATCCAAGAGCTTCAAAAGAGCTTCCAAAGCTCTTGACTACCCAGTTTTCCATATAGTCAAACTAATTTTCAAAGTTCTTCTAAAAATTAATTTAAAAGGTAAAAAAAACCCTCTGTCAATAAAGAATGACTTTTCCTTTCTACCAGAGCCTTCTTAATTTCCTTACCTTGCAACAGTCTGCAATAAATTGTGATTTCTACTCAGTATGTGCTTCAACATATATTTCATGTGTCTGTCATTTATTGAAGGTTCAATTAAATCATTAAAAACAGACAAGCTAACAAACAAACAAAACCAAAAATCCCCCCACACTTTGAAAAGCAGTTTACAGCAGAAATAGAATTAAAGAGTTACTGTTATTTATACTTCTTTGCATGAGTTGTTTTTATGCAGTCAGGTTCTTCTCAACTTTTTGTGACCTGTGTTGGTTTTGGGCAAGTTAAAATATTCCTTCTGCACCTCATGGAATGCTTTTGTGTCTGTAAATCAAATTCAGAAAAAGCCACTGTTTCATTGTTTCTAAGGAAGCCGACAGGACTGTAATACATGAAAGAAGTGGTAGATTATTTGCTAATATTTCCATGAATTTTACTACCTTAGAAATTGCAGAAGTTCCACATTCAGAGGTGATACTAAAATACTAAGACAATGTATTGTGAAGTAGCTTTGTGAATCCAAACTGTAGAACAAAAATGTAATACAGATTATTCAGAAAATTTGACTGGAAACTAATTTACTGAATACATTTTCAAATATACTACTGAAGTAAATTTTTTCACTGAATATTTTTTATGGTGGGGGAGTTTACAATTCCTGCTGTAAATTAAATAGGTCTCTTTAGTTATGTCAGAGAAGATGATGGTGAGATTACAGGACAGAAAGATGCTTATTGCCTACACACTTGCAATCAGTTTGGTCAGACAGGCCAGGAAACTATCACCTGTGGAAAATGAATTTTTCTCTCAGGACACTTCTGTCAGGTAGGCTGACAAGTCTTCCTTTGCATGTAAGAACTTCACATGCAGCACATTCTACAACAACAAGAAACTGTGAAGTCAAACAACATGTCATTTCTTTGTGGAATCAGAGATTCTGTTTAGTCTTTCTCGAGTGAGGAATTCAAAATGTTTTTCTGTGAACTTGTTCTTTAAGATATGAATAGTAATTGCCCTTATTCAGGCTTAAGGAATTCTCCCAACTGGCGTTTCAAAGATGATTGAATGGCCTCACAATGCCATCCATCATCTTTTTTGTTGGCATGCATGCCAGACAAGAGTAGATGAAGCAAATTTAATAAGGCAGGAATTTGAGGCTTCTTGCAGGCTTCAGCAGTTCTACATGGTAATTGGGTTGTTTTTGTTTTTCGTGTGGTTTTGTTTTGGTTTTGGTGGGGTTTTTTTGTTGGTTTTTTTTTTGTTTGTTTTTGTTTTTGTTTTTGTTTTTGTTTTGTTTTGTTTTGTTTTGTTTTGTTTTGTTTTTGGTAATAAGCCTTTATCCTGAGAAGGAGAATCAATGACCTGGCTTGAAAATGTGCTCCAGAAATACCTGCAAATAGGTACTTTTTTCTTCTGCCCCTACATAGGGCTTTTTCTTCCTGACAATTAATGAGTTTTGTACGAAGAACTAAATGGAACCCTTCAAGCACATTCTTCCTTAATTCATACACCTCTCAGAACACCACAAAAAGGTTGACTTCACCATCTTTATGGAAATGCAATGTGCTATAACAGTTTTTCCTGTGCATTTCCTCTGGCTCCAAATGGTAAGGCATCAAAAACCTACTTCCAGTTTTTCTTTTGTTTCTGAGGAAGTGATGACCCATGGGGAGCCACATACTACTGTTTCAACTATCAGAAAGACACGTGTCTCTACACTGGATTTGTATGCACCTAAATCAAACTCTCCACCTTGGATTATGAGTAAATTTGCAGCACCTTCTTAGGTCTCTTGAAATAAAACAATCCTAACCTTCAAGAATCTCAGGACCCTGTACGAGAAAAATAGGCTGAACCAGAGAAACTGTCTGGAGCAAAGAAACTTTCCCTGGGTGGAGAAGGACCAGTTTAAGGAGCACATAAACAAACAGGCCTTACATACTCCACCAATGATAAAGCTGACTGATGTCTTTGGGAGTCCACCCTTGATGGTCTTTGAAAGGCCATGGCAACTGGGAATGTCCCTCAAGACTGTAAGACAGCAAGTGTCACACCTATCTTCCAGGAAGTCAAAAAAGAACATCAGCAATGCAACAAGCCAACCAGCTTCAGGTGAGCCCGTGGAAAGATGACAGAGCAACTAATCCTGAATACTATTTTCAGTCTCAGGAAGGACAAAAAGTCATCAGAAGTAGCCACCATGCACATATGGAGGGGAAGTCATGCTTAACCAACTTGATAACCTTGCACAGAGAGTTGCTTTGCCAGCTGCATGAATGGAGAGCAATAAGACATTGTTTACCTTGGCTGTAATAGGGTTTTAATGCTGTCTTTCGCAATGTTCTAACAAGACAAGCTGGCAAAGTGTGGGATAAATAAATGGATAGTGAGGTGAATTGAAGATTATCTGAACAATCAGGTCCAGAGGATGTGATATATGGCACAAATTCAAGCTGAAAGCAAGTTCACTAGCATTATACTTCAGGGCATGATAGTGGGGCCAGTACTGTCGACGTTCTTCATTAACAACTTGGATGGTGGAGCAGAGTGCTGCTACAGCAAGTTCACATATTATACAAAATCAGGAGGAGTGACTGTTACGTCAGAGGGACTGAGAGAGACCTTGGTAGGCTGGAGAACTGGGCAGAGGGGAATCTCATAGAGCTCAACAATGAGAGATGCAAAGTCTTACACTGGGATAAGAATGATTCCAGCCATCAGTACATTCTGGGGACTGGAGAATAGCTTGGCAATGAAGGGCCTTGGGGTCTTTGGGAAGAAGAAGCTTATCATGTACCAGCAATATGCCCTTACAATGAAAAAGGCCAACAGCATCCTGGGCTGCACAAGGAAGAGCACTGCCAGCATGTGAAAGAAAGTGATCTTCCTCTACATTCAGCACATCTGGAATGCTGAATCCAGTTTTGAGCCCACAGAGCAAGAAAGACATGGACATACTGGAGTGAGTCCAGGGCAAGACAACAAAGACTTATTAAAGGACTGAAGTACTTTTGTGTTAAGGAGAGGCCCATTATATCCATACAAAATGTTGGCAAGACTTTACCTTCCTGGTGTTGCTCACTCTATAATGCATAATCATATAATTCCAAGTATCTTGACCCTGTATTTGCAAACCATCCTCTTTATACTAGTCTTGCTATATTAATTACTTACTTACTTACTACTGTTCGGCTCTGGCAGTTTAGCCCTCCACTCTGCTCATCTTTGTGCAGCTCTGTACTTCCCTTAGGTAGGGAACCATGTCTATTATCTGCTTGCTCAGATTCTGTTTGAATACCATGCACAGCTGTGATGATTAGGTACAGCTGTCAGAGCAACAAAAAAGCAGCATAGTTTTTATTAGTTTTTACATGTTTATTAGTTGTAGGTATGTTCCTTATTTTACTGACTACTGGCTCTTCCTTGGAAAGCAGCTATGCCTCTTATCTTGGGATGTTTGTGTTTAACAGTGTGGACACTACCAGCAGTGTCTCTTTGTGCCCCCATCTAATTAAATTCTCATGGCAGCAAATCAGCTTGATAAACTGAAAGCAGTGTGTCTTGCTGTGGCACTGGAGGTCTTGTAGCAGAGGAGATGTTTGTAAATATACATGTGAAGTAAGGGTGGGCCACTTCAAATCCTCTTGCCTTGCAGGTGACTTGATGCACTCTCATGAAAAAAACTGCCTTTCTTCTGGGGATGAGAACTACATATATTTAAAGACTGGCTTCTCTTGCACATTGTAGCCATAAACATGTCTCCAGTTTGATTGTCTGAATAGGAGAATTGCTCTGTGGTCATCCTAGGCAGTCAGAGAGGGCAGATGGCTTATTTAAGCTGCTACTATCAATATGAGTTATAGACCCCGGCTTGGCTTTAAATCCAGCCCCATCAAAACAAGGTGAACAGCTGCAGCATGACTCTGTAGTGCAGATGGGCTTGAGCTGAATGGCAGTGACGTGTACAAATGTTTTCTTTGTGGGCTTTAGTCTTCATAAACCCATTTAGTAGAACTGTTAATTGTAGCTTTAAGTACCGAAGTCAGTGTATGTGCAGTGACCTTTAAAAGTCTGCTTTGAGGGAGCTTCCAGATTGATGTGAAGTGATGTGCAGGGTAGTTGCTGTGAAGCAGACTGATACTGGTAGCTTTATGTGCCTCCCAAACCAGTTCCTTTAGGTTTTTGTACCTTGCAAAGGAGTGGCAATCTGACCCCAAGTAGGCACCATCTTTCTGATACAGAAGTCCAGTTATAAAATACTAGGTTCTCATAAGTGAAAAGCTGGGAGGTTTTTCTAACTTCTGTCTATAGCTTGAAAGTCACTAGCCATCAGCAGTTTGAGGGAGCCTCTTAACTGGTTTCAATGGAACTGGACCAAGTCCTGGTCATTGTGTGCTCCCACCAATGCGGGTTCTTGTGCAGGGCACTTCTAGTTAGAGAGATTTCCTGAGAAGTGATTCATGTCCAGATGTCAGCTGTGCAATGCCTTTCTCATTTGCATACTTACAGTGTATTGTAAGGGCTTGCATTTATTTTTTTCTCTAGAAACATCTGTTCTACTAGTTATTTATTTTCTTAAATAAAAAACATTGTGAAAGAGTCAGAGAAATCCCACTATTGTGGGATTGCAATGCCTTTCTGTTGCAATGTCTTTCTTAATGTTGGAAGTGCGGAGTTGCAAACCCATATTTTCAGAAATGCTCAAAACCATATTTTTAAACTATTTCTAAACAAAATATCAGTACATATAGAAACTGGAATTAAATTTTATCATCTTTCAAAGAATGGAGAGAAACAGAACAATCCTGACGCTCCTTTGTGGTCTATTTGCCTTTTCATAATTCCATAAGGGTTTATTCATCTAATATTTCTGTAATAAACTGTTCTCCCCAGTGTGACACATCAACAAACCATGATGGATGAATAACAAAGGGTATGCTACTCTTATGCTTTGTACTACTCTCTAAGGAGTAACACCTGCCTTTAGAAAAGGAGATATCTTGACTTCTTATACAGGGTTAGAAAGCAGGAAAGTAATAATAGCTTTGTCAGTGCAAGAACACTTCATAGTGCATCTGAATGACAGATGACATACAAATTTTTGAATTCACCATCAAAACAGATCTAATGGCTCACTGTAACATTCAGTTACTCATTCCAATAGAACACAGAAAATAATTTTCTTGGGCTATTTGAAAAATTGCAATTCTGCTTATATTTCATATTCCTTAATCCCTATTCTGCAGTTTTTAGACAAGCAAGTAACCGGATTTGCTTTTCATTTTAAATCACAATGTCCTACTTGTGTTTGCGCCATCAGAAATCCCCCAGAGGGCTGAGAGGCAGTGGTAAAGCAAAAGAGGAAATAGCTAGACAGTCATGCAACATTCAGTAGTCATAGTTAAAGGGAAGGAGTGCAATATTCCTTTGTTTACGTATAAGGAAAGAGGAGTGATGAAAATGAATGTGGGATTATCTTTTTAGAAGAACTTGTGGAAACAAAGTCAGCAAGTTTCTGTTAGAGTGTGGCATACACTTCATGATGGCACTTCATTTTTATCGTCTCCTGTTGTAAGTTATGGGCCCACTTACTGCTATTGTTTTTAATTCTGTAGCTTTCCCATGGCAGCTGGAGATTATTTAAAATAAATAACCTTGCTGTTTTTCTATGAGAGATGAAATTCAGGAAAGTCTAGTCTCCTGCCATACCAGATTCTGAGTTTTCAAAGGAAAAACTAGGCACATCTTTTATTTGACTAAATGAGGCGAAGGGAGCTCTCTGTCATACTACAAGAATTTACTTGCGCTTTTTTTCTCTAGCAAATTATATTGATGAGGGGAAAAAGTAAATGAGCATGTGGTTTATCTCACCCATTAAATTCACATTTACAACTGTCATTCAGAGTTAAATTTTTCTCTGAATTTGTCTTCCTTGTGAAATATGTCTGAACCCTTGTTTGGGACTATAACATAAACCTGTATGACATTACCACTAATATTTCATGAAATGTACACACAGACTTATAGGCAACATGTAAGTGGAATTAAGCAAGTACATCTTGCAGCAACTACACCAGCTTGAGGGCTGCCAGCATAATTTTGTCCTTTCTTACTTAAATATTTCCCCCTTCTTCTCTGCTACGCCAGTAAATTACATATGTGGCCAGCAGGTCAAAGGAGGTGATTGTCCCTCACTCTGCTCACGTGAGACCCCACCTGGACTACTGCACACAGTTCCCATGCCCTCAGAATAAGAAGCACATGGAAGTGCTGGAGCAAGTCCAGAGGAGGCCACGATGTTGGTAAGAGGACTGGAGCACCTCCCCTACAAAGATAGACTGAGGAAGTTGGGTCTCTTCATCCTGGAGAAGAGAAGGTTGTGCAACCTCCCACTATCTGAAGGGTACTACAGGGAAACTGGAGAGGGAGTCAGTGTCAGGAACTGTAGTAACAGGGCAAGGGGCAATGGGTACAAACTGAAACAGGGGAAATTTAGGTTAGACATTAGGAAGAAATTCTTTAGTCTTCTGGGGAGAGACTGGAAGAGGTTGCCTAGGGAGGTTGTGGATGTGTTGAAGGCCAGGTGGGATAAGGCCTGAAATAAGCTGCTCTAGTGGAAGGTGTCCCTGCCCAAGGCAGCAGGCGTTTGGAATAGGTGATCTTTTAGTCCCTTCACATTCTACAATTGTATGATTCCATCTGTGTTATAATACCCCAATACAAGAACATAATCAAAGTAACTGTCCAAAAAATTGTGTCAGAAATCACTGCCCTTCTGATGAACATTTTGTCAATAGAACACATGCTTCCTGAATTTACACTGGTTTGATCTCATCAATGTGTATAAACGTCTAAAGGCAGGGGTGTCAAGAGCAGGGAGCCAGGCTCTTCTTGGTGGTGCCAACCACTAGGACATGAGACAACTGTCAAAAACTGATGCACAGTAAATTCCACTTGAACATAAGAAAGAGCTTTACTGTGTGGGTGATTGAGTATTGGAACAGATTGTCCAGAGAGGGTGTGAAGTCTCCCTCAGTGGAGATATTCAAGAACCGTATAGACACAATCCTATGCCAAATGCTCTGGGATAACCCTGCTTAAGTAGGGAGGTTGAATAGATGACCCAATGTGGTCCCCACCAACATATTCTGTGTTTCTGTGACTTAAGTTTCCCTATGTCAGAGGGAAGACACCCAATATCACGAAAGATGTTTGACACAACCGATGTTTTGCCCGTATTCTGGAGGTTCCAATTTGCCTCCAAGTTGCCGATGGACCCGTGTCTTGTCCCAGCGGAGCGCCTGTGCTTTGGCAGGCTGGCAGAGGCGACTCCTGACCGGCTACAGCCTGAAGGAGCGGATCCCGATGGAGCAGATCCCGATGGAGCGTACCCCACCGGCGCCACCCGGCTCTCCGGGCATCGGGGCCGCGCTCCGGCCCGCCCACCCGCTGCTCTCTGGGCACTGATTGGCTCGCGTTCCACAGGCCCCGCCATGGTCGCTCTTTGATTGGGCGGAGCCGGCGGTGCTCGCCGCTCATTGGCGCAGGCGGGGCGGCCCCGCCCTTTCCGCGCTGCTGCCCGGCGTAGGCGCGGTGCGGAGCCGCAGCTGCCTGCCCGCCTTCACCCATGGCCGACATGGAGCTCTTCGGTACCCAGCAGCAGCAGCAGCCTCCCGCCGGGAACGGGATGCCCGACGGTGGCGAGGAGGATCCCGCCGCCGCTTTCCTGGCGCAGCAGGAGAACGAGATCGCGGGCATCGAGAACGACGAGGGCTACGGCATCCTGGAGAACGGCGAGGTGCCCGAGGCGCTGCAGGGTCCCGAGGGCCTCGGCGCGGGTACGCCCTGCGGGAACGGCGGGTGGGGCGGGGGCTGAGGGGTCCTGGGTCCCCTCGTCCCTCGGCGCGGCGCGGCCGGGCGGGAGCGGCGCCGGCGGGACCCTCGCTGAGCCCCGAGCGGGGCCCGCTGCCCGGGGCTGGTCCGGGGGTGGGTCGGGGCCGTCCTGGGCGCGCTGTGCCGCAAGGTCAGCTACCTCCCTGCTCCCCGGTTATAGTTTGTATCCCCTGAAGATGCCTAAGGCGTGCCCGTGTCCTAATGCGAACGGTGCTGATCTCGTTTAATCCAGGAACCTGTCTGAAGGAAGGCTTCTGAAAGCTGAAAAAATCCGCCACTTGAATTTCTGTCTTCAGCGGGGGTGATCTTTGTCTTAAAGTATAAGAGCAGTTAAGCTAATGTTTAATTTTACTAAACCTTTAGCCTTTGTTCCTTGGTAACCTTTGTACTGAATGTAGCAAGCCCGACACTGCAGAACCCGCGTTTGTAGAAGGGTGGGAACTGAGAATTGAGAAGTATGGATTATAGTGTAATGGTGGCTAAAACAGCCCAAAATAAACACTTCTGCTTTTGAAAGGTTTCAGCTGAAGCCCGAGTGGAAAGGGGTTGATGTTGCAACACTCTCAGAAGACTGCTTCTACTTATCACCAGGGCCGAATATGTACTGGGGACATATTTGCTCTCGTGTGACATCCCTTTGTCACTGCTGTAGGATGCCACTCTCCTTCAGACTGAGTTGAATAACTGCTCCCCAGTTCATTGTTGGAACATCTTTAGAATTAAGTCTTCATTTTGCAACCTGATATCAGAAATTACTGATGTATCTTATGTATGAGGGGCAGGTTTGTAGTATCTCAGTCAGTAAAGCTCATCTAGTTAAACTAGGTAATGGAGACCTTCCAGTGCTTATTTGGAGGTAGCGCTGCTCTTAAAGTCAGCTCACTCATAAGTTCCAAAACATATGGATTACATACTCCTGAAATAAAAAGGTATTTACTGGGGACTATTTTGTTCCAGTACAAGAACTTGAGGATAGTTGTTATCAGAACACCATCCTGTTTTGGTACCATACATAATTTGACTTCCGTATTCTATGTATAGTGCAGAAACAGACAGTGGTCACTTCCCTTCTTACTTTCAGAAGCCATATACAAACATCATGCCTTACATGGGCTTTATGTTCCAAACAGACTCTGGAACGTTAAAGTGTCTGTTTGAAAACTAATTTAGTTGAAGAAAAAAAAAAATCTATCATTGATTTTGCCCACAATATACTAGAACAACTAGAAAAGTATGTTCTCTACATACATGTAATGATGACTATTGCAAAGTGTTTCCTTGTCAAA
Organism: Cardinalis cardinalis; assembly: GCA_014549065.1. Taxonomy (NCBI): domain Eukaryota; kingdom Metazoa; phylum Chordata; class Aves; order Passeriformes; family Cardinalidae; genus Cardinalis; species Cardinalis cardinalis. The sequence goes on from JACDOX010000102.1 coordinate 384,658, forward strand.
ATGTTGATTTGTTCAATGCTTCTAGATTAGTTTCTTATTTAGAAGTAGTTCTTAAACTGCCTTTCAAGCACTTTTTCTGAAGTCATGTAAGTTGACTTGTCATGAAGTGCAAAAGGGTTATTGGAGAACTTTAGGAAGAAGTTAATAAAATAATAAATATGATAATATGATCCAAGGATCTGGGAACTCTAGGCAGGAACTGTATGTCATCTTGCTTCCTTTTATGCCCTGGGATTACATTTATGCTCTGGCCTGTTAAATAGGCATGGTAGACGATCCTTGTGGACTTGTGGTAGCCCTGTTTTTTAACAGAACATTGATCTCTGTTGACAGTCAGAGCCTGTATTCTCTCACTCCATGTTAAAAAGCACAGACTTCGACCATGCAAAATGTACTGGCTCAGGCACGGTGACAAATGATCTAATGACTTCTGTTGTCATTTGTGTTAGACATTTCTTATAATCTGATCAGTACCTTAATAAATATCAGACAGTTGTAGTCTCTGGCATATTAGCTCATTAAGCTCTTCTGTAATTGAATAGGTGAATGCAAATTTCTTCTTGAAACAATGCAAGTTCTTATGTAAATCCTTAAGCATCATGACCAGGGATTTGTGGATTTACTTTTTTTAACCGTAACCTTTCTTGAACTCCTTATTTACAGGTCTCTTGGATAAGTTCTTTATAAATGCTGGGCCAAAACTAATAACTTGGGGAGCTCTCAACTGAAGTTTGAAGATCTTAACTTCAGATACAGTTACAAGCAGTCATCAGCTTCTTGAAATACATTTTTAAGAATCATAGTTTCTCACCAACAAACAGTCTTTCAATTTCAGTCTCTTGGTAAATAGTTAGACAAATACATGGACAGAAGTGAGCTTCATGAATTGAAAATATCATTATAGGGAATTCTTTTAATTGTTGTAGTGGTGGATACTGGGTGAGTATGGCGGGAATGGCGGAATGCTGCCAGGCTCGTGTGTCTCACACAGCATAATTTCATGTTGCCATGATCAGGGTTGGAATACTGATCCAGGCCTGATCCAGTAGGCTATTCATTATGTAAATAGCTATGCCATTCAAGCTGCCTGAGCATGCAAAAACCTAATCTTATTTCCCTTGGAAGGTGAAGCATAATCCCTGCTCCATAAAGCAGAGAGTACTGTATAAATCAAGTAATACAATGCTGTTGCTTAGGTGTGGGTAACATGATATGACATTTATTTTTCAGTGATGAATCAACGTCCATGTATTTGCAGTGAGATTCTGACAATAGCATGTCTTGAGTCTGTATCGGTTCACTTCCTATGTTCTCTGAGCAAGAGGGAGAGAATTCAAGGGAAAATATGTGATTTCTAGATCCTGTATGCCAATACAAATCATCCTGGCAGTTTGCCAAGTAGCTTCTTATGGGGAATTTAATTCAAAGACAAGCAGTTATATATGTTGAAAATCATGCAAATACACAATTTTAATGTTGGCTGACTAGTCTCAAACATTGCTTTTACATTTTCACGCCTGTAAGTGTTATATGGACTTGACTGAATTATGTTTCTCTGTCTTCAAAAGATGTTCGTGAGCCTCTAGCAATTAAGAAGATTAATTGTGTCTAGTGGTTTCTCTAGATGCTTCATTTAATAGCCTTTCAGGAGCTGAGTATCAATTTGCTTCAAAATTGTTTAGGAAAGAATTGATTCCTCCTGTCTCTGTAGTTAGCACCACAAACAGAAAGAGTTCTTGTCTGTGACTGTTGATTTTTTTCTTAATTGTTTGAACAGCCATTGATCTGAGTTTTGCTGTGCAATCAGTGTCTGAGGCTTCAGAGCCCCATAAGACAGCACTGATAAAGGTATGAGAAAGGAATGGTATCTGTCTAGTTTGTGTTAGTGATGCTGCACTATTATAAAGTCAGCACAGAAAGTTTTTTGTTTTGTTTTGTTTTCAAGAGAATACTAGTGGAAATGTACAGAAGGTGGAAATTACAGAAACTGTTAGATTGGAAAATTATAGAAGCTGTTCTGGCACAGTGTTATTGCAGATCTGTTTTAATTCTAGCCTATTGATTATATTGAAAATGAGGGAACTCATGGGTTTTGATAGGACAGCAGATTAAACTAAAACACTGGAAAGAAGCACTCTTCCTGAGCTGCTTGCCTTTGTTTTGCACACAGGCATGAGGATGAGTTATGGCTAGAAAAATTATTTCTTCTCCAGGTTCTTGCATAACTATGTAAACAGAAGTTTTGTAAAAGATCCTTCTTTCTTACCATGTTATGGGTTAGAGGTAGGTAAAATTAAAGCATGACTGTGCCTAAAAGAAAAAAGGATGATAAACTAGGCCTTGAGTGAAGTTACTTAACCTTATGTCACAATATATTAAACTTTATGGTCTTCTGTTCTTTAACTACAGCTGCTAACCTATTGAAAGTAGCAGCACTTAGAGTACTTGTTGTTTGAAAGAGATGCTGCAGGTAACTCATAAAAAATACTTCTATTTTAAAAGAGCGTAAGAAAAATGTTTGTGTACCGCAAAGCCCTACCTCTTACGTTTCAGGTAACAGTCCTCTTTTGCATTGAGAATAAGACTTTAGAGAGGCTGGTGAGCAAGGCTAAGCTAACTTCCTTTCAGGCCAAGTGATCCTGAGTGATAATAATTATAGTAGCAGCCTTCAGAATAGTTAATCATCATTGTGATAAATCTCTGAGGCCATATATTGACTTCTAGGATGGAAGTGACAAAATGCTTTTTGTATTTATCTTCAAATTTCCCAGCCTTTTCTTTTGTAAGCTGTAGTAAATGTGGAGGGCATAAATGCTAGCTTTCTATTTCTGGCAAGCTTGGGTGTTGTATCTCCTGTGAATGCAAGGCAGCTGATATGACTTATCCTCTCCAGACTCTTCCAGACTCCAAAAGGTATCTGTGTTACTGTATGAGTGTTCATTATTACCATATTGTCAGCATGTGTTGCAGAACTGTAGATGTTTATATGTGTTCATTGCAACAATGCCCTTAAAAATAAGAGTTTATCTTAAGTTCAAGAGCAAACAACAAGGAGTATGGATCATTGCTAACTGAGGTAGTTCTAAATATATGGATTTTAACTTCAGGAGATACAATACTATGATAGAATTGGGTGGACTCTGAAGCCACTAGAGGAGTCTCATTGTTCATGGCTGCTGAAAATGTTATGATGGCACTAGCAGTATTTAGGCTTTTTCTGTGGGAAGCTTATGAAATTGCATGTTTCTGTGAACAGAAAAATCTGATACACAACTAGCATTGGTTACTGATATGAAGGCAGGCAGACAGACAGTTTTTCTATACTTTATACTTAATTATACAAGCGTGAAGACTGGAGAGCTGAAATGAAGGAATGTTTCACTGTTGATCTTGTTGCAGTTAGCACACTTGTATTGGCATACGACAGCATGCTGGTACAGTTCTGTTTCCTCTTCTGCTTGTGATTAGCTCAGTCAGCATGCTGACTCTGCAGCTTAATTGCAAGTTCTAGGAAGCTCAGAACAGATGGGAAATTTGTTCTAATACTGCTAATGCTTCTAACCTGGGTGCCCTCTGGAAAAACTTAGTTCAATTTTTGTTAGTGGCTGTTTCTGTGCAGAGCAAAAATGGCCCTTAGACAAACCTATGTGTTTCATCTCAGGCACAGCCTTAAACAATGATGTTGTTCTTTTTACCTGCCAGCCTGAGTAGTGAAGACTGTAATGAATGTTTTTTGGTGTGACAAGAAAAGCATATTATCACTGTTCTTGGATTTATGAGCCCTCTCACCCAGCTGGTGACTGTAGTCTTTTTAAAGGCCTCCTGTACCTTCCAGAGGAGTAGGAATCTGACAAAGTAGCAACCATCTCTCAGTTATGGGAGTCTAGTTATAAAATATAGTTTCTCATAACTGAAAAGCTATTTTTTCTTAATTTGAGTCCTCCCTGCAAGAGTTAGTAACTATGTTCTTGGGGACTAGTATTCTCCAACTTAACTGCCATTCTTGAACTGATGAATTTACAGTCCTCTACATAGCTCAGTTAATGATTGCTCTTCAGTTCACTGATAAAGGAGTATGAAGAACTTCCTGTGTGCCATTCACTAGAACTATGAAACTGGTGCATACCTAGCCACAAACAAGAGGACACTGCAGCATAACTTAGTTTTAGGTCAGTCAGCTATCTGTTTTTAAGAAGGTGATGCAAAATAACGTGATTTTTCTGCTTACTGTTTTGTATAGTCCTTTCTTTCACTGAGGGGTGTATTATGGTGGACAAACTTTTGTGTGATAGATTTATCCATGGTGATATGAGTAACATGAGTACTTGGTATAGCACCCTGACAGATGTTACGTGGCGCTGCTCCAGAGAGATGCCCTTTTGAGACTTAGCAGTTTCTGAAAATCTTGGTGTATTTTGTATAGTCCAGAGATTTAAATAGGTTCAAAAACTTAAAGGTTTGACTCACACTTGGTATTTGTTCCCTACAGCTCTGTTGCCGCTGTCGCTTCAGAGATAATAATGCTGCAACTGAAGTAGGAGCTATCAAGCGTGTCGTCACAGATGGTAGCAGAAAGGTGACTTTGCTAGGAGTGTTAGCTTTATCTTTGAGCTAATTAGGAGATAACAACAGTAGGATAAGAATTACCAATTGTTGGCTGCAGCATTGTTAATCTTCCAGGTAGACACTAAAAAACTGGTAGTCATCCTTCTTAACTTAAGAACAGTTGTATAGTAGTTAGCTTCTAAGAGAGGGAGGACAAAGTGGGAGTAGCTTTAGAACACAGTCTGTAGCAGATTGTCAGCAGTATCATCTCTGCTTTTTGTGTTGTTAAAAGCGGGCTCTCATGATGAAGAAATGACCTTGTATTTCTGGTTCTGCAGAACAGTGGCTCACTTGGTTTTTCATGCCTGTCCAGAAAAGTGCAGGGAGAAGGAAGCGTCCCTGCAGGCTATCAAGTAATATTCCCTTTCACAGCTCCCCCATTACCTACTTAAGTAAAGCTTTCCATACAAGTTACAGATCTGGCTGTTCTATCTTTCTCAAATGACTAAACAAGTCACCTCTTTACAGGTGCCGTTGATGGAGTGGTTAACGGGGATGTCTATCAGGTAAGATAGAAGTATTCTGTACTTAGAATGTGCTATTCTACCCTGAGAACTTTACCTTAATGTGGACTAATACTTCCGGTTTCTTCCTTTAAATTAATTTTGTCTTGTATCTGAGGAGGATCTTCTGTACTGGTAGCTCATCTCATGGAGTTGTCAGTCTTCTTAATTATGCCCATTCTCTGAAATTAGAGGCCACATAAAGCAGCAGTTCATTTTGAAATGTGGCGTAGCAGTACGTAAGCACTGTAAAGCAGACTGTTAGGCTCTGTGATGTGACTTTACATTGACTTGCACTGGCTGCTAAGCTGAAAGTGTGCTCTGATTACCTAGTTTAAAGTAGAGTTTTCAGATTTGCTTGCTCTTTAAAGATAATTCATGCATTCTGGTTGTCTTATCAAAATAGTCTTACAAGGAATGGACTGAAAACATACTTTTCTTAGTGACATGAAGATGCATGAAATTAAGCTTCTGGCTAAAAAGCTCAATCACAGTATGAAAGCATGTTAGACAGCCATGATAATGACGAAGGAGATACCTGTTTTATTGGTGTCAGGGAGGAAGGAGGCACGCTAAGGCAATCAGTTTGTTGTAACTGAATTTTATGGCATGGTCATTGCCTGGTGTCACAGTTGACTCGTTAGCCTGATTAAATGAATGCTTGGGAAAGAAGCAATGTGAGCGATGTACTTCTTAGAGTTTTAAGTGAATGCTGAGCTTTGTGGAGACACAAACAGCTTTCTCTGCTGCTGACATTCTTATATCCTCAGCATTACTGTGAGATTGATGGGACAACCTATATTTCACAGGCCCTTTGCTCTTCCTTGTACAAGAGAACGTAGATTTCCCTTTTTAGATACCTTGATTTTGTGTTTGAAAATCTAAGAAATCAGTTGCTTTGGCTGACAGAGCTTCCTCTTAATCAGAAAGAAGAGGCTGAATGGGCTACACATAACTTAGGTTTTAGCTACCTGTAACTAGCTGGCCCTGCAGCTGCCCAGTTTATTTTGCTTTGGATGAAATGTGAACCCTGGTGGTGTTGCACCAGCCTAGTGTCTTCTATTTGCATTATTCCTTCATTGAGGGCTACAGGAGGTCCAGAGAGGGGCAAGCCAAATCTATGGTCAGCTGCAGTCGACCTGTTACTCTTAGGAGTGGTATTCCTTAACTCTGCTAGGGGTAGGATGAAGCAATAAAATCGTTAAACTTAGACTATCTTCTGTAGCAAATACCACAATATTCATTAGCTTTGTAAATCTGGTGTAATTATGTTAGCCCTATTCATTTCAAGTCTTTGAGATGTTACATTTTGAAAAGGATGCTAGTACTCTCACTGTTCTGATGATTAAATATTGAAATGCCTCTTGGGTTATAAGCTGCATACAGCAATCCAAATTTTGTAATGTGATATGCAGATGTCTCTTGAAGTAGACAAATAAGCTGCAAAGAATGTTTTGTACTCCTGTGCACAAAACCATAAAGAAAATTATTTCACAACAAATATTTGAGGTGAGATGAACTCAGAGAATATATGGCCTACAACTGTGTAGTGAGGTGCTAGGCATTGTCTTCTGCATTCTGCAGGCTTAGTGCTGTGGCACTAAGTGTTTGTGGCACTTGTATTTCCAGTTGTGTTGAATTTTTGTTTGATCCCTGATTTCTGGAGGAAGCCCTATGTTAATTTCCTTTGATTCTGCTGTAACTTGTAGCAAGATGTTTTTAATGGTGGAAATGTGTTATAACATCAAAGGAAAGTGTTATTGGCTCAGTTCAAATAGAGTCTTAATTTTATGTAGCTGACAGGCAGTTATCTGAAATTGCATGTTCCGCACAAGTGACTTTACTATTCCTTTCCTTCAAGGAGAGTAATGGTCCCACAGACTGCTATGCTGCCATCTCCCAAGCAGATCGACTGCAATCAGAACCAGAAAGTATTCGTAAGTGGAGAGAGGAGCAAAAGGAGCGTCTGGAGCAACTTGGTAAGCATGGTATTTGTTGAGTAACTTAATGTCAGCTCCTCTCAGGCTGAGAGAGGTGGGGGTGTTCTGTCTGGAGAAGAGAAGGCTCTGGGGTCACCTTAGAGCAGCCCTCCAGTACCTAAAGGGGACCTACAGAACTGGAAGGGGAATTTTTACAAGGGTCCTCCTTGTGTAGTTTACAAGGTGGAATGGCTTTAAACAGAAAGGGGGTGGATTTGGATTAGTCATTAGGAAAAAATTCTTTGTGGTGAGGGTGATGAGGCACTGGCACAGGCTACCCAGAGAAGCTGTGAATGCCCCATCCCAGGCTGAATGGGGTTTTTGAGCAGTCTGGTCTAATGAAAGATGTCTCTGCCCACAGCAGAGGAGGTGGAACCAGATGATCTTAAAGGCCTCTTCCAACTCAAGCCATTCTATGATTCTTAAGCAGTAGAATTCTGAACCATGGCAGTGCTCCTTCAGAGTCTTAACATGCTTCCTGGATGAGTCTTCTAGTAAGCTGAGTTAAAACTGGTGTGGGAGTCAGCAAGCAAGTGGCTCTCTGAACCTTTACTTAGAGATGAGCTGACAGAAAATGAAAAGCTTTTTTAAGCTTTGATGATAATAAATACTGCAGGCATTAGTAGTTTATTTCAAAGGATAAAGATTATTCATTTTGTAATTGCTGAGGCCGTCTGTTGTCACATGGATCTTAATCTAATAACTAAATTAAGAAAAGAATGAATTATTAATTAAACTAAATACAGCTGTCAAATGCAGTGTTACCTACCTATGGACAGTGTCTAAGAGACCGCAAACTGGTGTGCTTCCCACTTACATGGTGGAGGAGCCTTTGCTTGAAATTGTTAGGACAGAACCTTCTGTAAGATGTAATTCTGAATAAAGCTGACAGTTTCACTCCTCTTTTGTACTAGTTACAGCAGGTGAGGTTGTCCAGAACTGTAGGCTGTGTGTAAAAGTATGTGGAGTGCCAGGTTCTTTCACTTTGTCTAAGCAGAGGCTTTACTAAGCTTTGTTCTAGCACCGGCATAGCTAGGTGACCGTTTCTGGTTTGAGCAGTTTGCAGACCAACAGATTTACTGAATCTGAGCTACTCTGCAAAGTGCCTATCCTAAACTGAAATGGACTGTCTCAGTTATACAGCACAGGAGTTCTGTTCAGCTAATCCTTTGAATGTTTGTAATATTTAGAGTTCTCCTAAGACTAAATCAGGAAATCTCCTAACCCTTACTGAGTTGGTGAAGCAACTGTCTGCACTAGAGTGCACCCTGAACCATCAGTTGAAATGTTTGCAAGATGCATTTGAATACAAACGTGACTGACAAAGCAATTCTTAAATCTTCAGATGCAAACTCACGAAAGCAGGAAGCAGAATGGAAAGAGAAAGCAATAAAAGAGTTGGAAGAGTGGTATGCAAGGCAAGATGAAAAGCTCGAGAAAACAAAAGCCAGTAACAGGTAAAGTTTTTCCAGTCATCAAGAGAGTTATGGTTCTAGTTATGAAAATAATTACGAAGGGAGGTGAGAATACTTCTATGTCCTAAGGCAATAGTCCTTCAGATCATTAAAGTAAACACTCCTACGACCTACCTTTTTAAGTTTTCTTAGATAATCTAGATTAAATATCCAGGAAGCATTAAGATGATGATCAAGTATTACTGAAGATTCCTTAGGACATGAAGCTTGAACACGGCCAGAAAATATTTTACTCTCCCCACTTGTCACGCTCCCAGCTGCACAGGCCTTCAATGTCTGCAGTTACCTACCCTGAGACACGCATTCTTACTTGCTTACTTTAGAACATATGGAAGTGGCATTCTAGTTAATCTTTGCTACAGGTAATTTCATTAAATATCTTAAAATCTTTTGCTGCTCATTTTGGAAGAAGTTCAGAAATAACATGACTCAGTTCTACTAGGGAAAAACTAAATGCTGATTGTGTCTGTAGTGGTTTGAATTGTCTAATTATGGGTCCTGTGGTAGAAAGTGGTGACTTGGTTGCTGGAATAGTAAGCTCTTACGCTTTCTTAGAAGTTCCCTGTGAAATTTTGACTTCAAGGTACATGACGGTACAAGTGATAGAACTGACTTAATGCCTCTTAAATCTCTGCTTCATTTTATGCAGGTAATCATCAAGACTACTTTATATTTTGGGAACTCACAAGGTTCAAAACTGCTGTTCAAAACTGCTGTTTTGTTCATTTTGTTGTATTTTGTTTGTTTTTTTGAAATACTGCTTTTCTTATCAAAATAGCCATCAGGTTTGTCTTTTTAAAATAAAGTCCTAGGTAGACTACTCTCCTTTCTAAAGGAAGGAAGGAGGCCAACATTGCTTTCAGAATTATGGTATTTGCCACTTCTATAACATTCACTGAAGAATTCACTAGCTTTTGGTTGAGTGAAGATAGGGAAACAGGATTAGTACTGTCCTAGTTGGTGGCCAGAGTTCACGATACCCTCATAGCTTTATTATGGCCAGTGTTTGAGTGTAGGATAATGAGAAGGGCACATTAAACAGGTGTTGCACAGAAGTGTTTGGCATTCTCATCACCCTGGTGAGATCTCTTGCGTGCTGGTAGTTTCTGTTCTCTGGGAGTAGTCTAATGTTAACATTGGGGCTGTAGTCCTCAACTAGCTGATTTAAACTTCTAGGATGTGGAAGAATTTCTGTGTTGCCCCTCTGACCAATCGCTTAATTGATCCATTCCATGTGGTAACTGCTTTCCTGTTACAGTAAGTCTAGGTGATGGAAGGTTAATATGCTTGTTAAAACTGCCTCCAGCTGTGTTCTGTACTTCTCACCCTTATCTCTTTTCTCCTGCCTGCTTGCCTGCCTGTTGGACTACTTGCTACCTAGGGTGGCAGATGAAGCTTTCTACAAACAACCCTTCGCTGACGTGATTGGTTATGTGTATGTTGCTTAACTACTAATTCTGCTTGCTAGTCAACACGATAATAAGCAGGATCAAAAATAGTGCTGAATGTCTGAAGGTGCCTTCTGAATATTTACTTTTTGGACTACCTCTGGTCTGCAGTATTAAGTGCAGTTCTCCTGTATTGCAGTGCACAAATCCAAGCACTTTCAGATTAAGTAATGTAGTGTACATAGCCCTGGAATTATGGTAACGACTGCAGTACTCTTTAGACCTAAGGGTTTACAGTTGTTTCCAGGCCAGTGAACATTGCTTAGCAAGATGCTTTTCTGGGGATGTTGGTAAGTGCCTGCAATTTCACATGGGTGCTGTATTTAGTCCTTCCACAGAGAAGCAGTGTTTAATTCTGTAATAGGCAGTGACCACCTGCTTTGCCTACGTTTCAGAAAAATATTCAAGCAATGCTTGCACATAAAGGTTCATAAGGAAGCCAAGGAAGGTAGAGGGGAATTGCCTGACATGAATCAGGGCAGAAAATGTGCATGCATGTAGAAATAGGAGGCTGTTAGAGAACAGATAGAAAATAAAAGAAGGTGGCATTGAGAAATCAGTAAACTGATGGGAAGACATTTAGGGGTAGTGTAGATGTTTTGCCAGCCTAATAGGTCAGTGAAAACAGAGCTGTGACTTTCAAGCCCCAGTGAGTGTGCTAGTTCTGAGGGGTAGAAGGATTGCAATGTTCATTGGCTTGTTCATGTATTTTAATTTCTTCCCTTAATTTGTAGACTTGAATTGAAAGGTGGACATGTCACAGATTCTAAGGTGACACCTTTAGAAGGTGTACTGGTGAGCCGTGTTCTGGCTTTGAGTGCATTAATATTGAAGATTTGGTGTGAAATTCACAGCTAACTGTAGGTGGATGTAAACCAAGACTTGTGAAATGATGGATTTACAGGTGGTGTTTAACTTTCCTGAAATTTCCTGGAGTTGATTTTGTTAGATTTTTACAATAAAACCATTATTGTTATATGTCCAATGCAAATGTGCAGTGTAAGTGCTGCATAATAAAACTGGCTGCCTGTTTCCTGAATGTAGGCTAAGCTATTAGTGCATGTTGAGCCAGCTAATCATCTGCATTAAACTCATTCTCATTTTCTATATCTGACTTAAACTTTCTCTCCTTGTTTCTTTTCTTCTCTTCACCTTTAAGCACAAACATAAACCATCCTTGCTACAGCCTAGAACAGTTAAGTAAAAAAATCTTCACTGCCCTTTAAAAGTGTCATGTCACATAAAGTAGCAGTGTTGTAGTGATCCTTGTCTTCAGTGGTGTCTGTAACCTTATCATCTCTGTGAATAGTGCTGAACCCTCATGGGAGAGTCATTTTCACTGCTTTCTCTGTACTGCTTGTTGGAGTAGATGGATTTGGTTTGATCTCTTGATGCTTACTGCTTCTGCACTCAGGCAGCTACCAGGGCCCCACATCATGTAAACTAGATGCTGGAGTGCTATCCCTGCATTGAAGCAATGCTATTGGCAGCATAGAAAAGCCAAAATAATACAGCTGGGAAGCCACTGGCACTATCCAGTACATAATGTACAAAGCCTTCTTAGAGTCTCCTTAGGGTGAGAGCAGAGGAAATCTGTTTGTTCTGTGAGGTGACCTCAAACAAGTCATCTCCTCTGCCGAGATACACTGTAGTTTATTGCATTCATAAGCATGGGATTCCTGACTTAAATTCCTTATGATTCATGCTGCTTCACTATAGCATTGGAAATCATCAGCAGATAGTTTTATGATGGCCTGTAGGCCTTGGGGCTGATTTAAATCCTCAAATGGAATGTTTAAGACATGCTTGCAGGCAGTTGTAAATTTCCAGTTGGCAAATGTCCAGTATAAGCCATCAAGCAGCAGAGGCTTAACAATTTAAGACCTGGGCATTTCTCCATAAATAAAATGTCTACAAAAGAAGTACCTTACTTCCTGGAAGCTTGTGTGGTGACTCCTTAGGCAAAGACTCAATAAGTATTCTTAAAACCGAACACCTGTATTCCAACATTTTACACAATCCTCTGCGATCCTCTGCACTGCTTGTGCATAGCATACTACTGCAGTCTACTTTCATCTCCAGGATTGGGGCAGTGGGAGCTTACGTGGCCATGATGTCCACAAGCAGCTGTCAGGTCACATTTCTTATGAAACATGCTGAAAGAAACTGCATCCTCTAAGAGGGAAGGAGTGCCTTACATGCTGGGCATTAACACAAGGTGCATTGCATTGCTTTTAGGGCAGCTGAAGAAGCCTTTGTGAATGATGCAGAAGAAGTTTTTCCTGGCACTGAGTGGGAACGTGTGGCTCAGCTCTGTGACTTTAATCCCAAGTCTAGTAAGCAGACAAAAGATGTGTCCCGCATGCGTTCAGTCCTCATCTCGCTCAAGCAGGCTCCACTGGTTCGCTGAAGCAAAGCTTGATGGAGACACTACAAATGCAATATTTTAACCTTACTCAGAGAAGCTATGTTTGCAGTAATTTGATTAATTGTTTCAATGTGTATTTTTGGACCACATCATGATGTATCTAGAGCTGATCATCGTTTGATTGCATGTCCTTCCTGATGTTTCCTTTCTGTGTCTGCAATGGGAGAACCTCCAAAACTGTAGTCTCTGTGCTGTTGTGCACCGAGGTGTCACTTCCTACATTACTGATATTAAAGATCTGTTAAACAGCAAAATGTGTTGACTTTGGATGAATTGAGAAGGTCTCCTGCTTCCTTTTGACAGAGGGTGTTTGTATTAAGTGTGAGTAAACATTTCTCTTGATTGCTAGTGATTTCACCTTGCTGGTGAATGTCCAGCCAGCAGTGCTTCTAGTCTCTGCAAGGCTGTCCTCCTTGTTTCTTTAAGCTTTCTTAAAGCTCTTGAGAGCTTTAGTTTAAAAACTTCTCCACTATCCAATTTGTCACACTAGACAGCAGCTCAAGAAAACTGGAACAGCAGGCTTGTTAAGGGGCTTATCTTGCTTCCAGTGGGACTGAGGACGCTGCCTTCTGCAGGTAAGTTGTGTATAATTTTCTGCTGTCACTCTGGCTGTCTATCTGAAGTTCAGTACACAGGAGGGGGCACTGCACAGTTAAGACCTTTGGTATTCTGCTGCTTATTGTGTTCCACTAGGTTTTCAATGCGGTCTTCATATGCAAAAATCTGTGGTGCAGAGGCTGTTTGGATGTTTTTGAACTGCATGCTTGTCCTCACTGACCTTTGCAGACACTTCCTCCCACTAGGGTGGTGAACTGGAGAGTTGGAGAGGAAGAGAAGGGAAGACTTCTTACTGCTGGTCATCTCTAGGTTGGAGCTCTGTCTGCCAAGGTGGTTGAATCGGAAACAAAGTGATCTAGAAAATCTGTTCTGCTTCCTTTGCTCACCCAGCAGTCACAGGGGCTGTATTTTAGCCTTGCTCTGTTAAACCGTACCTTAGCTGTCTATCTTCTAAAACTAATCTGTTCAGTCTCCTATGTTACTCTACCATGTTTATCAAAGACACAGTATTTTAACTAATTGTGTAGCATAATTGCTTTAATACCTTTTATGTACAAGTTGGAAGGTTAGTCCAGGTAGTTTGAAAAGGGTTGCAGATATAGACTATGATGGACCAAAGCTCAGAATGTTACTGCACAGCAGCTGTGTCGCTTTGGTGGGTAAGGTAGTCAATAAATGGTTTCCAGTTGGGCTGCAGCAGTTAAGTACCTTACTGTTGTCAGTAATGGCTGGACCTACTCTTGTTTGCAAGTGTATTCACACACTACTGATGGGTGGTGATGAGAATGATAGTAGATTACAAGTCTGAAAGTTGATTCCGTGGAAGATTAGGGCAAGAAGATATCTTCTGAACTGCACAAGGGCAAGTGAATCCCAACAGGACTGAAGCACAGTGTTTGCAGATTTTTGACATATTTCATCCTGCTGGAACACTTAAAATGCAGCTCTGTGGGCTCTGATTACTTCCACTAACTCTGCTGCAGAGATTACCTCTTCTGCCTTTATTTTACATTCAAGTATGCTAGCTCACTGTCTCCTTTATCAATGCTGTCACAAAATCATAGACTGGCTGTGGTTGGAAGGGACCTCTAGCGGTCATGCGGTTCAACTCCTCAAGCAGAACCATGTTGAACCTATTGCCCATGACCATATCCAGACAGCTTCTGATGATCTGCAAGAAGTGAAATTCCACTTCCTCTCTGGGCAACCTCTGCCAATGCTTGGATACCTGTACAGTAAAGAAGTGTTTCTGATGTTCAGATGGAGCCTCCTGTGTTTCAGTCTGTGCCCAGTGTCTCCTGTCATGGCACAAATGAAAGGAGCCCATCTTTGCACTCTTGCTTCAGGTATTTATATACATTGGTAAGATACCCCTAAGTGTTCTCATTTCCAGGTTGGACAGTTCCAGCTCCCAGCCCTTCCTCACAGGAGAAACGCTGTAGTTGCTTTATAATCTTGGTGGCTCTTTGTGGAGCTCTCTCTGGTGTGCTTATGTCTCTCGTGTACTGGGGAGCTCAGAACCAAACACAGCACTCCTGGAGTCTGGACATTTTCTGTGCCTGAGAATTGTTTTACATACTTGGACCTTGAGACAGAGCAAAAGAATTCTCAGGTTTATTTGGGAAAAATCAACTCCCTTGTCTGTGTTTCTAAACATTGACTTGTTTTTTTCAGAGGTCAGTATCTGTCACTTTGTTTTGTAACTTCATGTGACAGTATTGTGCTACACCTCTGGCCTCCTGTGCGTGCTCTATCCTGTTTACTGGCTTTAACTTCCCACTGTTGCTGCTTATCTCCATAGCATTAGTCAGTGGAATCTGGAAAAAAACTTGGACGCTTCCTATCCTGCAGATATAATCCCAGCTGCATGTGTGTGAAGATCTCATGCAGTATTGAGAGAGAAGCTGTGGACTCTTGGTGAATACATCCTGGTATAGAACTTGCTTTGTTTAGCTTCTGATCAGGTGGCAGCCAGCAGCCAGGCAGTCTGAAATTACAATGAGCATTTGTAAAGAAGAAGGGGGATGGAGAGGTCATGGGTTCATTGGAAAGCTGGGAGCCTGAAAACAACAGCACTGTGCATTCATCCTCTTAGCCTGTGGAACACAGTTAAGTTTTAAGCAGCCATAAAAAAACATGGTGCAGCTTATCTTTCTTCCTGCTGTTTTTTTTTTTTTTCCTGAGCAGCCAGTTAAGAGGCAAACATAGATTACTGGCTTGTATATCAGAATGGACAACATGGGTGTCTACAGTCATTGCCAAGAGGATTCTCCCAGCAGTACTCGTCATGCTGGCAAGCATGTTTCTTTGCAGAACTGTGTGCTGTGGCACTAGTTCTAATCCAAATATAATTATCTGGAATGGTACAAGGGTATACAGCCCAGGTGTTATATACTTTTTACCGCCTGTGGTATCTCCATGGCATTTGAAATCAACAGTGATCAGATTTCACTGAATCCAAGTGTAAATTCTGTCTGCACCTTACTCTGTGTTGTATTTTTTTAACACAAAATTGCCATTGCCTCCATTGATAATACATGCCAATTTTGCAAGTTTTTGACAATTTTGTTACAATTAAATGGAGGAAGGACAGTGCTTTAAGACCACCAGAAAACAAATGAATTTGTTATTTCCAAGTGTCTGGGTGGCATATCAAAGATTCAAAATACTGAATAACTAAACTTGATGGTATGGGCTATTCTAAAGAACAATGGGCTAGCATCAAGTAAGCACATTGCTGGAGGTATTCTGTGAACATCTGATGTTTGCTCCTTCTGGGGATGGATACAACAGGGGGCTAATATCCCTAAAATCTCTGGTCCACATTCAAGTACCTGAAGTTCAAAGGATGCTTCTGAACAGAGAAAGAAGTAGAGACAAACAAAACCACTATTACACTATTAAACATGATTTTTTATTCTTTCTGATTTTATAAACTGCTTCTACATATGCAGCAAGTTCTTGGCCAACTGACAGAAAAAAAAGCATTTTCAAAAGCATTTCAAGAACTGTTTTCTTAACATGGCGTTAAAGGTGTAAAACTTTTCAACTGTGTTTTAGTCTGGTTTCTTTTTTCTGTGCCTGCACCCTCCCTTTATCTGCTAGGGAAAAACATTTTGAGTCTGAGATATGAGAAATACAGAGCTTCAGAGGGTCTGGAAAGCAAAAGCCTGGTCCCACTTTTAGCCAGGCATTCCAGCCAGGCATTCCTTGTCATAGCAGAGGATGGAAAGACCAAAAGACAGGCCTCACTGTTAGAACCTCAATACTCCTGATCTGAGTTACTGTCACTGCAGAGAAACCCCAGTTTCTCCTTGACCTGCTCATAGAGCTAATGCTGTGGTATTGAAGGTAATTCCATTACCTTCAATACTTGTCAAGTGAACCAAGACTTGTAGGAAAAGGAACTAAATCTCCTTGGTTACATAAAGACTAGTATAACTTCGCAAAGAGTTAAGAACCAGTTATTTGCCAGTGGTATAGAGGCTGCAGGATTCTTCCTGGAGACATCAGGAGGGAGATCTGGTGGTATTCCTGAAAGCTGCTCTGAAGATCTGAGTTGCCAGTAAGCATTCCTTGTGGAAGAGAGGGTAAAGTAAAGACAACCTGTATAGATTATATCCCAGAATTAGCAAATGAACTAGGAGCTATTCAGTCCAAGTTGATTGTATAGGACAGGGCAATGGTTGCAGAAGATTGTTTCATTTGGATTGGAGGAGAAGTTCAAGTGTGGAAATAGCCCCTGTACTAACACACTACTGGACTCCTGAGAATATCAGTGGTTGAGTTAGATGTCAAAACAGGTCATTAAATTCCGGAGAGGATAGTCTTATGACTTCCTCCAGAGCTATCTTTCTGGATTAGCTGATAGATGGGTTGGTTTCTCAATTCCTCCAGCATCTTGAAAGAATGCTAAAAAAGCAGCTGGATAAAGACAGCACTGTATATCAAGGACTCATTAAAGAAATACAAACCACAGCTTACTTAGGCAAGCCTTCACTGCTACTTGACATACTTTTCTCCTAGGCCTCCAAATGCTCTGAAGGCAAGGATAAGGGTCAGATTTGACTCTCCATCCTGAAAGCTGATGGTGAAAGCAGGACAGGAACAGTGCACCTGCAGCCACCTGAATGGCTGAGGGGATGCACTGTGTCACTCTGCAGTGAAAGGTTCTTTATGATCAGCTGTGCCATGTGGCTGAATTTCAGCTAACTGGCTACCAAAAAATAGGCAGCCCCGCTCTATTAAAGTAGTAGATTAAGTCTCTTGAAAAGTCCCCCAAGATTAAAATTCAAACAATTTACTACTGGCCATAGCCAGAAGACAAAGATGCTCACTGCTCTCTTACCAGTTTGTTTGGACTTCTCTGCAGGCTGTAAGCTCACTAAACTGTCGCTGTTTTCCTTCATATGCAAAGCTTCTAAAATGGGACTCTGGCCTTCAGAGATGATCTAATAAATAAACTTGGTTGCCTCTACCAAGTCCTTCATGAAAAGGAATTTCTTATAGGTGTAACCTATAAGAATTTTTTTACTGTAGAGGCCCTTGTTTCCACCCACTTAAATTACTACCTGCTACTGGTGATTACATCATATTTACTTTGTGGGTGGAATCCTGGAAAATGAAAAGCTGGTAAATGTCTCATTTCACATAAGTGGGAAATGAGATATGGATCCCCAAGAGTTATAATAATTTTACACACCATACACATTATCCCCATACAGCAAGAGATGCTCATAAATAATTCAGCCACACTCAAAAGTAATGTATAGGCTTAACAACAGAGATGCTTGAAAAACCAGAATTGCACATTACTTCCAATGAAGTCAGCTGAAATTTAGGAAAAATACAAAAAGATAGTACCTCAATTAGGAAATGCTAAAGTAGTCACTAACTACTCGGAACACACTTTGATTCATTAGCTGCTCTCATCAAAGAAAAGTTTGGGGCAAAGTATTCCCTCCACCCATTAGGAATTTGAATAGTCCAATTCTCTAATTCTTCTGTAATTCTTTAGTATATTCTACGTGTGGTATAATCCAGTACCAGGCTAGCAGCTCCAAGAAGAGCAGGATCTGCTAGATTTGAGACCACTACATCCACTGTTTTAACAGAGGACAGCGCCTGTCGATTTATCACATCTTTGACAGCATTAACATAGTGGTTAGCTAGAACCCCAGAAAGGATCACAAGAGACGGGTTCACTGTGTGTAGAATGTTCACAATGCCAAGGCCCAGTGCCGTCCCAGCTGAAAGAGGAAGTAAAAAGAAATTGAGTAGAATACTCAGAGCAGTTCTGTTATCAGTAGTTGAAACAGTTCTGTTAGCAGCAAATAACACTGGAAAGTCAGTAAAGTGTTTTGTTCCACAGAGTTTTATGTTATCAGGTAATACATGTCTGCTATTAAATTTTCTTTTGAAAGTAAAAAAAGCAAGGGCAATTTTTTTTTGCACAGTAATGCATTATTCAGCGTTATGGATGTGAAAACACAAACCAAGGCATTAAAGATGCTTGTAGGCAAGGAGAAAATAGGAAAGCATTGCTCTACCACCTCAGTGTTAACCACTATGCATGAGGAAGGACTATGCTTAAAACTAGTAAATCAGTAAAATCCACCATGTAAAGTAGCACATAACATAAATTGCCTTTGCTACCTCCGACAGCCATTCACTTGTCTCCAATGAAACGTACCAGAATTTAATTTTCCATTATGATAATATTGAGACTTCTTTTTTAAACGGATCTTCGCAGAGCCTTTTAATTTTTTTTTTACTGGAATAGATACTTTTAACACTTCTGCTGACATTTTCTCCAACATTTATATTTAAAATCTCATTACCATTAGTAATTTCTATATTGAGAGGACCTCAACATGTACAGGCTGCTTGTAGTGTTACAGTGCACTACCATTTCTGTATCCCCTAAAATACAATCATGGAAGTGTTTCACCCTCTGGGCTATGTTCTCACCTGTTCTGAGAATGCTCTCTGCTTTTGTATTCCCAAGTTTAGCTGCTTGAATAAGGTGTGCAGCACTAACAATCTCCTCCTCCTTCATTGACATTCCTTCTACTAAAAGCAGATCATCTGAAAAGGAGAGAAAGCCAAGAGCAAAACATGATAATGTGGCAAGTCAGAGGGTGAAAAAAAAGAAAAATTAAAATCTTTCCATCTTTTTTACTTGTATACTGAATCCTGAACAATCTGTTCAACTCTGAGTTTAGATGAAGTAATCATATCTGTATTATGCAGGACACTACTTGCAGAAGCAGGGAATCCTACTCGAACAGTTAAGAGTGTGGTAATTCACTAGTCTTGTTGGACCCAAAAATAAATAAAATATAAATATTCTCAAATTATTTAAGACTTAGAAGCTTTTGCTGAAAGACAATCACTGTGAAACCAAATGTTACAGAATGCCTGTCAGATTAGTCTACATCAAGCTTAAAAAGAAAAGACCAGCTCTACTGCTCGCTTCTGCAAGTTCTGAGACCAGTGGTTCCAAATGTTCCTTGCTACTGAAAATGATCTGTATTATGTAGGCTGCCTGTGCACCTATTCTTATCTCCTCCTAGAAAAAGAAGGCAGATTAATTTTTTCTTAATACTTTCTTTTAAAATGTCTTCCTATACTGCAGTTTACAGTGTTTTCAAACCCAGAGTAAACAGATACCATCATGCAGTTTCTTAGCTTCCCTCTGTAACGCTATTCCTGAGGCATATGCTTCTATACATCCTTGGCTGCCACACAGGCACTCTGGTCCATCTAAGGATACAACAATGTGCCCAAGCTCAGCAGCACAGAAAGAACTGCCATGGATCAATTCGTGTTGATGAACGATTCCACCTCCAATTCCTGCAAAGATAGTAAGACTTCTTTTGTTTTAAAAAAAAGACAAACAGCCCCTGCTCCCCAACAGTTTTTAAAGACTGCAAGACACTGATATTTGCTTATTCTGATGTAGACAAGATTAAATAATTTGCTTCAGTGATTTGACACTCCTAATACACAAGCTCATAACTCCCTCCTATTCATATATGTATCAAAATGATATATAATGGTTGTATTTTTTTTAAACCTATGGAGGGAACTGAAATATGACAGATCTTTAAAGCTTGTGAGTCAGGCTCTTTATGCAGAAAACTACCCAAGTGGCCTTAAAATTTTGCACTTCAGAAGAGAATTTCTAATGGTGTATTTAGACAGTTAAACCTGTGTGTTAAAGGGCCAGGACAGATAAATGTGCAGGCCTCTGCTGCCCCTTCCCAAACTGGGTATAGATTCATCAGCTAATTCTGACTGCCACCATCTAAAGGACTATAAACTTAACAAATGAGAAAAGTTACCCTACATTTGCATTTAAGATTTAAGCATACTTTCTTATATTCAGTTGCTTATCTTCCAGATACATATTCTGTATTAAGTTGAAAGAGGATTAATCTATAAAGCTGAAAAATGCCAAATTATTCCAGTTGAAGTTGCTCAGATTTTCCTTACTTGCCTGTGTATCAGTACCAGAAGAACTTCTTTGATCAAAAAGTCTAAACTATGGAAGTGGTTTTATTTGCCAAAATTAATTAAAAAGCACCCTAAACCGAACAAACAGTGTAGCAAAAGAATTTTTGGTTTTCCAGGCACAGTGGTAATGTTTACGCCTATAGAACACCTGAGCCTCTAAGTGATGGTGCTGGACTTTGGGTGCCATTGAACTACAACATACCCACCTGTACCAGTAATCAGTGTTACAAAATTTTCTACTCCTTTTCCATGACCAAATTTCCTCTCTGCTAGAGCAGCACAGTTTCCATCATTGTCCACCCAGACTGGCAGGTGCAAAGCATCAGATATAGGAGTTCTGAGATCCACAGAGCTCCACTCCTGAATGAGTTTTGTAGAGTGAAGCACAATTCCTTCTCGAGGATTTACCCGTCCACCTGTGGAAATACCTAAGTCCCAGAAATACAGGAGAGAAAAATGAAAACTAAGTCTTTGTAACAGATTTTAAGTAAAAACCTGTTTTTCTTTCTCTAATGACACGATTTTTCCCCCTAATATTAGGCTTTGAAGCAGAGTATGAAAGTAAAAATTTTTGAAGTATTACTGGCAGTTCAACTTTGGACATGTAAAGATCACAAAATCATTGAATGGTTTGGGTTGAAAGGGACTGCTGGAGATCATCTAGTCCAACCTCTCTGCTAAAGCAGGTTCACCTACAGCAAGTGGCACAGGATTCTGTCCATGTGGGTTTTGAATATCTCCAGAGAAGACGTCTCCACAACCTCTCCAGGCAATGTGTTTCAGTGCTCAGTCACCCTCAAAGTAAAGAAGAGAGTTCATAGAATTCCATGCCTCTAATCACAATGCACCAAGTATCTTTAGACTAACTAGATGGGTAGTGGTTGTTAGTCAGAGAGTTAATATTCCTACTTCAGGCAAGATTGCAGCAAATCACTTAATAGCTGCATTTCTTGTTAGTGGTGTACAAAAGACATAACAGCAAAAATAAATTATTCAAACCCTGGAACTCTATTAGTGTCCAGAAGTCTGCTATTACTCTCAAGATTCAGAATGACTAAAAATAATTGCTAGACCTAGAGTAGTGATTTTCCTTAAAACTGTTTTGTGAAAGATCAAAACTGTGTTCAGAAATTTGTCTGCTGAACAAAGTAGGCCAGTAACAGGCTCTATTGGCCTAGCTGGAGCTGGAGCTGCACTCCAGAATTGGTGGAGTCTCTCAGGACCACTGAAAAGCAGGTGTCCATAATGGAGGTATTTAGCTCTAGACAATAAAGTTTGAACATTTTCTTGTACAGAGCTTATATGACTGCATCACATATGAAGATGGCCCCAGGGTTAATGCTGTAATGGAAAGCAGCCATAAAAGCTCCAAAACAAGCAGCTGAATTGAACATTAAAGGTGTAAGAAAGATCAGATTTGAAGGGCTAACATTTCTCCTTACAGCTATGTGTACTTAACATTGTTTTTAAAGTTCAAGTTAACTTTTCTTTGTAGTGTGTGATTCAGGTAAGTTTTCATCTGGAGCAAACTACTTTTCTTTAGGAACATTTCTCAGCTAAAATGAATATTCTATGTCCTTCTTAAAAATCCAGGACACATTAATCAACATCTTCATAAATAACTAATATTTAAGGCCAAATCTCCTAGTCACCATCAAACTGAAGAAGTCCTGTCTGATACAAGCACAGTTTAATATAGAACTGCACTGCAAATGATACTAGAAGTCAGCAGAAGGGCTGCTTTTGTTGCTGTTAGCTACAGATTTACTCCTAACATTCTTGCCTTTTTAGTTAGCCTTGGTGTATCTGAAAATTCTGCTGCACAGTTGATCCTAGCCCTAAAGAAAGGCTTACAGACAGCAAAGAGCTGTTTTGATAAACACTGAGCATCTGATTCACAAGGCCAAGACAGCAGAGAGCTTCATAATCCAGAGTACTACAAAAACACATTTTAGATACAGTCTACCGTAACTTAACAGATTGTTTAATGGTTGTTACAAGCTGTAGAAACTTCAGTCTTTATAGTCAGCTTCTCATTTTTAGCCATTTAGAAATGTTTGTTTGTTAAGAGTGTGTAAGAACTTGAAGTACAGAAGATCCATTTTAGAGAGGTGTTTTAAATTAATGAGTAGTGATTTAATTTCATGTTGGAAAACATAGATGTAAAAAGTATTTGTTAACTTACCTACTCCCAAAATTCTGCAGTTTACATTTACTGCCTCTGATGCAGCCTCTACACACATCTTTAGAATTAATGCTAGTCTGTCTTCATAAGTTTTAGGGTTGAGCTGGGTATACTTCTTAACTATTTCACCCTAGAAATTAAAAACAACAAAACATGCCCCAGAGAAATGTATGTTATGATGAAATTTCTCTTCCATATAAATTAAAGGTCAATTTGAAAATAGAGAGTCATAACTTATCTCTTTAAAAAAAACCCACAGATGCTATACTTTAGTTTTTGGGCCTGCAGGCGTTCTTGACAGCTCTTGGGGACAAGGTTTTAAGATTAGGCATTGCATTCTGCTTCTGTAATCAACCTCCCATCTGACATTAAATACACATTTTAAGGAACACACAGCTCATGTGAGGAAGTATCACCAGAGCTGCTGCAACTGTTGTTAGGCATAAACCATGACAGAGCAATCCACTTAAGCTCAACACTGTGTTAAAAAAAGAGACTAACAACTGCTTAAAAAGGACAGAAAACCCACAGTGCTTAAAAAATAAAATCTTTCCCATCTGACGGCATGAAAGGTTTCTGCACCAAAAAAGCAGAATCAGACAGACAGAAATGATAGAAATTTCAAGGCAAAATTGACTATACTTTCAGAAGTATCTTCTAAGTGATTACACTTCTGAGTTACTTGCAGTATCTGCGGAGTACCATCAAGTGTCATACATCATTGAATAGTCTGGGTTCAAAGGGACCTCAAAGGTCATCCAGTTCCAACTCCCTACCATGGGAAGGTACACTGAACCAAACCAGGTTACTCAGAGCTCCATTGAACCTGGCCTTGAACACTTCCAGGGATGCAGCACGCCAGACTCCTCTAGACAACCTGTTCCAGTGCCTCCCCACCCTCAAAACAAAGAACATCTTCCTAGTATCTAATCTAAACCCACCCTCTTCCAGGCTGAAGGCATTCCCCCCTTCCTGTCACTACAAATACTTTGGAGAGGGTGGGGAGGGGCCATGAAGTTTATTTTCAAGCCTATTCATGCTGTGTAATGAAAGTATTCATGATGCATGCTTGGAATCTATGGGTACTAAGGAACTGATATTAATTCAATGTTTACATGGCAGGATTAAGCCAGGAGACTGCTGAAGGTATCCTGTGTAACAGTGTTATTCTCCCTGTTAAATCCCTGGTATCATGTATCTCAGTGAACTCCACTGAATTAATGCAACTCAGCAAAGAGGAGTAACAAAGACAGTCTATAAGCAACATGGCTGAGTCATTGTCGTCAAAGAACTTGGAAAATTCCAAACTGATAATGGGTTTGAGTGCTGGGTCCCACCATCTCAGTATCACATAAGCGACAGTTTGTGGATTTTGGATGCTTAGTTTTTTCTTCACTTTTAGGTTCGAGGGTGCATCAGAGAACTTGTTTTGGAAGACAAGGTTGCAGCAAATATTATCAGAAGACATAAGGCCTTCTAAAAGGAATTTTTAAATCTCCTTTTCTTTGTGAAAGTAAAATTAAATCTCATATTCTGCCACTGGCTGTTAAATACTTGCATCTGTTATGTAAATTTTATTATGAAAGTCTAATTGTTTTCACTCTGATTTGCTAGCATTTCAATTTTCACAAATGTAACTTCAAGCTCTGTAAAGTGGGCAGAATTTTTTTACATTATTTTTTTTCCAGTCTGTGTTGACTCATAGGAAAAAATGTGGTGTCAATTTTGCTTCTAAAAATATTACACTTTTAAAAGCTGTCTTTAAGACCTTGAAGATCTGAAAGACATCTCTTAAATGAAAATTTTCCCTTAATGTGAAAATTGTGGACTGTGTCAGGTCACTTTACATAACCCTTCACGCTTCAGGCACCTTATTCTGCCTTCTGGGCAACTATTATTGAACTGATCTAGTTATCTGGAAATATGAAGTGTAACTGTAGGCGTAATTGTTCAATACTTTTGAGAACAAAAGCAAAAGACTTCTCATTAATTTTATTCACATCTTTGAAATGCTGCAGAGTTCAGTAAGTTGATTTGCTATATGCTGGTTGTTGCTCAGAATGGTCTTGTGTGTCAATTACATGGAAGTGTAAGGCAGTGGGGAAGCAAAAAATCTAATACTGCAGCCCTCCATGTTTTGCTTGACATACAAAACCTTGCAGGTTGAACCAAGTCACCTTTTAAGGAGAACCAACACATGCAAAAGCTGTTCTATTCATCAAAGTCTGTAGTCAACCCACAAATAAGCAGCTAAAAATGGGCTTCTTGCCCATTCTTGCACCATCAAATGGGCATTACTAGTTTAACATCAGTCTTAGAAGAGCAAAGCAAAAAGCAAGTTTTATCAGGACTGTATTGAGAGGCAGGAAAGAAGGTAAGAAATCTTCTTTATCCCTTAACAAAAGTCAATAGACTGCTTTGTTTTGGAGCTATTTGGCATCACAAGCTCGTGTCCACAAAGCCCAGTAGAGTTTGCTATCTAGAAGCACGACACAATATTTACCTTCATACTGACGATTGCTACTCGGAGATTTGTTCCACCTAGATCCACTGCCAGAGCACTCTGTGTCTCTAGAATATGGTCAATATCTTGAGAGATATTATCTTTGACAGGAGGAAAACAGAATTTCTTTTGCAATGGTTCTTTGAGGTCAATAGATTTAAGGAACTTCAAAATCCTTGGAACAGCATTACCATCTCCATATATTTTTGAGCTATAATACAAAAAAGAATTCATGTAATTTGAAATAACACTGGAATCTATAAAGTTCTTTGTATGGCAGAAGAGTCTAACAATATCATTACAGTATTATGATCTGGCTACTCTGCCAGATCATAATGACAGACTGTCATGAGACATGGCAGATAGTGACAGTAGTTTAAAGAACACACACAGATCTTTCAAGTCTGGCATTAGCTCCATTTTGGAATATGAAACTGGAATGTAGAAAACTGGAAACTAATGATACCAAAACCCCTGTAAAATTAGGTTTAATGAAGCAGAAATAAAAATATGGACAGTTTATATGCTACAAATCAAGTAAGATGTAGTTATCGCACAGATGCCAACTGTGTAAAAATAAACTGTACATTCATGTCAGTTTTCAACATGACTTTTTCTAAAATATCATACATTGCATCAGATACTTAATATTAAAGAATTCAGTTTTACTGTTCAGTTTAGATTCTTAAGAAATACACTTTTTACCCTTGTCCTTAGTTGAACAAGTATCTATCAAACTTTTTAAGAACTTAAATGTTAGAGAAATGAGCACTCATTAGGGCTGAGGAATAAGGAAAAGCACCTTACAAGAACTCTGCAGCTTCCCGGGAAGCTTGCACTCAGGAGGTGAAATCAGCTATTGAGTATTGTGTAACAGAAGCACAGAATAGCTTGAGTTGGAAGTGACCCCTTGAGATCATGTAGGCCAACATCCCCCCCAAGGCAGGTCACATTCAGCAGGTGCCAGGAACTCATCCAGGTGGGATTTTAATGTCTCCAGGGAGGGAGACTCCACAACATACCTGGGCAGTCTTTGCCTGCAGTCTGCCACCCTCAATGTAAAGTTCTTCTTCAAGCTGAGATGTAACTTGTGTTTTGGTTTACGGCCATTACTCCTTGTCCTGTTGCTGGGAACCACTGAGAGTCTGGCACCATCCTCTGGGCACCCGCCTTGGAGATACTGTTATGTATTGAAGAGATCTCCCCTCTCAATTGTGTCTTGTCTTTGTCTAGACAGGGCCAGCTTCCACATTCTCTCTCTTCTCATGAGAGAGATGCTCCAGACCCCAAATAACAGAATCACAGAATAAACTAGGCTGGAAAAGACCTTTGACACAATCGAATCCAACCTGTTACCTAACATTAGCAGCTTAACCATGGCACTGAATGCCTCATCAAGTCTTTTTTTTAAACACCTCCAGGGACAGCAGCTCAACCACCTCCCTGGTGTCATGATCCGCTCATACGAACAGGGGTTGTGATGGTTCACAGTGCAAAACACAACACAGTGGGGATTTCAGTATTAATCAAAACAAACGCACCTTTTATTGAATGACCACAGGAAATTCGATAGAGGGATTAAGGGAGAGAAAAAAGATAGAGAAAGGGGAAGAGAGAAAGAGTTATAGCTACCAAACATAGAGACGAAATCCTTTGCAGTCCGGCCGAGGACCCGCCTGTTCCGTTGGGGAGATCTTGAAGCCCTGGTTATCTCAGGGTTCTACTACAGTCCATTGCTGAGGGGGGAAACAGATCTTGAAAGAAGTCTGTTGAAATGGCTGAGGGGAAAAAGGTATCGAAGATGGATACAGACAAGTCTGTGTTCTCAGCAGGATAAGTCAGTATCACCAGTGAGCAGAACCCACTGTGTTTCAGCACTAGTTTCTATGGGAAACCAGTCTAGGTCCAGTGAACACATCTGCAGGCAATACTTAGCAGCATCCTGCTTCAGTCAGCCAGCACCCCTGGATCAGAATTACGGGGGTCTCAGTCAGTCCTTGGCAGGGAGGCTTCAATCTCTGTCCATCATGGTGGTAGTGGAGCAGATGAAGGATTTTCTGTGGGGGGCGCTATCAAGGTTGCCCCAGCAAGTTCATCTGGCCAAGAGGTGGGAGAATTCCTGGCCTATGGTCATGATGCAGGTGCAAGCATATAGGGTGCGTCACCCCTTGGCAGGCCCTGCTAGAAGCAGCCACTGTAGACACAGTTGTGAACAATCACTTGGCAGGCCAGAACTCTGCTCAGGGGCCTCAGGATTTTTGGAAGTTCATCCACCACTGGCAGGCCAGAATTCCAATCAGGCTCCTCAGGGTCCCGATGTCTGTCCCTGGGATGGTCACGAGGCAAATGAGGGGAACTTCATACTGTCTTTCACACCTGGGTAGCACATTCCAATGCTAAACCACTCTTTCTGTGAAGAATTCTTTCTAATATCTAGCCTAAACTTCCACCTGGCTACAGCCTCTTGTCACGGAGTTGTAGAGAGTGATAAGGTCTCCTTGAGCCTCCTTTTTTCCAAGCTAAACTCCCAGCTCCCTCAGCCATTCCTCATAGGATCTGTATTCCAGGCCCTTCACCAGCCTTGTTGCCCTTCTCTGCATGAATTCAAGTATCTCAGCGTCCTTCCTAAATTGAGGAACTGGAGCACTCAAGGTGTTGCCACACCAGTGCCAGGTACAGGGGAAGAATCACTGCCCTGCTCCTGCTGGCCACACTATTCCTGATACAGGCCAGGATGCCCTTGGCCTTCTTGGCTCCCTGGGCACACTGCTGGCTCATGTTCAGCCGGCTGTGGACCAGCACCCCCAGGTCCCTTTTTGCCTGGGCACTGTCCAGCCACATTGTCCCCAGCCTGGGGTGCTGCAGGGGGTTATTGTGACTCCGGTCTGGGACCTGGGACTTGGACTTGTTAAACTTCGTATCATTGGATTCAGCCCATCTATCCAGCCTGTCCAGGTCCCTCCTACCCTCTAACAGGTCAATACTTGCTCCCAGCTTGATGTCATCTGCAAATTTACTGATGGTGGACTCCATCCCCTTGTCCGGATCATCAATGAAGATATGAAACAGGACTGATCCCAGCACACACCCTGAGGGACACCACTGGTGACTGCCCACCAACTGGATGTGACACAATTCACCTCCACTCTCTGGGCCCCACCGTCCAGCCAGCTGTGAACCCAGCAAAGACTGCCAGCCAGCTGCCGGCTTTTGCCAGGAGTGGAAGCCCTGTGGAGAGATGGTGTCAAAGGCACTGCTGAAGGTCAGGTGGACAACACCCACAGCCTTCCCCTCATCCACCAGGTGGGTCACCTGGTTATAAAAGGAGATCAGGTTGGACAGACAGGACCTGTCCCTCCTAAATCCACGCTGGCTGCATCTGAGCCCTGGGCCATCCTGTAGGTGCCACGTGACCACACTTGGGATGATCTGTGCCATTCTCCTGCCAGGCACAGAGGTCAGGCTGACAGGTCTGTAGTGTCTTGGATCTTCCTTCCTGCCCTTTTTGTGGATGGACATCACATTGGCCAGCTTCCAGTCATCTGAGACCTCCCCAGTGAGCCAGGACTGCTGGTAAATGATGGAGAGAGGTTTCACAAGCTCATCTGCCAGCTCCTCCCCCTGGGATGGCCATCTGGGCCCACAGACTTGTGAGCATCTAACTGGCTCAGCAGGTCTCTGACTGCCTCCTCCTGGATAACAGGGGACCATTCTGCTCCCTGCCCCCATCAACCAGCCCAAGAGGACAGCTGTCCTGAGGACAACCTGTCTTTCTGTTAAAACATAGAGGCAAAGAAGGGGTTAAGTATCTCTGCCTCCTCATAATCTTTAGTTACTAAATACCATTTCCCATCTAATAACGAATGGAGATTATCCTTGCCTCTCCTTTTGCCATTAATGTATTTATAAAAATATTTTTATTATTCTTTATTGAAGTGACCAGATTAAGTTTTAATTGGGCTTTTAACTCCCTAGATTTTTTTTCCTACTAGACCTAGCCACATCCCTAAATATTTTCTGAATTACCTGTCCCTTTTTCCAAAGGTCATCGTCTTTTTCTCCCTTAGTTCCTTCAGACGTTCTTTTTTCATCCAGGTCAGTCATCTTCTCCAACAGCTCATCTTTTGGCACATAGGGACAGCTTGCTCCTGTGCTTTCAAGATTACTTTCTTCCTGTACGCTCTTGTTTTTAAGGGCTGCTTCCTAAGGATCTTTCCAAATCAGCTTCTTGTATAGGCCAAAGTCTGTCCTCTGAAAAACCAGTGTGGAAGTTTTCTTGGTGCCTCTCCTTGTTTCACCAATTATTGAGAATTCTATTATTTAATGATCACTGTATCCCAAATGGCCCCCAACAACCATATCTCCCACCAGCCCTTCTCTGCTGCCCTTTTTGAAGATCATTGGCTTTCCTCCAGTTATTAGGCATCTTTCCCACTCCATGATTTTTCAGACTATGGAGACTGGCTTAGCAATATCTGCCAGCTCCTACAGCACACATGGGTGCATCCCATCAGGTCTGTAGATTTATGGGTGTTTAATCTGCCTAGCTGATCTCTAATCCAACCCTCCACAAGCAAGTCTTTCATTATCCAACCTTTTCTTCTTACCTCTGACGTCTTGGATTCCTGAAGGTTGTTCTCAGCAGTAAACACTGAAGCAAAGAAGGCATTCAATAATTCGGCCTTCTCAGTGTCTTCCAGTACCAGGACAACCATATGATCCAGCAGCAGCCACACATCTCCCCTGTTCTTCCTGTTGCTGCTGATGAAATTGTAGAAGACCTTCTTGTTGTCCTTTATATCCCTGGCCAGACCGAATTCCAAGTGGCCTTTGGCCTTCCTTCTCACATCCCTGCATATTGTGACAATGTTCCTATAGTCCTCCCATGTGGCCTGTCCCATTTTTCACATCCCATAAATTTCCTTCTTCTGTTTCAGTTTTACTAGAATCTCATCTATTTAGGGCTCCAGCCCTCTTTGTCTCATTTCTGGATTACAGGGATGCACTGGTCTTTAGGTCAGAGGAAGTGATGCATGAATACTGGCCAGCTCTTTGGACACCCTCCTCATCTGGAGTCCTAACCCATCAGATTCCTCCAAATAGGCCCCTGAAGAGGTTAAAGTTAGCTCTTTGCAAGTTTAGGGTTCTAATCCTGCTTGCAGTTTTGCTTCCTCTGTGGAGGATTCTGAGTTTCTAATGGTCACTGCAGCCAGTGCTGCCCCCAGCCTTCACATCTTCAACCAGTGCCTCTTGGTTTGTTAGTAAAAGGTCCAGAACACACCTTTCCTCACGGGCTCCTCCACCATTGCATCAAAATATCTTCACTGATCTGCAGGAACTTCCTGAACTGCGTGCCAAGCTGTGTTGTCACTCTTAACAAATATCAGGTACAAATCTCCCAGGAGAATCAGGGCCTGTGACGCTATTTCAATTGCCCACACAAAGCCTCATCAACTTCCTCTCTTCATCAGGTGGCCTCTGGTAAATACCCACAACAGTGTCACCCATATTAGCCTGTTGCTTAATTCTCATCCATAAACTCTCAACTTGTTCATCTGTCCCTGAGCAGAGCCTGATACAGTCCAATTGCTCTCTCACATGACGAGCAACTCCACCACCTTGCTTCTCTGACCTGTCCTCTCTATACATAGCCATCCATGACAACATTCCAGGTATGTTGCTGTAATTCCAGTGAGATCATGGCTCTGCAACCTCACATACATTTCTAGTTTATTAGATTACCTTGTTTATACCACTTGATGAGTGCATTGGTATACAGGCACTTCATGGAAGATCAATCAGGCTGCTTGAAGGAGTGTGAGAGTCATGAACACCACAGTCATAAAAACCCTTGATGTGTTTTGCCCTATGATCCTGTCCTGGAGTGATCTATAATGCTACAGTATTCCACAACTATCTGTGCCAAAAAATCATTACTGTCTTGTCACTGTCATATTTTCTGAAAAATCCCTTTGCCAGGATTTCTTCACCTGGGAAGCTGAGAAGTCTCAGAAAAGAATGAAAACAATAATTATCTGATTGCTTCTCCTGTGTTTTGCTGCTTTGGAATGTGGTTGGAGATTGTTTATCCAACAGGTGGTTGTTTGATTGGTTTCATGTGAATTGTTTTTACTTAATGACCAATCACCATCTGGCTGTGTCGGGACTCTGGAAGAAGTCATGAGTTTTTAATTAGTATCTATTTAAGCCTTCTGTAAGGATCCTTCCTCTATTCTTTAGTATAGTTTTAGTATAGCATTCTTTAATATAATATAATATAATATCATAAAACAATAAATTAGCCTTCTAAGAACATGGAGTCAGAGTCTCAATTTTTCCTTCGTCCTGGGGGCCCAGCAAATACCACACTGTCTCTTCAAGACCCTGCAGCTGGGGACCTTGTGTGTGTGTGGCAGAAGGGAGGTCATTTTTAAAATCACCTTGCCCAGGCAGTTTCCTGCCTTTTGCTGCCTAGTGTTTGCTTTGAGGGCTGTTTCATCTTTGTTTTGGCAGAGTTTTTTCCCTTCCCTTTTTGGGTCCTCTTTTCATTGCCCCCTCCCCCCCCACCTTGCCTCAGACAGACTCCAGTTGGTGCTTCTGGGCTGTCCTGGGGCAAAGTCCGTATGCGCCCTTGGGCTGTCCTGTGGCAAAGTCCAAAGCTGCTGCAGGGAGGGGCTGGCCCCGCCTCAGTCTGAGCTGCTCCAGGAGAGAAGACTATGGGAGTGGAGCTTCTCCCTTTTGTGGCAGCCTTGGGTTTGCCATTCTAAAAACTGCATTTTGCAGTCAGAAAGTGTTTCAAAGTGAACTTTGCAAGGCCTGCTGGCAGCAAATAAGCCAGAGTTCCTGGGGTCAGGCACCCTGTGCCAGTGCGGATGGACTGTTCCTTCCCACCAGCCCATCCCAGAACCATGATGCAGAGCATGGCAGCAGCGCTGGCAGAGCCCATGGACAGCAGGAGGAAGTGGCAGCAGCCACTTGAACCAGCAAGTTTCCATCTGCCTCCAGAACTGCTCTGCAGACTCCTGCTTTCCGTGGGTGTTCTCACCATCTTGCCTCTTTTTTCCTGCAAATGTGTGGTCAACTGGGAGGCACCACCTTGGAAGGGAAGGGTGTGATGCCCCTTTCCCTTTGTCCTTCAGCCGTGCAGCTGCCTCTGGCAGGCACCACTTCAGGAGCAGTTATTTCTGGCATTTCAGGTCTCTGTTCCCGTGGGGTTGTGAGATTTAGCAGTTTGGTATCTAACAGTTATTAACTTCCCCCCCACCTGCTGCCATCCTGTTTGTTAATAAACTTATTTTTTCACTTGCATCTACTGGTGTGCTGTTCCTTATTGGTGGAAGGGGATTGGCTGGAATCAAGGGGGAGGTTACTCATTTCAGAGTGCCCATCTCTTTAAATTGTCTCAAAATGAGACAGATCTTCAATCTGAGCTGAAGCCAAGGAACATGTTTCTCTGCAGTGGTTGCTACGACCTGCTCTCCAGGAGGAAGCAATGGCATAATTGTTGCCATTTGCACCCTGATTCCCAGTCCTTCAGTTTAAAGTCCATCTCACCAGACTGGCCAGCCTGCTGCCAAAGACACGCTGCCCTTTTTATGCCCATTTTAGCCGGGGGATCCAATTCCCCTGTAACAGGCTAAAAATAATAAAACCACAACCCACTGTTATAAAAGCCAAAACCTTCTTGATACCACCAGCCACAAACCCAGACACTGATCTGCACAATGTGTCTGCCTCTGACTGTCCTGATTTCTCTGACTGGTAGGATACATGAGGAGATGACTTGGGCAGAGATGTTTTTCATGTGCCTCTCCAGCGTTTTATAGTCTTCCTTGATCCTGGCCATTTTTTGGCTCTCAGTATCATCTGTACCCACACAAAGAGTCCCAAAGGCACATGTCAAAGTAGGCAGACAGGATGTTCTCCCCCATGGTGCTCCTAAAGAACAAGCTCTCTTAATCACACTGGTCTAGGTTAATATGAATTTTGTCTTCTTGACTTTCTGTTGGATATTAAATGAACACGTAATGAAACATGAACATGTTAAATGAACTTGTATTGAAACATTACTAGTAACATTTTGCTCTATAAATACTACTGCATACCAGACATCGCATTATGGTTCTGAAATGAAAAATCCTTTGTAACCTCAGATCAGTGCATTAAAAGCACTCCAATCAAGTATGACAAAACACCTTAGGACTAAATGCCTTTTACTCTACTGCTTTAACATCCCCTTCAATGAATTAAGATGAGTGTACTCACCATGGATATTGCTTCCCAAACTGCAGCTGTAGAGCATGAAGAATCTTATCCTGTGTATCAGCATCACGAACATGAAGAACATTTTCACCTAGACAACAAAAAATTAAAATAGGACAGATCAGATGCTCAAATTGCATTAGAGTATGAACTGCTTTAGAAATGAAAAAAAAAATTGGTTTTATTTCCTCTGTGAGGGCAAGATACCCATCAGATTGACATCACTCTTCATCAGTTCTGTGCCTCCCCTTGCTCCCACTAAAGCAATGGTGACACTTCTGAGACACTGTCCTGCATAACAAAATGCAATTAAGCAAACATGTACCTGTTTCTCTTCCCGTCTGCCGTGTCCCCAGGTTGATGACAGGTGTGCCAAATGCTCCCACCTCTCTGACACCACAGCTGCTGTTACCAATCATACAACCAGCGTGAGCGACTAGCTGAATGAACTGATCAAATGGCACATGCTTCACTGCCCGAAAATTGGGATGGTGTTCAATGCCCTTCTTCCTCATCACACGAACCATCTCTTTGCTTCCTACAGAAAAGCAAAGTAGAATAAATGACTTAAGTTCTACTTCTAAATCAAAGTCCAGGCACACAAAGACTATAGTAGCCAGCCATTCACTGAGTTGCCAGCTCTGAACAGGTTTTTGCTCTTTTTATCCTTACACTGTAAATCATTTAGCTCAGCACATATGCCAAAGTTTGATACAAGAATTCACTGCAAAAGTGTCTGTGTAGTTTTAAGCTAATTTAAGAGGCACTAATATTGCTCCTACACGTCACCTGGTTTCTCCTCGTTTTCCTTCCCACACTGAAAAACTGAAATATTCTCCAGTAATTTGAACATAGAGCTGCAGCAGACGCACCCACGAGGCTGACACAATCCAGCTATTTCCATCTGGCTGGAGGACCTGGGATAAAAGCACTCTTTTGAAGACAATCTGTTATGTGTCACTCTGTCATGAAGGTATTCTACTCACCTGCATCCACATTAGGGAATAGAACAAGTGTTCTCTTGTTGAAGGAGATGAGTGCATCTAGTGTCAGCTCAAACATCTTTATGGAATGTTTAATATCTGTGGTTACAGGATGCTGCAGAGCAACTATATAATCTCTGGTTTTGACATCTTCACCTGTCCAAATGGAGGGCAAGAGAAGTTTTTTTATTGTCGCAGAATAGCAAGAGGAAGGAAGGACATACTTTTGGAACTACAGATGTGAAACCCTGAAAAGTTGAGGCACTGAATGGGATATATCTAACACATAGGGAAAATGCTAGAATAAAAATCAAGGGACTTACAGGGTAGCCTAGCTTGTTATTGGCCCCTCTAAGCACGTCTCATAATTTTAGAGACCACTGCCTAAATGTCTACAAACTGCTAACTTGCAAGCCTACTTCTGAAGCTTTCCAAGACTATACCAAGAGATCAAGACACTGTTCTCACACCACTATAAATCTGGAGTAACCCCTGAAGCTGCTCTGATTTTCTGTCAGTTGTCCGTTCTCAAGCAAAGACCTCATTTCCATGGTTTTAAAACAGTCAGTCACACTTGTCTTAGTACATTTGATAAACGTTTATCTGCAAAACATACTGATTGAAAAAGATTCCTGCTTCTACACATGGTAGCCATACAGGACACTGCTTTGTCAAAGATAAAAAGCAAACATAAAACCCCACTGTTTACAGGAATTATTTCTAAGTCAGTGAGTATTAAACACCAAAAGCCTTTGGTGCATGTTGTCCTGTTGCAGTGCATTCCTCAAAAAAAGGTTCATAATACAAACTCTGTGTGATTTTTTTATATTAGGCCTGAAAAGCTTTGATTCTATTTAACTAAAACTCTACTACACCAAAGTAACTGCTCATGTAAGACTGTTCTGCTTTTAAACTGTTCAGCTCAGAGAAATTACCCATTTAAGGAGTTATTTTTTGACTTGGCAGAAGGTCTGGAATTGGTCAGTTAAATAGATTTGTAGCTTTTCAGTTGTACGTAGCAGAATGAAAGCAAATGTAGAAAGAAACACCAAGTACTATTAAAAATATATATTATGTTTTGACTGATAGCCTACTTACTGAGTTCATCTAGTGTTGAAAGGCATGTGAGAAAAACGTAAGAAGTAGCCTGCTTACCTAGCCACATGCTAATAATACTCATGTAGTCCTTGTTTTTGGCAGAGAGAAGCTTGTCATACGAGGGACAGCCTGCTAAAAGGATGCGGTCGTGGTCTTCACACATGGCTATCAGGTGCTGCTCTGCACTCCTCGTGCAGCACACGTGGTAATGGGCCAGTTTGGTTATGGCATGTCTGATGGAGTCATCGATGGTCCCGCTGACTTCCCCACCTTCAATGTGAAGAATGCGAATGTTCATCAGGGCTGCGGACGTAGCCAGGGCCAAAGCATCGAATCTGTCCCCATGAACTATCATTATGTCAGGTTTCAGGCGGTTGAGGACATCAGGTAACTTGACTAATGCAAGGCCCACGGACTCCACCATAGCTGCCTCATCCTCCCCTCGCACGATGGTGTGCAGTCTTGTATGAATATCAAAGTCATCTTGTTCAATCATACGATAGGTATTACTGAAGGTCAGAGAAAAAGCCTTATTAGAGTAAATACAACTTGATTTTACAGCAATATTGCTTCACAAAATAAACATGAATTACAACAGCTATACTGGGTTTGAGAAGAGACCTGCTTTCCACATCTTCTTCACTGAGGAAAGTAGTTTTTAAGATTTAAACAGAATATTCTCATCCATGCGAAGATCCTCCCTTATATTCCAAACATCCAGTTTTTCTTGACACCTTTAAGTAAGAACTGTGCTGAACACATTGTGGAAATCCTCAGAAATCAAACTCTTTGTTCATATGTCCACTGAGACTTGCAGAGAATAGATATGGCACGATTTCCTGTCAGAAAGGGTATGTTTATTGACTTTTCTGTGGACAACTCTATAAATACAACCACCAATGCGATGCAAAGCTGAGGCCTGTATGTTTAAAGAAAACATCTTGCAGGTAGCATATATTATTTCAGATTCTGTATTTTTTAAAGGCAAATCCTTTTTATTTTACTGAGTAAAGAGGCTCACATTTATACAGCATAAATTTAATTAAATTTCCAACTCCATTTACAAATATCCTCCACAGACCTACCATCTTCCTGATTATGTACATTTATCTCAGAAAACTTTTTTTCTCTTTGTTTCTGTATTCTTTGCCTTTTGAAAGGTGAAAACCTCTGAGACAATTGAGACTGTGCATTTATGTTTGCCAGATCAAAATCTCTACTGTTTGTTTTGTACATTACAAATCATTCACAATACAGAAATGTTAAACACCTTGGAACTGGAAAAGTAGTATCTTGTATTACTTTGCACAAGTCTTGCAGACAGCCAAAGGTTATGTAATATGGAGAAATGAGGGCCATGTTTGTCCTTTATGGCAAACGAAATGGGACTACTTTATTTCTCCAATCAGAGAGGATGCAACTCAACACACTAACCTGTCAAGAAGTTAAACTGTTTTTTTGGTTTTTTTTGAATCAGGTTACTTTTGTGATGTTGAATTCACCTTGCCATGTTACTGGATGGAAACAACATCCAGTACAAAACAAGGAACAGAGCGCTGTAATGTGCAGAAAGAGAACAGTCACCAGTGGAACATCCTGTCTTACTAGCTTGAGACAATATAACTTTCTCCTGTCTTGGCTCATAAAATGCCAAAATTTCTCACTGGAAAGTCCAAAAAGTATCTCTACTTGAAGATACACTTACACATTTCTGAAAGTTCGACAATGCCAATATATTGCAGACCTAAGCCAAAGTCTGATTTTGTTTTCCAGAATATGCATTTTCATATCTATTCCACTTACTGGGTTCAAACTGGTAAATGCTGCCTGAGGAAAACCAACCACAATTCCAGAAAGGCTATCCATGCTGTTTCTTCTACCTTTTTCCCCAGCAACTAGGAGAATATCCCCCTGGCATGTGGGAAGTCCTTCCAAGGGATCTGCACCAGGACATCTCATTCTCCTGAGTGGGTGATTTCACTGCTTACTTATGGAGAGCTACGGACAGGGACTCTATTCTCTCCCACCTACCCATACACGACCAGACAACCATATAGCTATCATTTTGTTATTAAATTTTGTCATTCATTTTGTCAGAAACATACGATGACAGTTTCCTGCCTCCACAACAGTGGAAGTAAGAACTGACAGTGTTCTCCTGGCATATGCAATATGTTCTTTCTCCAATAACTGTAAAGCAGAAGAGCTGCAATTTAACATGACTGAGGAGGCTCTTTTCTCTGTAAAAATTAAAAAACTGTAGCACATTTCCATTTGACAATCACCAGGTTTCAGGGAAAAATGCAGGACATCACTTTTTCACTTCATACAGCCTGTGATTCTTTTTGGGGTCTCAATTACAGCACTTGCACAAAACTTTCTAGAATTCAAAGACTGTCTGAAAAAATGATTGCATAAAATATGCAATCTCATAAGGAGCTGCAAAATAAAATTCTGGGAAAAAAAAAGTAAAACTTTGTTGTCTGCCCTCATGATGCCAAGAGTTTGTTTTACCTAATGTTCATATTATCATTGCTAACACCTCAGAAACATACAGGTAGGTAAAAATTCACCTTACCCATAATCATCAATCAGGTGGGAACCAAGCACTACGACATCAAGCTCAAAAAACTGTGGTTCTGCCTTAATACCAAACATAATGGGAGCTAATTTTGAATAATCAGCACGGTTGCAAGTAGCAACACAAACACGAAGTTTGTGGTTGTTTCCATTCTTCTCCATTACTTCCTTTTGCTTCTGTTTTGAAAGATTCTTGAAGTACACCTCCTGACATAATAGAGAAAACAAGAAGTGTGTCATTAATAATAGTAATTTACTTACATCAAATAGTAATCACTTCATGAAAAATACACACAAGTTCAGCCCCAACTATGGATACTACTGCACTTATGATGGACATCTAGTACCTAACAGAACAAATGGGGTTCTCTTTCCAAAATTTAGAATAGAAATTTTTTTTCCAGTTAAAACTCAATTTTAATGCTTCTATTTCTACAAAAAGTATATAAAAATTCTGTATAAAAATATTTAAGTGTTATGAAGTTCAACTGTAATCAAACAGTAAAATTACTTGTCCCTGTTCTGATGGAAACCTCTGCATAAGTAGAAAAACTATTCTGCCATAGTAAATGAAAGAAAGAAAATCCCATATTCCAAATAAAAGAATGGAATAAATTGCTCAGATGCATCCACTGACAGACTCTGTAAACAAAAATAAAAAGTTTTTCACTAAGACAGCTTATGTATCTCCATTAAACACATTTTGGTGAGGTAAAGCAAGTTAAACATTTATTTCCAAAGCTCTACATACCCTTTTGTAGGCCAAAGTACATTAGGAAAATCAATAATACAAAACATCAAAATAACCCAAATTTCCTCTCCTCCCAAACAGAAATTACTAAGGTGTTAGCAAGAGTTTAAGTAAGCACCATCCTTTTGGTATAAATCTGATGTTGTGTCAGATTTTTGCTCCACTCTGCAGATGCAACTTCTTCTGGATTAATGGACAAAGCTCGCTTATCCTTGACTCAAAGCAGTATCAATCTCTCTACTGATTTTGCCAGCTAGAAAAGTGTGACAGCACGTGATAATATTAACAGGAGCAATTCCATGCTCCTTTTAGACTGAATTCAGATTTTTTCAGTAAAGTTCTAAAAGAAAGGCTACTGTGATATCACATTGTCACGAAACTTACAGAATTTCAAGATTTCCCTATTTTTAAGACATTAGTTTAGGTTTCATCACACATGACTATATAATGCTTTGGTGTAATAGTAACATCAGGGTGATCAGAAATCTATGCCAAGCTGTCAAAGGTAACGTGGTATCTCTAGTCCACTTGCAATCCATTACAGCTCTGCAAAACTATCAGTGAAAACTATCAGAGAAAATTATCAGTGACTATCACTGGCAGTGGCACCAGCCAGACTCAGATCTAACAGATCCCACTGTTTTTCCTCATTTCTAAAACAGTCTCTCTTCAGAGGTGGTTCTGAGCATGACATCCTGTCACTATTTATGTAAAACTAGCCACTAATTCAAATAAAATGGTGATCAAGATGTGAATGCCACTTTTGACACACCTATAAGCTTGTTCTTTGAAACTGCATGAACAGTATTAGTATAACTAGAGCCAAACCTCTCACAAAACTCTTCAAGTTGGCCACTGCTGCATACATACTCTATATAAAACAAGAAGCCAAAGTAAAAAACTGCAAAATAAGGAAGTGACGAAGCAAACTAAACCGAAGTCTGCTAACTCCAAGTTACCTGTCTGAGCTAGGACCACCATGACCCCTCTGACAAAGCAGTTTCTCTTGATTTATGCAAAACAGTCTTTTAAGAAGCAGAATAGTTTTCTGTCCTTCTTTTTTCTTCAAGCATTATCGAAAATTCTAAAAACCTTCCATCCAGACACAGAACATACCATCTCCTAAAACAGAAGGTCTGTAAGTTGAGAAAAAATAAAATCTCTTTTTCCACCATTTTTTCACAGATCCAACAGAACTGAATCACTAGCCCACATATCTTTCCAGCCATGAAGATCTCATTTAATTACAGTTAGTATTTGGCTGTAATAACAGTCTCTTGAAATAATTTTAGATATAGATGTGGAGACACTCCAAATCTGTCTGAATTGACTAGAATCAAAGGCAATTCCTGGTATTTGTCCGTTTCAACTTCTGTTAACATTATATTTCAAAGCAGAATTATTTTCAGTACTGCCTTAAAATTCTGTAACACAGTAGTTTCAAAAAGCTGCCAAGTGAGCCACATACTGGCCTTGGTGCAGACAGGTCTTCTATTGCTGTCAATTTTAAACACCTGCTTATCTGAAGAACCAAACTATTTACCCTAGTATAAGGTAGGTAACCATGCAGTATAATTATCAACTGCATGTGGAAATTTGCCACTAATTAAATTGGTTTATTGTTTTCTAGGATAACTTGGATGTTTCCTAAACATCCGATGTATTGCTACACCACAGTTTAATAACAGACATTATTCTATCCTGACTCCAAACTTTTCTGAGCCTAAATGCAAAAATAATTCTTAATTTCAGACAGTATTCTCTGTCAAAAAGCCATGGCCAAGTCCCTTCAGCCATTAACAGCAAATTCCTTCAAGCATGGATGTGATGCCCTAGTTACAAAATTTTGTTACCACTGTGGTTTTAGAATTTATTATCAGCTTTTGCAGGCAAGTCATCTCTTTTCAGGACTGTTCACCAAAATTATATGAAATAATGAATCACTGACATTTGCCTCTTAGTTTCTAGATGTTTGACGATATACTGAGTTTGATCTACACGGAACTCTCTAGCTGGGGGATCCTCCTGTTCCAAGGTCTATCTCTTCCACCTTGCAGGAACTAGCAATCTTTAGCAGAAGGGTAAAGAAATAAAACAGTCTTCCATGAAGGACTACTTGAAATACTTAATCTCCATGTGCTTTGGTCTACTGCCCTTCTATATTCCATCCTAAAGCTTTTAGACTATTACAGATTCAAGGACTTTTTGAGACTGGGAAATTCTGGGCCAGACTTTACAGCAGCCAAGCAGCTACTATTTCTGTTAGCAGGCCCCAGAGCACGAGACACCCCTCAATCACTGTTTCACAAACAAATTAATACTCTATACTGTATACTCTATGTTCTACATTCACGCCTCTGAAACACTGGCTTATAAAATCAAAGACCCTGTGTCTACACTCTGTGTATGCCCATGTGTTGAAGGCAATTTCATCTTCCCAACTGCTTTGCTGTGTGGCACACAGGTTATTGTACCCTGAGCTCTCCCCACACCCTGCACCAGTATGTGTATTCCCACCACCCATGCGCTGAACCATCAGTTCTACACCACCTGTGTGCACACACACCCAGGGCCTCTTCCTAGAGCCCAGTGCAGGTGACCAAACATCCGCACTGGGCAACACCCGCAAACACCTCTGTGAGGGTGGAAAAGCATCCACCGCCCTGCACATGTTTCAGAGCAAAAAACGCTCCCCGCCATTCCCCCCTGAATGTGGCTGATGTCTCCACCAGGCCCCTTCCTGGTGCAAGGGATCAACCCCTGTGCTTCTCCAAATATTAATACACCAAGAATCACAGCATATGATTACTCCAATGCTGAACTGGAAGGGAACCACAAAGATCATTGAGTCCAACTCTTATTCCTGCACAGGACATCTCAAGCATCCATGTGCTCGAGAGCATTGTCCAAACGCTTCCTGAACCCTGTCAGGCTGGTACTGTGACCACTTCCTTAGGGAGTCCGTCCCAGCCATCCTCTGGGCGAAATGCCTTTTTGTAATATCCAATCTAAACCCGCCCTGATACTTCAGGCCATTCACTTGTTACACAAGGCTGCCCTGGTACTCCCCCGCTTCCGCACATCTCGGGACAAGCCACGCCTGCGGCCCGCCGTTCTCTCTGCTCCTCTGGACAGTGTCCCCGCGCGCACCTTTCACCTGCGGGGGCTCTGATCCCGCTTTTCCCGGGGACCCGTGCCCGCATCTCCGGGGCTCTGGATCCCCGCATTCCGCGGGGACGCGCCCCGGCCCGCGCGCCGGCCCGCCCCCAGGCGCAGCCGCGCTCCCGCTGCCGCCCCCGCCGCGCTCCCGCCGCTGCCGCCTCCCCGCACATCGGCGGCGGAGAGCCCGGCCCGGCCCGGCCCGGCTCTGCGCGGCCGCCCCGCAGTCACCTTGCCGGCGCCAGGACCGCTCGCATCCGCAGGCAGCTAGCCCCGCCCCGCAGGAAGTGAGCGCAGAGGAGGGGTGCCGCGTGCGGATTTGCCATCATACAATCACAGAACCAATTAGCTTGCAAAAGACCTCTGAGGTCACCGAGTCCAACTTAGGAGCCAACACCTCCCTGTCAACGACACCATGGCACTGAGTGCCACATCCAGTTTTCCTTAAACACCTCCAGGGACGGTGACTCCATTGCAATGGCAGCCCGTTCCAATGTCTCATCGGGCTTTCTGTGAAGAAATTCCTCCTAAAGAGGAGCCATATCGTGTATAAGAAGATACTGTCCCACCTCAGAGTCGGTTTATATATGGAATACTCCATATATACACATCTGAGGTAGCTAGTTAAAACCGCTGGTTGATCTCACGGCTTCAGTGGCGACTGCCATCATGTTAAGAGCTTTTAAAGTGAGGGCTGTCAGGGAACGAGGGCTGTGGGGGTGCTGTAGGAGATTCACAGATAGGACAAACAGCCTACAGGGGTGTATGGAAGAATACGGCAGTAGCCTGATGGTGCAGGCTGTGAGGAACTGCAGGCCCCCAGTCAGAGCACCTGTCAGTAGCTCATGAAGAGTGCCTGAGTGTGATGCAGAATTTTATAATTTTGGCATTAATTCAGCCCAGGGTGTCGCCAAATGACGACTTCATTGGCATGCAGCAAAATCAAAAAAGCTGTTAAACC
Source organism: Cardinalis cardinalis (assembly GCA_014549065.1). Taxonomy (NCBI): domain Eukaryota; kingdom Metazoa; phylum Chordata; class Aves; order Passeriformes; family Cardinalidae; genus Cardinalis; species Cardinalis cardinalis. The sequence goes on from JACDOX010000102.1 coordinate 427,654, forward strand.
AACTACCAGGTGTTGCTGTCATCTACATTCCAGCTGACTGTAAAAGAGATGTGGTTTGTTTTCTCAAGCTGGAGGCATTACCAGGTCAAGTCTCACCTTAGTGAAGTGACTATGACTTGGATCCTAACTCAATACCTGAGGCACCACGTGTAATATCAGCAACCTGTGCCCACTATATTCTGCTATGAAACTACCTAAAACATTTCAGTAGCTGAAATGGTGTCACACAGTCCTAGTAAAAGGACAATTCTTTGCCCATTTTTATTTCTCTGATTTCACATTTGTGTGGCTGAAACCTGAGTCTAGTGTGGTACAAGACAGATACAAGCCTGTACAACATTCAGCTATTTGGTACCTGAGCTTTGCCACAGTTTTTCAGTCCAGATTGTATCTTTGTTCATCCATATAATACCTGAGGGGTCTCATATCCCTTCTAGCTTTGCCCTTTAATTCTTAGAAAAATTATCTGTAAGAGTGACTGCTGTCTGACATACCTAGAAGAAAGTAGGTGCAAGGAATGAGATAATTGCATTTCTGGCCTTTATCAGGGAGAAAAAGGTTGACGTTCCTAGCAGTTACAAATATTTGTTTAAAAAGACTTTAAGAAACAATTACTGAAGTTTTCAGCTAAAAGAAAAAATATCTTCAAGAGTGAGTATTAAAGTAAGAACTCTTAACATCTTGCCCTTGGGAATTTAAAGTGATATCTGTTTCCCAAGAGAGGTAGAAAGGATCTTATCCTATGCTGATGTTCAGAAAGTCCTCAGACAGCTGTGGTTCAATGAGTCATAGCTCTGCAAAGATTCAGTGTTTTGAGAATATTGCAGCACATCCACTTCTGAAGTTACCAGGCATCTTTGCTTGCAATACTGACCACATGCAGTAATAGCAACTGATAGGCACCTTAGATTCAATTCATGTCCAATTTAAATTATTTTCATTGTTCTCTGCATCACTAGATTCACTTCATGCACATCGCTTAAAAACACATGTACACTCTGGAAATGCCATATTAAATAAACTTGAATTGTCTGCTGTAAATGATTTCAGGTTATGATAAGCTTGCCAGCATATCTATGGTTGGTTTCACTGAAACACTGAAGAAAAGCCTGAACCATATTTGAGTATGAGTGTATGGAAGTGTGAACATTTGGGCAGACTCCAGTTTATACAAGTACTAACACAGCTAGAAGCAACCACATTGAGAGTTAATTACTCTTACAACACCATCAGTGCATCTCTTCATGTGATTTTTCTGTAAGTGTACTAATGGTGTTTCAGCATGTTGCAGTAAAAGGTGCAAAAGAAACAAGAAAGTTTATGTTCCTTTTGGGTAGTTCTCACAGACCTCACATATTACATAAACAAGATTAAATTTTTCTTGTTACTGAGTGAGCCCTGCCTCAAGGCTTCTCAGTAGAGAGACAAATGCTGCGCAGAGAGATGAGATGAGATGGGAGGAGAAGCCTTAGCCCATTATCTGCCTGCTCCAGTTGGTTTTATGCTTTGCTGCTCAAAATCTCCAATGACACTGTGAAGAGGGGCTTGACAAGGCCTGTGGCTGTGAAGGGGTCCATAAGAGGAGTAGGGTCTCAGTATCCAGAAAATTCATTGGCACTTCCCTCATCAGAAAGCTTTGCAGGAATAGTAACGGCTCTGCAGAGACTAAATGGTCATTAGTGTCAAAGTGTTGGGAAATGTTGGAGATGAGGAGCTTACTAATTTTGGGAGAGGTCATGTTACTTAAGATCTGAACAGAAGTGTGGGTTTGGTTTGCAGCTGGTTTAGATTCACTGGAAACCCATCCTGTAAAAGGTGAAAGGTGCTTAACTGGGATGGTTGGTGCATGATGGTGGCCAGGAGATGGATAGTGTGGACAGAACCAGTAGCACTCTGATCTCCTGCACTGGTGCTAAGCGCTGTGTGTTGCTTATTCCCTTCTGAAAGCAGAGCATTATGACTTTTCAACATCTACATGATGTGAATCTTCATCACTTCTCCTTAATTTTTCATTTACGTCCACTTTATTTATGTCAAAGACACACGCTGAGAGTAAGAAAACTTCCGCTAAGGTTTTCAAAAGCAGCTGAACATGTCAATTCTGTACTGTCCAGCCTAAAACACCTGAAAGCAACTTGAATTTTAAAGATGAGGGCTTTCAGAAAAGCAGGCCCTTCTGACTTTCAGGTAATGATAAGCCAAACTGATAACCTCTGAAGATTCTGGCATGGTTGTGTTCAGCTACTGAGAATGCCCTGCATTATAAATATCCCTTGCAGGAAGAGACCAAGTACTGTGCACTACATGATATAAGGAGAATATAAACAGTTACACACGGTAGGGAAAGCCTAATAAATTTTACCTTCGTGCACTTTCCTGTTTGTTCTTCCTGGTTAAAACTACCAGGTGAGGTGTACAGTTAATAACAATTGTGGGCAACCACATCACAGTTCATATCTGATGTTCCAGAGAAGGGGAAGAGATCAGGGATAAGACAATGCCACAGATGCTATGAAGAGGGAAATTTGGAGATTTATTCTCTTCTCATCATAACACAGACCTCTTACATCTTTTCTCAGTGTCTTATGCTAACACAAAATGGGCATCTACATGTAGCTCAGATTGTAAGACACAGAATTCCCAGCTAAGGGAGAAGAAATCAATAACTATATGAAAATTTGTTCTTTGTCTCTCGAAAGATACTGTCCAAAGAAATCAATGAAGCTGGTGCAGTGTTTTATCTTATGAGTAGCAAGGTGGGGATCAGTTTCTTTTCCCAAATAACAAGTGACAAACAAGAGGAAATGACCTCAGGGTGTGCCAGTGGAGGTTTATTCTTGGATATTCAGAAATATTTATTCACTGAAAGGGTTATCGAACATTATAAGCAACTGCCCAAGGAAGTACTGGAGTTATCATCCCTAGAATTATGTAAAAGGCACACAGATGTGGCACTCAGGAACATGATTTAATGTTGGATTTGGTGATTTGGCAGTGCTGTATTAATGGCTGAACTTAATGACCTTAAGGTTCTTTTCCAATCTAAATATTCCGTGAGTTGGTGTTAAAATTAGGTGCTTCAAAAACCCAAGTAACAAGCAGAACTGTGAATCTCATTGATGTAATTAGGAATTAGGTAAAACATTCTATACTTTTTTTCCCAGGAGTTTCCAATGTTCTGTAATAGATTACAGTCCCTTTTCCTTTCTTATTGGAAATATGGCATATTCTGGTGTCTAGTGTGTTACAAAATAATGGCATTTGCATATATGCTATAAAACGTGAGTAAGTTTATTGTAACAAGCTAGAGTTCTAGAATGTGATAGATACATGGCATAAAAAGCAACCTCTTTGTAGAGAATTCCTTGATCAAGTGTGTGTGTGTAGGCTAGGATAATATTCACATGAAACCCATGTAAAGCAGTGGAAAGAGTACTGGAAACCTCAATAGCTTGGGTTTTTTTCCCACTTCATTCAATGTCTTGAGCCTTTATCTTAATTTCTGCTAAAAAAAACCACTACAAAACTTTTTCTTCCCACTCTATCTAAAAATAGTGGAACTGACCCACTTTTTGCTGTCATCATGTGACTAACTCTGCTTATGTGATCAGTTTAACTCTTCAAATGGGTCTGTTTTCTTCACTTGTAACCAATGCTTTTAACGTTACGGCTTGTCTGTTTCTTCTGAAGCTCCACTTCTTGTTCAGTCCTGCTGGAATTATTGCTGCTGACGATTTTTTGACACACATCAGACATTCACTGGGAAATCTGATGCAGTTCAACATACCCAAGCTGGCTTCAAACCAGCTGGTCTTGAACAATGATGGCAGCCTAGGCTGGGGTGGTTCTTGTGGTGCAGTTCTTCCTCTTACTGTGCTGTGCATCTACACTCCTTGATCAGTAGACAGTGTGGTTCACTTAAAACAACTGGGGTTATGTTCAAAAGGGAATGAGTAGAGTTGCTGTACATACTCAAGAGTATTTGGATGTGATCCACTGCAGAATGAACTTGATTGGAAGCTGTTATCACAAGGTAAGACAGTGGGTAACTTTGCCAAATACAAGATCCCAATTTCCATATATATATATATATATATATGTATGTATAAAAAAAATACCTGGTCGAGAAAACCATGAAGAAAAAAGAGCCAACTCTGCAACAGCCAAAGATGCAAATGCCTCTCATTTGTAAAAGTCTGGAAAGAAAGCTCTGTTAAGCTTTCCCAGTTCTGATGTTAAGACTGCCTACTTTTTTCACTTCAAGACATGAAGTGCTGAAAAGAAAGTTAAAAGTCTGGCAGAAAGGAGGAATCAAACTCTGGCCACTTCTCACTATTAATAAATACCTCCCGTGTTGCACACTGGTCTAGACATTCCTCTTTGCTGTTCCTGTCCAACTGGTATGTTCTTTTTTTTCATCTCTCCTAATCCTTTTGAGGCTCTTTGGCATCCTACTTGAATGCAAGTATGTTTTTCAATGTGACTATTAGATTACAAATATTTGAAATATTGTGTCTTCTCTGGTAATTGCTAATTTATAATTTTAAGAGGTACTAATTCTACTACATAATTACAAAAAAAACCAAACCATTAAGAAGTGATCCATAATCAGGATTAAAGAATTATAATAGTAAACATGTATTTCCACCTTTTATGCCATATTAAAATAACTTCTTTCATGTGTAGTTTGTGGATTTTGGCTATTAACTAAGACAATATGATGAAAGAAGAAAATGAGATGTAAAGTTACAGTACAAAGCAGATAGTCCATTTACATTTACTAAGACAGATGGGAAAATTTTGGGAGACAATATAAAATGGACAAGTGTAGCAGTAGCTACCCTTCATTAAGTCTGGAATCTCCTGTCTTTTAACACACTAGGTATTATTAGGTGAGTTATTCAAATGTCTCCTTTAAACATGTGACTCTCAGAGGAATCTTAAATCTTAATCTATTACATGGCTACCATAATTCCCTGAAACAATTTCAGATTTTCCATTTGAAGAAGCTTGTAGAGATGCAACAGAAGGCTAAAGTGCCAGTCAAAAGCACAGTGGTATCAGGTATTCAACAAAAGTACATCTGTGGTTTTATTTCTGGAATAAAGAATAAAGTCTCCTTGTTTTTGAAGTATCTGTAGGCCTTGTTTTAATTACCAGAAATGTCCAGAAAAAGATTGTTTTTTCCAAACAACAAATAAAATTCAAGGAAAAGTAAAAACAAGCACACAATTTTATAGAGAGGTTTTGTTTCTAAAGCCTTCAACCAACAAACCATCAGTAAATTTGCTTTGATTGGACAGTAAATCAAGATCTTCATGATGAAGAGTAAATCTTTGGAATTCAGGAAGACATTTAGAAAAAAACCCAAAAAGCCCCACATGCTAAATTGCCATTTACTTATTTCCCTCCGGCTTTCTGATTCTAATCTGGAAAAAAAAAAATCACATGCAGAGTGCCTGAGTCAGCTGTTATTCTAGAACAGTCTGATTTTCTCAGCTGGATTTGCTATCCATATTCTTTTATTAAAGCTTTGATTTAGTACCAGATGTTTTAATGAAAAATTGTCCTGAATTACAGAGATATATAACTGCTAAAATATTCCCTGATTTTTGCAGGAAGAGCAAGTCTACAACAGACGTTCTAATAGACACCCATGTCCTTAGGCTGTGCTGAGTCCCTCCAGGAAAGACCATACACTATTAAGAGAATAGCAGACTCTTTTCCCAAGGCCTTCTGTGTGCCAGGGTGTAGGAGGTTACTCAGAATCACATGGACACAGACCACTTTCTGACTGGTCTGGCTGCTGAGGCAATATTTATAAAAAACTCAGCCTGAATGTATCTGACAATGAGACTCTAGCTTGTGAAAGGCTCTCCCTCTACTTTTCCTGTGCTTTTTGAAACCCTTTCAGTGTCTCTGAAAGGCAGTTATGAAATACTGGCATTGAGTGGCATGCTGTCATGCCTGTATTTTCTCCTACAAAGATCCAATGATCCACTCAATCTTTTGATTAGAATTAAAATTTGATTACAGTTGTAAAAAAAAGCATAAAATTTGAACACAATTCTGGAAAGGACAATCATTAGTACTAAGTACTTAGTGGAAAAATCCCTGTGATTGGCTTCTACCACATGAAATCATGCTTATTTGCAGAAAATATTGTGGGTGTCTTTGACTCTGCCCTAGTGTCAGTTTTACATAGCCCATAGAAATCTGCCTTCCCCAGGCAGCACAGTGTTGATGGGACTCATGTCTCCAAGTGTGAGCCCCCAACCTTCTTACTAGTTAAAAATCTCCAGGCTGCTGGTAGACTTGTTAAGTGTGATATGCTTAAAGAGCATATCACACATATCAGAGGTGAGAAATCTTCTGGCAGAAGAGTGCTCCCAAGTCAGACAATCCACATAGTTCCTGTGTACTGACATTCTCATTTAAAATCTTGGGGGATATGCAAACGTATAATTTCCATCAGCACCCTTGATTTCCTTATTATGAAAGGGGAGTTTGTTAATTTTCAGTTTTGTCTCTGAGTTGGTTTACTCTTCAGTATCTGATGTGCTGACATGGTGATTTCAGATTTGGACTCAGAGCACCATAGGAAAGCACTGCTACTAGATGGCAAAAAATGTCAATTAATTTCTGACTTAAAAATAAATACAACAGATATATTTTCAGTGCTTTTTGGATATCAGTTTCTTTAAAGCCTGTTTCTGAGTCCTAGATGGATACCTTCACTGGTGAATATCCAAGGTGATATTTCTCAACACCTCCAGATCTCAGGGAGATCTGGTGCCAAATCTGAAGTCAAAGCTGGCTGGAACACAAGGGGAAAGGGAGGATAGGTAAAGAAAAGCTTCAGAGAAACAACTGACATGGTAGGACATTCAGATTGAAATGGGACAGGCCTTCCTTGCATGATAGGCACACACCTTTTGTTTTGTATTTTGGCAGACAACACCTCTGATATCTGTTGCACACCCTTCAAGCATATAGAGTGCTAGTGTTCCTGGTAGTTGAAACCAGCTGTCAGTCAGCCACAAAACCTGCTCTACAGGTGGCAAAGTCAATGGCCTGGGGCAACAGCATCAGCAGAACTACTTCCTGCAGTGGCACTGCTGGTCAAGGAGCAAGGATTCTGGACCCCTCCCTCCCAAGAGTCTTGGCCCCCTCTCCAGTGCCATCTTCCCAGCCTTTCTCCACTTGCTGTCCTCCCTGCTCTACAGCTCTCCTCTGCTTTCTCCTCAATGTTGTGTTGGCTTTGCCTGTTGGCTGAACGCCTTCTGAGAAAACCTACTGAAGAATTAGCCCACAGAGCTCAAGTCCCCTTGTTATCCTGCCTGTATTCATATCTCTTCTCCCAAACCCTGTCCACATCTTGCTTGAAAGTGAATCCTTGGAGCGTGCATGCCTTTTTTCCTTGTACTTGTACAGCACCTGGAATGTTGGGGCCATTCGTCATTGCCACAGGTGCATCAACAAAATAAAACTGAAAATTATTCTAGACCCTTGCCGAGACCACCTTCCGGGGGGGTGAATCTAACGTAGGTGAATCTAATTTTCCATCTTCCAAATGGAAGAAAGATAGTCACATTTACAAGAAACAGTGTCCTAGCTTTCGGAAAGGTCACTGGCTCCCCACAGCTTGTTATGGACTGGGTAATGAAAAGAATCCAGACAGAAAGGGCACAAATGGGGAACCATTCAGCACAGGTCTCACGAGAACTTCTAAACGCCCAGAACATCAGCCGGAACGGCCCCAAATCCCGTGCGCCCGCTGGAGACAAGGAGATATAGAGGCGGGTCCGGTGATGGCCCTGGAGACGGCGCCTGCCGTGACATCCTCGCCGAGCGGGCAGGCAGCTCCCTCCCGGATGCATCCCCCGGTGCCGGGATCCGGCTCGGCGCAGGGCTCGGCGGAGCGCTGCCTGCCCGGCCGCCCCGCGGGGCTCAGCGGCGGCACGGCCCCGCAGCGCCCCCGGCCCGCCCGCGGCCCTCCGCGCCCAGCCCTGACTTACGTGGGGGCCGCGGGCCAGCGGCTCCCGGCGCGGCGGCGCGTTCGTCCCCATGGCGGCCGCCGGTCCCCGCCGCTTCGCCGGGCCGGCTCTGCCGCTGCCAAGCCGAGAGACAGCCGCGGCCGGGGCCGGGACCAGGACCGGGACCGCCCCGCAAGCACCGCCCTCCGCCCGCCGCCGGGAGGGGTGTGCGCGGCGCTGAAAGGCGGCGGAGGGTCGAGGGATGAGGGGCTGTGCTGAGGCTGCTCCGTGTTCCGGGTGGTCCCGGCGTCCAAGGCTTTAGCACTGCGTGCGCTAAGGCCGTGCGGTATCTCCGCAGGGCAGCGTGGGAAGCGGGGTCCTGCTCCGAGTATCCCCCGGAATCGCCTCCTAGGGCTCCCCTGTGCCTCGGGGAGCCGTTCCTCGGCTGGGTACCCTCAGAGCACTCAGCGGTGAGGAAATGCAGGCATCTTTACTGCTGCCAAGCATCTCTGTGGATATTACCTGCTAGTATCTATGACACCTAGTGTGTTTAACATCACCAAGACTACCCAGATCCGGTCAGAACAACAGGAATCTGCGGCTGTCTCAAGGCAAGGAGACTGTCAAGTGAGTCTTCCCAAACACAGGTTTGGAAGACCGCAGCAGCCAGAGCTTCACAAGCCTGATTCCAGTTTCTTCTTGTCCCAAGACAGCGCTTCAAGGCTGTGGCATGCTGTATCTTGTAGCTGTACCTCTGGCCCCTTGGAAGTCCTGGGGCCTGCATATGTCCGCCCTGTCCCACGGGAGCCCTGAAGTTACTCTTCTCGTGCAGAGCCCCAAGGTGCTGTAGACACCTGTGTGACTGCAAATTTCTGGGTCATCTTGGGGTGCTTGCAATTTTTTGTGAATGCTGACCCCAACCGGCCAAAGGGATATTCCATATCATATGATGTCATGCTTAGTATATGAACTGGGGAGGAAAGCTGTCTGGGGCCTGCTGCTTGGGAAGTGGCAGAATCAGTGACAGGATCAGTGTGCTCACTGACAGTGAGTATTTCTTTGTGCATCACTCACTCTTTTATATACTCTAACTACTATTATAGTTGTTGTTGTTGTTGTTCTTGTTATTATGAATCATCACCACCATCATTATTAATATGTTCTCTCTGTCTCCATTAAACTGTCCTTATGTAAAACCAGAAATCTGAGTCTGCTGATTCTCTGCCCCTTCCTGATGAGAGGGTGGACTAAATGAGCAGCTGTGTGCTTCATTGCCAACTGGGGTTTAACCACAGCAGTCCACCACTCCTTCTCTGCACACCAGACTAATAGAGAGGATTGTGTTCTCCTTAATCTTCAGTAGGCTTGTGAGACACCTGAGGTTGTGCAAACTACTTGGACCTAACTGAGCACCTGCATTATCACACAAAATGATACCTTCAAGTGCCTTATCTTGTCTTCTGACCTCTCCTTTAAGGAACAAGACTTGGTAAAATGCTGTTGCCCAATGTCACCTCTGCCTACAGTCTAAAAGAAATATTGCATTTTAAATAACATATAGGTCAATTTTTATCAATTTGGCAGAAGTTTAAATTTCTCCCTCTCTTCCCCTGCTTTGATGAGACCAGTGACTTGCAAATAGCAGTAGCCCCATTGAACAGTGTTCGAGGAAGAGGGAACAGCACAAGGAACTTGCGTTGCCTTCTGCTGGCCAGCTAGGGCAGCTGACACATTGCTGACAGCAGCCTGGCTGCTTGATAGTGAAAGGGGAATAAAAAAGGCTTTGTCTTTGTAAAGTTGTATGTCATATTAAAATGAGTATAGTCATACATAAGACATACAGGTATGACTTCATATAGCCATGTCTATTTTCCACACATCTTCACTGACCTTTCCTATTGAAAGGGAGGTAGCATCACCCTTTTCCTGCTAGTATTGCCTGGGCTTTCAACAACATCTTACAGGTTTACTTGATCTCTTAGCAGTTTATACAGTCTGGAGACTTATGCCCTGACCAAGTGATGGGGTATTAGTGTGGAGGAAGCTGAAGTGTGGACATCGATGGTTTGTAGAAGTTTTTTCTGCTCCTTTGTGGGCATTCAGAGCACTGAGGTGGTATTGCAGGAAGCTGAGATTAAATGTTAAGTACTCTGACCCCTTCTAGGATATACTTACTTCTCTCTGCTTTAGGGCAAGGAGGGACAGAAGGAACTTTTCAAGTATACTCTGATTAAACAATTAACCTTGCTTTACAACATTTTCTTGCTCTACCCTCCTTTATTTGCCTCCAGGCTGTTTCTGTACAAAAGCATGTGACGAACATCCACTAAGAAAAGAGCAGACTACTGTTACATAGTTCATGCAGGCTCAGCTGAAAATGCCACCAAAAACACTGGAGAAATTCAGTGCAACAATTAGTGCAGTAAAGTTGCTGAAGGAGAAAGGAAGGTCTAAACTTCCAGAATGACAGACATAAAGGTGATTTGTGCCAGCCTCTGCCGCGAGGGACTGTGGATGAGGTAGATGAGCTGGGGCCCTTCCCCTGCCCTTTTCATCCGCTGCATGAGTGCCTGACCAGGCTGTCTGAAAGAAGTGGAATGTGGATCCTGGACCCACAACCGCAGAGACTCTGTGTAAAGAGGGAGGTGAATGGAAAATCTCTGTGTAGAAAATCCTCAGGTTTGCAGACTTACTAAGACCCAGTATTTTACACAGTTTCAAACAGATGGTGATGAAAAGACCTTTCTGATATTTAATAAAAAGACCAGTACTTCATAAAAGTCCAAGTATGTTAATGTGGTAAAAACCCTAGAGTTTCTATAGCTAGTAACAGACAGTATGGTGAATAGTTAATATATTTAGTTGAACATAACTCATTAAAATAAAACGAGTGGCCTCCACAGTATAATGACATCTTTCTGCTAGCAGTAGCAATATCACATTTGTTACATGTTCACAGCCTGTTACAACACTCAATGAATTCAGATCTTACTCCTTGGATAGTTTTTGGCTAAGTTCTCTGCTGTATCCCAATAATGTGGCTGTATGCAACAAGGTTCTTAGAGTAAAGGTTTAGTATACAAGCTATGTGGTGTTAGAGAAAAACATTTACCCTGCTTTTCTAATTTCAAAAGCTTCAAGCTCTGAAGAATCCTGCACAGATGGAGTGCAGTGAAGTGTTTGTATGGTGATCATCTTCTGACTGTTCAGGCAGAAATAAACTGCAATCCCTACATTTTATTGAAAGCAGGAGTCTGGATGCTCTAGATTTATATAGCTGAGTATGTATGGAAGCAGGTTGAAGGAAGGATTCATTTGAGATGATATGGAGTGTTTACCTAGAGAACAAGAAAGGCCCATCTGGTGTCCTGTATTTAAAGAAGGTCACGTTTTATTTATAGGTTTTTACCTGTGAAGATTTCAGATACCTTGGTTACTTAGATTGATGCTTGTTTTGGTGCTCCAAAAGGAAAATGAGAGCAACAAATATTTTGAGGAAGGTGAGTGATTAGCTCCAGGGAAGTCATGTGGATCTTAGAATTTTCTAAGGAAATTTAAGGAAATTCTAAGGAATTAAGGAAACAAATCCATGGGACTGTTAGGCCAGGTCAGATCTGACTTTTGACAGAAAAGAGCACTTGCTTGTTTTGGACAGAACATACCTGTCTTAGGATGGTCCTTAGACAGCCTCTGCCCTTAACCAAATGTTGGGAAAATACCTTTACCTGCCTTCTACCTCAGACCTGTGATGAGGTGTACCAGGGGAACCAGTCAAGATTCAGCACTTTCCAATGAACCCTGGTTCTTCACAGAGCTGGTCGTTTATGAAGAATGCACTGTTGTCAGGTGCATGAGAGAGCTCTGGCTGGTGTTCTCAGAGCTGCCTGTCATGTCTTCCCTGACAGAGCAGTGAGAGGCACTGAGTGCTTCTGTTCCCACTCTGAGATGAGATGTGTCATCGTATGTCTAGGCTTGAAAGCTGCTCTGGGAAGATTTAGCCAGCTGTTCTGGTATAACCCTGACAACTGCTCCCACACTGTCTTTGGTCAGACCAGGGGAAACATAAGATTTTCTTCCACAGCTTAAATTATCAAGCAGGAGAGAACAGCTAAGGATCAAAATATAGAGGTTTTTGGTTAGTAGCAGATAGACAAGAGAAAAAACACACTCCCATCAGAAAACAGCAGTGATCCATGTCCATACATGGATCTCTTCTCTAAAGAATAGTCATCTCAGTTAGTGATAAGCCTTGTCCCAACCCTATCTGGAAAGTGTCATGCTGAGTACACACAGGCATACACAAGAAACAACCCTTTCTATTCTTCTATTGCTGTTTAATTGTGTTACAGATGCTAGTGTATTTGTTCAATTCCCAGCACTTGGCAACCATAAAAACTATCTCACTTGGGTGCCAAATAACAAACCAAGGAGACTGGAGACACCATTCATGCATTGCCAGCACTTAGAAGACACCTCCATACCTTATGTGCCTTGGTCTGTATCAGTAAACAATGGCTTCCTCATGGCTTACAAGGAGTTGTTCGGCCACAATTTGACTGCTTGCTTGTTAAGCACTGTAGGCATTAATTTGTTTAAATGTCAGTGAGAGTGGGGGGAAGTCTGAAGGGAGGAGGATTTAGTATTCTTTCTGTTGGAAGATATTCAAATTAGGGAATACTTAAATAAATTAATACCTAAGGCCATGGGCCCTGATGGTGTGTACCCATGAGTGCAGAGGGAGCTGGCAGATATAATTGTGAGGCCTCTCTGAATTATCTTAGACTGATCATAGTGACTGGGAGAAGTTCCTGAGACCTGAAGGAAAAAGAATGTCACTCCTGTCTTTCTTGTCTTCAAGGAGGACAAGAAAGCATATCCAGGCAACTATAGGTCAGTCAACCCCATCCTGACTCATTAGTAGGAGGGATGAAGTGTACCCTCAGCAAACTAGCTGATGATACCAAGCTGAGTGGTGCTGTTGACACTCCTAAAAGGATGGGATGTCATCCAGAAGAGCCTGTACGAGGTTGAAAAGTGTATAGGAAGTGAAAACTTCCTATACACAAGTATAGGAATCTCATGAGGTTTAAGAAGACCAAGTTCAAGGTGCTGCACCTGGGCCAGGACAACCCCCAGTATCAGGGGGCAGGCTGGGCATGAACAGATGGAGAGCAGCCCTGTGAGAAGGACTTGGGGCTGCTGGTGGGTGAGAGGCTGGACATGACCCAGCCACGGGCACTGGACACGAGCCAAACGTGTCCTGGGCTGCATCCAAAGCAGCGTGGGCAGCAGGGGAGGGAGGGGATTCTGCCCCTCTCCTCTGCTCTGGTGAGAGCCCACCTGGAACCCTGCATCCAGCCCTGGGCTCCCAGCACAGGGAGGTCATGGAACTGCTGGAATGAGTCGAGAGGAGGCCACCAAGATGACTAGGAGGGGGGAAACCCTCACCTATAAGGAAAGGCTGAGAGAATTGGGTTTGTTCAGCCTGGAAAAGAGAAGGCTTTGGGATGACCTAACTGTGACCTTACAGCACTTGAACGGAACCTACAAGAAAGACAAAAAGGGACTTTTTACAAGGGCATGTAATGACAGGACAAGAAGGAATGTGTTCAAATTGTTAGAGAGTGGGTTTACATTACATGTTAGGAACAAATTCTTTACTGCCAGGGTGGTGAGGCACTGGAACAGGTTGCCCAAAAAAGCTCTTGATGCCCAGTCCCTGGGCATGTTCCAGGCCAGTCTGGATAGGGCTCTGAGCAACCTGGTCTAGTGGAAGTGGTCCCTGCCCATGGCAAGGAGGTTGGAAGCAAATGATAGAGAATAGGAATAGTGTCCCTTTCAACCCTTTCTGTGATTCTCTGTCTCCTGACATGACAGTGAAACAACTTTCTGGAAACTATTTATTCATGGAAAGAAGGTGATTTGGATTAGGCAGCATGGATATACAAAGAGGAAGTCCTGCTTAATGAAGTCAATAACCTTCAATGATGAAATTACTCATTTGATATATGAGGGGATAGCACTAGATACTGCCTACCTTGACTTCAGTAAGGCTGTGGATACTCCCATAAAATTAATGGATAAACTGCTGTCACAGGGGTTTGATGAGCAGACAGTGTGGTGGATTGAAAACTGGTTGAAGGCTGGGCCCAGAGGGTAGTGTTCAATGCCAGTAACTGGTAGTGCACCCCAGGGGCCAATACTGGGTCCAACATTCTTTAAACATCTTCATTAATGATGTAGATGGTGGAACAGGGTGCACCTACAGCACGTTCACTGATGAACCAAACTGGGAGGAGTGGCTGATACACCAGAGGGTGGTTCTGCTCTTTAGTGGGACTTTGACATCAAACAGTTCAGCCAAGGGAAGTGCAAAATCCTGCATCTGGGGAGGAACAGCCAGATGCACTGGTACTTGTAGGAGGTCAGTTGGCCAAAACAACTTTGTAGGAAAGGACCTAAAGTCCTGGTGGGCAACAAGTTGAACAAGAGCCATCAACATGCCCTTGTGCCAATGCAGTTGAACAGTATCCTGAGCTACGTTAGGAAGAGTGTTACCCGCAGGCTGAGAGAGTGAGATTTCTCCTCTATTCAGTACTGGTAAGGTCACACCTGCAGTGCTGTGGTGAGCTCTGGGCTTCCCAGTACAGCAGAGATATGGAGCTGCTGGGAGAGTCCAGAAGGGCTCCAAAGATGATTAAGGGCCTGCAGCATCTTTCATATGAAGAAAGTCCAAGAGAGCTGGTATACTTTCTCAGAGAAGGCTCAGGGGGAAATCTCATCAGTGGGCTTCAAAATCTGAAAGGAGAGCAAAAAGAAGAAGGACCCAGACTCTTTTTGGTGATGCCCAGTGGCAAACAAGGAGCACAAACTCAAATGCTTGAATTTTCCTCCGAACATCAGGTAAGACTTTTTTACTGTGTGAGTGATCAAGGTGGTGGATTCTCCTGCCTTGGGGATCTTCAGAGGTCATCTGGGTGTAGTCCTGGCAAACAGCATGAAGTGTCCTTCTTTCAGCAGAGTGGTTGGACCAGATGAACTCCAGAGATTGCTTCCAACCTTAGCCAATCTAAGATTCTGTGATAGAAATCATAAAATACTGAAGACATAAAAGTTCCTACAGGTTGTGTACTGATAACTGAGGGTTGCTTAAAGGTCTCTAAATTACATCAGATGCCTGTGTTTAAATTCCTGAGTTACTCCTTAGTGTCTTGGCAGTAACTTCTACACAGAACAAACTTGTTCTATTCAATGCTGTATCTGTGGATGGACAGGAGCAGGATGTGGATCCTGTTGAAGAGGAAGAACGTATTTATTTTAAAGGTGTTGGCTTGTTTGGTGTGAAATGATGCATTACAGACATTCCTGTATTTTTTTCCCCAGGAATGAACTTTTTACAGTTGATTTTTTTTAGGGTCAGTTTTTGATTCTACTGTTTTGCAGTTTTGTATCCTTGTCAGACCAAATATGTGCTTAGATTTGTCGTGGCACAGGATGCTTTAAAATATATGACCTCATGTATCAAGGTAGCAAGGGTCTGGGAGCCTGAGTACCCTTACAGATCTGAACCTTGCTGCTTGATACTTCAGAGGTGGAAAATACAGTCTGGGTGGACCTGAGCCAAGTGCTTGGGATTTGGGACTTCATTTTTTTGGAGAGGTCTGCATCAGGAGGCTTTGACAGAGGAGCTGAAATCAGGGTTGGTCACTGCTATCCTTCAGCTGAGAATCTAGGCTTAGAGTCTAGTTGGCATTTGGGGTAGCAAGAAAAACCCTTTTACCAATGAGAGAAAATTTTAAGGATTGTACTGCTGCTGCCTACAGGCATGCTAGTTTTGTATCCCAGATCACCTGCAATCTCATCCTGCCTGTTTCTGACTGTAAGATAAATTTTCACAGAAAGTTACTGCTGATACCATTTTGCTCAGTTCTTCTCTTGAAAAAATACAGATCTCTGTTTGATTTGCTTTTTTTCCCTGGTTCAAACTATGATTGACAGGACATCTTTGCTTGTGTGACCACTTTTTACTGTCCTGAAACCAAAAGGCCAAATTCTGACATGAGAGTTTAAATGAGGATCTGAAATATGTTGTGTCTGAAATGTGCTGGATTCACAACTGCCACAGATCACTGAAAATCCAGAGGTAGGAAAACAAGATGTAAATTATGCAGATTTCCTATATATAAAGGATAAAGTAGAGATACTTGTGGGCATCACACAGAAGGGAATATATAGAGCCACACTCAAAGGAGTATTTATTAAGAAAGTTTTCCTTGGAAGGCAAAAAGAGCCATCTTCTTGCAAGTTGCTATTCTTGCTAAGTGCAAGGGGAGCAACACAGATTGTACTGTGTGAAAGCAGCCCTGAAGGTGAGTTCATACTTTGAGATGAGCAGGGGGCAGAGCAGGACTTTTTGTTCTTGGCAAATGTATTTGTAATGAGCTGTGCAGCTGGCAGTCTGCTGCAAAGAAAGTACAAATCCTGCTTTGTTTTTATTTTAGTTTACCTGATGAATAAGGGAGATCCCTACTTACTTCAGCACTTTGCTCATCCAAATGATGAGATGGTTTATTTACCAGCAAAGTGCTTTGGTATCAGTGCAGTTCTGTGAGTCAATATGCCATAAACTTTTATCCTTTCACTCCAAGAGCAAAAAGAGAGAGAGGAAGGCTCTGGAGGACATTCTAGCTTATATTTTGTTTTAAACCGGGTTTTTACTCCAAGTGAGGACCCTAGCTGATTCCTTTGTTTGGGTGAGGCCAGCAACCTACTATGGAAGTAGTTTAGGAAACAAAGTTGTAGTGTACAAATGATATCTCTTGCACAAATTCTGCACTGACATTCACTGCTGTACAGACCCTCTGCACAGTGAGCCTTAAGGTAAATTCCCTTCTAAGCCTTCAAAGCTGGATCTTTTCCCAGTGCTTCGGGTTGTCCATCTTCATAAATGTCACATATGCTTCTAGAAAGCACAAGAAAGTGCGTGTGGAATGCACAAGTTCAAAAAATTTCTAGCATTAAACCTTGAAAGTTTTAGTGCTTCATATGTGCTTCATATGTGTTGCAATTATCTGTATATTGGCTTGCTGGTATGTAAAAGGTTTTTGAAAATGTTCTGTTCTCAATGTTCTACATCAGTTACCCCCAAAAAGCCAAACTGAAATCCTTCATAAATCAGGAAAATAAATCACCTCTGAGAGCATAGACTGCAAAATTGCAGGCTGAAAGAGATTTTGTTTGAGGAAATTAGGTACAATAAAGAAAGTCGGAGGTGCTGAAAATTGTAAAAGGCCTAGATGGATTCTTCTCAGCCTAGTTTGAAAGCTACTTTTGGCAGGCAGGGCTTGCTGGATTTTAATTGAGGAATGTCAAATTTTAAAGGTACTTTGGCACTTAAAATATATGAAGACACCACTGGGAATTTTGAATATGCATTGGAAGGGGATAAGATTCAGAACTCCTTTCCCTCTATTATCTAGCCAGCTGGGATCTAACTCAACCAACACTTTTTTCCGCTCATATGTGGACCTCAGTGTTTTTGAGAAGCTGACAGTGTGATGTCCAGTTTTTTCCTGGAACAGGAGTGGTGTCCTGAACCATAATTTCTGAGGCTGTTGAGAAATTAAGAGTGCAATCATTCTCGACTTCATCCCTGGCTGAAGATAGGGAAAGTATTAGCAAACCTGCAAACCTGCCTGGCCAGACTTTGGGACTGGGCACCACCTGTGTGGGCTCTTGCCTCTTCTTTTGTGTCAGAGGACTTCCAGGTGTGCCACATCATGGGGCACAGCAGAAGGCAGAGCGTGGTGAACAGCATATCTTCTGCTTCCTTGTTCCCTTTAGGTCACATAGTTGTTTTAACAAAGAGGTGCAGTTCTCACTCCAAGCCACAACTCCACCCTCTGGAGCAGGGAGTCCCACAGGAGTACTCTGTTTAGCAAACTGTTGCAGACTGTTCTGCAGCCAGTCTAATGGCTTGGAATAAAAATGTCTATTTGTGCTTTTGCTTCCAGTGTGTGACTGGGCTTTCCTGGGTCTCTGTTTAAGCTGCAGAACTCAAGAGCATACAGTTCTCTCAATGAAGAAGCAGCAGAGAATAAGTTGTGTGGTAAAAGTCTGCTGTCAGGGAAGAAAGCTGTAGTACATATGTGAGAATGGCATACCTAGAACTAAACACTCAAGATAGCCTGTATTTAGCTAAAATCTGTGGCAAATTTTACCTGGTCTATATATTATAGACCAGTCTTTCCCTTCTTGAAAATTCAGATAAGAACAAGTCAAAAATATCTTACAGAGTGTGCCTGAAACATTCAGGAGGGATCAGATCAAAGTAAGAAATTCTGAAATACATGGCATCAAAATATTCCATTGTCTTTTTAGTGAATAAGACAATAAAAATAAAGTATCTGGGCTCTCTCCTCTCTCTCCACTTTCAATTCATTTGTGCTTTGTTCTTTTTTGGAAAGTGAATTTCCTGAGACCACATGACCTAAGCAGACTATCAAAATCTGTGCTGTATCTTGGGAGTCTGCATGCTTACATTTGCAAGAGAGAGTCCTTCAGTGATTTCTCAATCAGCTAAGCTTAGAGACAGTGAGGAAGACCACAGGCACTTTACCATGGCCTTTTGCAGAAAAGATTGGTCTGAGAAATGCTGTTTGATAACTTTAGGTGGGGACTTCCATGTCAGAATGAAATATTCTGAACTAGTCAAAACAACTGATTTTGTGGTCTACAACTGGTGCAAATCAGCAGGGGAGGTACTTGTGTGGGTCATTGGGGTGTCTCTCTGAAGCTTCATCTTGTGATTTATTCAAGTCTTGGCAAGTAAACTGTGCTAGGATGTAAGAAGTCAAGGCAAAGCTATGTGTGCAAGCATTGAGGAGAGCTCTACACAAGTGTTCAGAATTCATCTACAGCAGCAAAGGGACCAGAAAGAAATGACTTTAAGTAGAGAAAGCCCAGCCCAGACCCCTTTAAATTGGGTACCTCGTTCTCAACAGGCTGAGCACAGGTCAGTGCAGGCCAATGCAGTCTTCCTGGAAGAGTTCACCACAGTCACTGGGTCTCCCTGCAATGAGGACAGCATTTGAAACCAACATGGGTGTCATGACACATCGAGGTAAGCATGGCTTCCTCGGAAGATCAGAGGACAGGTTATGGACAGAAAGCTGGGTATCGAGGGCAGTTGCAGTCAGCTTTATCTGAATTAAGCTGAGTCTTTCACATTTGAGAAATTTGGGTTGGGTTAGGTGAGTTGTCTTCCAAGTAGAGGTGCATGGTTATGCCAAGCTAGAGGTGCATGGTATTGTCCATGCTAGAGCTCTAAAAGCCAGTCCCATGGTTCTTGATCTGAATTTGGACTTAAAGAAAGTGTCAAAATGAATTTATAACTCTTGGGCCTGGGATTTGAGAAATTTTCTCTGAAGGTAAGACGAAAGGTAAGACCTAAAAAGACTCGAAATAATTTAAAAAGCCAAAAGTCAATCTGACAGGGATTGGCATTTTTGTGATCCTATTCTGTTTTATCCCAGGGTGACCAATCCTCATTTCCTGCCCATATGTCCCAGTCCTGACTGAAGCAAATACTAACCTTCAAGACAAAATTGGAATCCATGTGCTGGACCTCTGGATCTCTGGTGTATACCCCTCTGATAAGGAAGAGACATCATGTACTCCAGGTGTACAATTCACTGACAGACTGGTGAGTCTCACAGCCTAGTATACTGAGAGAAGCAGCTTGTTATGGGGCTTGCATACTCAGAGACGACTAACCCAAACACTTTACCACTGCTCCTTTCATCTCCCAGTCCAAGATTTTGTTCCAACTCCAGCTGAAAGCAATGTATAACAGGAAAACTTCAGTGATATTACTTCAAGGCTTGGAGGGCACTTCAGTGTGAAACAATGTGTGCTTGGAACTTATGGGCTCAGTATTCTTTCTTCAGTACCTTTCTTCTGTTTCCAGGACAGTTAATGAGCAAAGCGGTAATGGAACTGTATACATAAGTGATAAATTCAGCACTCATAAGTAACTTAGATTTGCAAACAGGAACTGCCACTCCACCTTCTAAAAAGCAGAGTGTTTCATACAAAAATCTCCATCCAAGCCTGTGGAGACATATGTAGTCTTAGCACATGCTAAAACTGTAATACATCAAGGCAAAAAATTGTTTTCTCCTCCAAAAGAAAATTGTTTTTCTTGATGTTCTCAGATGTTTCTTTATCTCTACATTTTTGTATTGATTAGTCGATCCCACTTTTAAGTGTAGAGCTACATTTGTTTTCCAGTCTAAGTTTTACTAGTCTCATGTTTCTGAAGATGATGATGATGGTGTCCTGTGGTGCTGGGCACTGACAGGAAATTCAGGGCCCTGTTCCCACCTCAGAGAGCAATCATATTCAGTATTAGTGCTGCTGTCATAGGGATACGCCAGATGTGAGGTGAAGAGAAGAGAATGAAATAACATGTGGACGTTGGCAGGAGGCCGTATGGACAATGGTCAGTTGTTTAGAAAGCATGTGAAAGGGTTCCAAAATGCTATGTTTTGCACATTCATTCCCACCTCTGGGCAGTGTTCAGCTATTGGGGCTACTGTGACTGTAAGAATCTTTCTACTCTGCTATCCTTCACCTCAGAGCAGTCAACTATTGAACTCCTTTAGTTAAAAATAAACATGTTGCAGTAGTTCTGAGAACACCACCTGTTTTAAACAAGGCAACTTTCTCAAGTCACTCATGAAAATTTTCTATGCAAGACAGACATCTAATCTTTTTAGGTCATTATTTCTGTTCAAATATTTGTGTTAAAGTTTAACTGTAATTTCTGGATCAGAATCTTGCTCTTTGTCCTCTCCTTCATGTCTGTACAGAGAGATGAGGCAGTGCCAGGCCTGTGCTATGCAGACAGCAGAACCGCAGCTGTGCCAGCCTGCAGGCAGCAGTTCCCTCTCACATCCTGTACCTGTGCTGGGCTTAGGAGGACAGCAGCTCCTCTCTTGGCAGAGCAGAGATAAGGGTCATATGCATCAGCAGGCTGGCTCTGCCTGCAGAACATTCAGGTTGGCATGTCCTGTTGAGATGTTGAATGTTTCTTGTTTGCCGCATTGACTGAATCACATCTTGGTAAGGTATTACTCAGAGCTGGCTGAGGCTATATCATTATAGCTCCAGTGCATATATTTGCTCTTTTCATCTATTTCTTCTATTCCTGTATGGTTGGTTTGCCAATTAATGATATTTTTTAAAATTCAGACTGTCTTTTCAAACTTGTATTCTCACTGTAGTTACTACAGGTTCTTGAGGTTCCCATAGTATTTCTGGGAATTAGCAGGATGGAATCCTGATTCCAGAGCAAGGAATTTATTTCTACCTTTCAGACTTGTATACAACCCACCACAGTTGGCCTGGGATTGGTGGACTTCTCTAGAAATGGAGTATTTCATAGTGAAATGACTACTCATCCTCAAAGCTCAATAGAATTTTTATTTTGCTATACCAGCCAAGCTGATAAATGTTTCCATTTTATGTTCACTGACACCTCACGAACCAAATAAAAATTTCTGTCTTGCTGAGCAGCCAATTCCCATTAAGATTTTTCTTCTGGGACAAAGCACAGTCAAAAGCACAGCATGGCTCTCCATTTCTGTTAGTTAAATATTCAGCTGAACTACACCAATGAGTGCTGAAAATGGATTTTATCTATAACATCTTGAAAGAAAAACAAAAACTTCTTTCTTGCAGACCATATAGATTTTCATTTGAACAAACTATTTTTTCTTCCTTTCTCAGAAAGGAAAAAGTCAGATATTTTTGTTTCATTTGACTTTTCAGATGGGGCTTAAGGAAAACATTCACAAGGTCCTTCTGGGAACAGCTGCTAAAATCCTGCCTGACATGGCAAATCTAAGTGTGTCTTGTTGAACTATGTTCTAGTCTCTGTAAATTCAGGGATGGTGATGTGATATAAAAAGCTGTCTCTCAACAATGAAAAGAATCATGTGTAATCAACCCAACCAATTCTATGCAGTTATTTAATATGATTTTCTGTTCAAGACACTAAGCTACCAAGTGAGACAGTGGGAGGTCAGAGAAAATTCCAGTGGTTGAGACTGTTTGGAAAAATTATACATTATCACAGGGCAAGGATACACCCATGGGACTTCCCTTCCTCTTCCTGTAGGCAAATCCTGACTAAGCACTGTTACAATTTCACATTTAGCAACCAGGAATTGTTGAGGGAAAATAGATGTGTACGACACTGGGCTTTTTATTTTTAGGCGGACCAGGATGGCTCGATTCATTGTGATTGCTCCAGAGGGGGAATGGTCTGGTGGACTGAAGGAATGAGTAGCATGATGAAGGAGGCAGTGCCAAAGGCACAAAGGAGCTCCACTGTTACTGCCATATCTAAAAAGTGCAGCAAGCACCTTGGTATTCCTTCAAGAAGTGCTTCTTGCTCCTGCAGTGGAAATTCTGCAGGAGATGCACAGTGTTGCAACAGTCTCAGAAGTCAGTCCTGCAAGTGCTGGCTAAACAGCACACCTTTGTAACCTGAAGTACTATGTCAGTAACAGCATTCTCCCAAATTCCCATTTCTTCAAGCCTAATAGGAATCTTATCTTGAGGATTTTTTTACCTTCTGACAGGCCTGGGGTATGTTAACTCAGGAGTTTCATGTAGCTTATGATCCTTTAGTGTTTTGATTTGTGTGTCAGATGCTCCAAGAACATCCTCTACCAGTATTAACCCAGAGAGCATGTGCCACAAAATACTGTATTGCTCAGAGTTTGAGTGAATGGGCCTGTTGTAGTCTGTCGCTTAGAAAAGGGAAAACTTTTCACTCTGAAAAGAGCATTCAAACAGTGCTTTATTGTCATGTTCTGTTCAAAGGGTATCGCAAAATTAGGTCTAGAAACCCTTTTCTATAAACTGAGAGTCAGCTTACAGAGTTTCCTGGTAGAAGTTAACTTTCAGTTCCTACTAAAGAAATTGGGCAAATCTGTGTCTCACTAATCTCCAAGAGTTCAGAAAGCATCAGTTATTTTGTGAAGTAGTGTTACATTCTTTGCTTTGAAAAGTGTTTTCAGTTTTTTATATTGAAAAGCTACTGATATTGACTTAAAACCATAAATCAATGTATTTTGCCCTCTTACTGTCTTTTTTTGTGTTTGAGTCTTTTGTATGCCCCTATTTTTCAAGATTTTCTCTGCCACTCTGAAGGCCAGAATCTTAATTCTTTTATTAATAAGGAGGAAGTCAGATATTGTTACTGCACTGTCTGGGACTTAAAGCAAAACCACAGTATTTGCCAGTATAGTTAATTGAATCCTCTGTCTTCAAACTGTAACAACTGCGTTTGAGGTTCCACATCAGTCTCCTGGAATGGCCTGAGTTATCTGCTCAGAAGGCAATGTACCTCAGAGGTTGGTTGTATAAATCACAAATTGAGCAACTCTGCACGGAGCACTCCTTTTTATGTATGGGGCAGACATTCCTGTTTGGCTGTGGTAAAAAACAACCAACCCCTGACACAGTCCCAGCTCTGAAGAGAAAGCTGAATTGACCTTGTCACTAATCTGCAGTGGAATTGGAGAATAGTGTTGGCTTTCTCTCATTCATTTTCACCCAGGGTGAGAGAGGAATCTGTTCCTCTAATTTGAGTCTCATTCCTGCAATTCCTCTGTTATCATCCCCAGGGTACGATGTTGTTGCAGACATAGTAGGGACGGTAGGCAGAGACCTGTGGTGTTATAGAAGAAGGATTAGGCTCTTTGGTCTTCCATTCCTACTACATTCTTCAGTGACAACCTCATTCATTCTAAACTCAGCTTACAGGCAGTGGGAGTGGGCTGTTCCCAGGAAGATAAGTAGGATTTCCTCCAAAATGCTTTGCAACGTGTGTGTGAGAAATTTGCAGACAAGTCCAGTGAAACGTAAATGAGATTTTTTAATGTCTCCAGTGCTGCCGTATATTTTTTCAAAAGCTTGTAACAGATCTGTCATCATTCTACTGGATGCTATAACAATGAATAACCGAGATTGGGTCTGAAGCCACTGTAATCACATGCACCTTAAGAAATCTGTTATGCTGTAAATCAAATTGGTAGGTTTGGTGGCCTGGGCTTCCAGCAAAATGTCACCATGTTCACTAGGTAGAAAATGAGATACCTTTGTTAGTGGCCTTTTTTTCTACTGATAGACCACAGAGCAGAACTTCATGGAACATTTCCATTGGAGTAATACCCTCTGGGAAATAAAGTTTTAAGGGAGGTTAAATGACTCACTAAGTTCAATAAAGTTTAGTTGAAAAAACCCCAAATATAAATAAAAATTGATCCTAAAAGCTGTGTTTTTTCATCTGACTCAGTTTTATTTAACCAAATTCAGTTGAAGAAATTAGAGTAAGTGGGTAAGTGTTATAGAAAAGTGCTTAGAATTAATAGAAACTAAAAACATAAATTGGGTTTCTAAAAGATGTCTTTTATCTCAATTTGAGGTGAATATATGAATATGAAATATGAAATGTCAAGCATTTCCCAAGGGTTTCTTTTTGTTGTAGCTCTGAGTCAGTATAGCAGAGTATCCTGAAAATCCATCTGCTTTCCTAGAAAAGAAAGTCCAGTGGAACACTTCATTATACAGCACTTAGAATAACAGCAAGGTTGCAACTACTGTCTCATGTTGCAAGACATACTTACCACAGAATTTAATTTTTAAGCCCTGAAAGGCTTAGTCCTTTGAGTAAGGAAAGAAGCACTCAAGCAAGGCTTGATTTTTCTTTCTTCCCTTGTTTCTATGCTGTGTCCACAGCATGAATATTTCCTTTTTTTTTTTTTTTGCCAAAATCCATTCACAATATCGTGCAGTAGCACACAGCATATTTTCAACTTATGAAGAAAATGAGGCTGTCATTAGTTATCTTGTTCAGCTGAAGGCAGGCAGGCTAGACAATGATGGCAGTGATGCAAACATAGTGGGTCTGTTAAGCTGGTAAAGCCTGGGTGGTACTTCACAAGTGACACTGGGATCATCTTTCGTAGGTCCCTGAGTCCTGGCTGGTCACACTTCACCCTAGCAGAGCTTTTTCTGATGTTTGACAGCTGTATGTTGAAGCTAGAGCTTGCAGGCTTCTTCAGGTCATTACAAAAGTCCAAAGGTTGAAGATCAAATTAAATCCAGCAGAGATAATATCGCAGCATGGGCATCAGACTTCAGGCTGTGAAGGGGATTGATTGGGAACCTGCTGTTGATTTTCTTTGCTGAATGGCAGGGAAGGGTGGCTGATAGTCCACACCTTGTTATACATAAATAATTTTCAGATACACAAACTGAGTTGGTTGTGTATGAGCCAAAAAGCATTTATTTTCCTCCTTTTTTCCAAGAAAAGCACCATATTTCTCATATGTCTAATCAAGGCAGTAGTTGGAAGGGAAAATATTTGGTTATCTGGAACAGGCCCAGAGAAAAGCTAAACTTTGTAGGCAGGACACCAGCTTTTATCCAGATGGACCAGTGAGAAACCTGGAGAAAACCAGACAAGGCTCATTTCACCTTTTGATGGACAGTTATCTTGTCACATGACAGTTTCAACCTACTCAGTAGGTACCACCTGAAGTCCTTTGAGGGTCCTGAGAGAGTGAAATCCCTGAACTTTCATTGGATTTTATCTTATTCCTCTTTTTGCACAGAGTGGTGGGATTCTTTCAAAGCACCTGCTCTCCTTTGTTGCCTAAACTTTTTAATAAACTGGTGTCATGATATACTGATATTTAAAAAGGAAGATTTGTTCAAAAGTAGGTAATGATTTTATTTTTCTTTGTCTTATTTTCAGTGATACTTTATTCCTTCTTTGCTTTCTGCAGTTTATTTCTCCTACTCAGCAGATAACTCTGTTTGCTATTATAGATTTGCTTGAGAAATGTGACTGAAATTTGGGGGTGGTTTTTTTTAGGCCAGAGGTGGCATGAAATTTTACTCAGTATTGCAGAAAATGCCTCAAGTAATTTGTGCATGCCTTAACAAAGATAAAAGCATGAGTTGTGTGCAGAGAGCATGGCAGTATTACATGCACTGCGCTATCATTGTAATTAAACTGGCTCAACTGGTCTACCAGAGCCTAGTGTAAATATTAGGCTTTATAGATACCATCAACCCCTCCTTATCTAATGGAAATAAGAGAGTGACCGTAGGGAAGCAGACCTGTGGAAGCCTGTAGCATTGTATGTTTTATAGATGGGTTTATTATAAGTTGGTTATTTTTTATAAGTTAAGAATTTGGGTTGACCCTCGGTTCCCCCCACGTTCTCCCTCCTAATGGTTTGTTCCTCCCACCCGTTACCTATCATGCATTGTAACCGTCCCCCTTCATTTCTAGAGTATTCTGTGTCAGTCATCCCTTACCTAACTTATGATTTGTTCCCTGAGACCTTTCCCTCCCTTGGGCCCTTCCTATTGGTTCTGTGCGTCCCTGGGCTTTGTTCATTGGTCCCTCATGTCCCCGTCCGTTACCCCCCCTTCCCCTTTATAACTGCCCCCCTAACGGTTTTTACCCGACCCTGTCGCTGGCCCTGCCTGGGCTGGTACGGCGCCTTGGCACCCATACGAGTGTCCACTCCTTCCTTCTTTTGTCCCAGTACTTCGCAGTCCTGCTTCCGCCTGCATCACCACGCAGCAGACGGAGCCACTACTCGGGGTTCTCGCCGAGAACCTGGGAGTGGCAGATCTCGCAGTCTCCACCGGTCACTCCTGGAGCGGCTAGCCTGACCCGTCAGCTCCCGTGGCCCTGGAAGCGAGGCTGCAGAAGCCTGCATACCATTGAATATTCCTACATAAAGAGAAAGGAAAAAAGAGTGATGCTTCCAACAAGAGAGTTTCTTACTGTGCTACTCTCTGAACCCAGTGTCAGTCTTTTTTTAATCCTGCTGGTATCACCAGAGATGGGGGTTACTGCCCACAAAATGTTTCTCTGTGGGTGAAAGGCATTGGGGATGTGGTGGTCAGGGGGGATCTAAGCCTACTTCAATTTAGCAAGCATGGGGAAATTGCATAAGTGCCTGAATGCTGCTTTGGCTTTCTGATGTTGGGGTGTGGTTTAGAGGGAGCGGTGCTCGTTTGGGCCACATCATCATCATGGGCACATGAAACAAACACATGCCATGGGGGCAGGTGGGGGATGGAAGGAGCTTGTTCAGTGCCAAAGACCTTGAAAGTTGAATGATTCATCAGTTTGCTGTGGCTTCAATCTGAGAACTGCTGGACTTCTGGGGATTTGCTGTCAGCAAACCTCTGTATTGTAAACTAGAGAAAGAGGGAGCATTTTCAGAGATTACTTTGCTCTTTGCTTTAGGAAGGTTGTTTAAGGTTGTTATAAACTGAATTTAAAATATTTTGAGGGGTAATTCTAGCAAAATGGAACAGTTTGCAAATTTTTGTCCTTTTCGGTTTTTTGCTATGAGTCAAGATACTTTTTGGTTTCGATAAAGTTGAAACTTTCTATTTGTTTTGGGAAAGCTGACTCCCTGCCCAGCTGACAACTTGTAGTTCCTCCCACCTCAGCCTTTCATAAAATATTGAGGAATGCTCAAAAAGGACATTCAGCCCATTAAATTCTGATGTCTCAGAAACTTGCTCGTCACTGTTAGTAGTTCTGAGGTGGGGAAGGGTGTTTCTGTTCCCTTCGAATGTTAGCTATTTGAGAACATTAAACAACACCAGGATTAGAGAACTGGGGTGGGGAGCCAAAGGAAATGTCTGAAGATTAACTTTTAAATTGTAGAGAAGAGACTCCTGGGTGTGACACAGCAGCTTGTGGGACCCTGGGAGATGTGTAAGTGACTTCAGACAGTGAAGGAAAAGTCAGACTCAGTTCCTGTGAGTTAGAATCCTCCCTTGACACACTGAGTCTGGGGATGTCTCATTTGGCTTGCAACAAGAAAGAGCAAGAAATCCCTATTTCTGCAGCCAAGAGAAGCAGGCAGGTTTAGCTTTCACCAGCTCTGGGGAAGTGCAACAAAACAGAGTGCCAAGAAAAAGTGGGTACAGCAACCAGACAGCTCTGGCCAGTTCAGAACCACCCCTCTTCCTTGGGTTTCCTGCTGTTGTAGAAAAGGTGGATGAAAGAGAGAGTCTGGACAGGAGACCTTCATCCTCCCATTATCCTGAAAATCGGCCCTGAACATTTCTTGGACCATGGCCTTTAACAAACCACGTAATGGCTAGACTGGGCTTCATGGTAGTTCTGGTCACCACCCTTCTGACAGCCACAATCCCTGATGGAGTCAGAAAACTGGAACAAAAGATCCATCCACCCTAGACAGGGACACATTCTGACCCACAGCCCAGGCTGTGGGAAAGGTGGAACTGTGCATGGTGTCCTGTCTTGGGAGGTGTGTAGGGGTGGGGGAGCTGAAGCAAGAAGAAACAGAGAGGTATGGTTTAAGAGTTGGCTGATGTGAGTAATTTCGGTTAAAACTCCCATTTCTTATTTCATATATTCTTTGTATCTCCTTTGGAAATTGAGTTGCCTTCCTCCCCACGTCCCTTCTATTTCTAATGGAAGTACTTGTCAAAGCTCTAGGTTTTAGCAAGGTACTTCTGTTATACAAGGCAAATATATACTGACAGTGGCTGTAGGTAAGTAAAACTCTGGAGTGAAAGGCTGAGCTGGTCCAAACTTGTGAAACTCAAGCTAGGCTGGCTCCTATTAAGTGACAATTTGGATCTATGTCTTCCATCAAGAATGTCAGTCTTATATTTTGGGTTTTTCTGCCTCCTTATGTTTTGTTATTTAAGTACAGTAGTCACCTCTGATCTCCCATGGCTTTTGGTCTACAAAATAATGTTTACAAACTATGGAACTATTGTCAGGAAAAGAGAATCTACATGCCAGTGCCACCCACCTCTAGCTTCTCACATAACAGAATCCAAAACCAGCTTGTATTCTGGCTTGTGGTCATTCACCACAGAGGTGAATTTCACCATCTCACCATTCTACCATCTCACTCTGATTGCCATTTTGAGATCTGCTTGGTACAAATAAAAATTATGATTGCAAGGTTGGTGCCCTGCATTAATTTGTAAGAGTGTCGCTCTTGTCTGAGTGACGGGCATCTCTAGAATGTTGCAACCCATTAATTCCCAAGAATTTGGAACAATTTTGGGAACCCGTGTTGTCATACATAAGGAGGGAATATTTTTACAGTTAAAGAAGGATATATTGAAAGGAGATGGTAGGTCATGGGCAAGGAATGGTGGATTGACAGTGTCAGATGCACCTTGTGAGGCCTTCAGCAAGAGCCCCTTGAAATGTCAGGACTGTGGGCAGCAAGTTGGACCTTTTGCTCCATGGGCTAGACAGGCTGGTACAGTGGCTAGATCTGGGCTTGAGGAGATGCAGTCTGTGTCCCTGTGAGGAAGAGGCCAGCCTGAGCGAGGGTATGGCTGCAGCTTATCTGGGTGAGAGATAGCACAGCCTGTGCTGTGATGGGAGGTGCAAGCACACACACGGCACTGAGCAATGCTGACAGCAAGGCTACAGTCTCCTAAACTGTGTGTCTGGCTTTCCAGCTTATCTGCTGATGACCTGCTTGAAACCCCCATTCTCTAAACTGGGGTTAACATTTACCCCACCTTGAAATCCAGCGCTCTCTTTGAATCCCTCTAGCCCATTCCTACTTCATAAGAAGCTCTTTTTCCTTGGAAGGGCTTATTCCTTTCCAATTCACCTTCACTTCTCATCAAGCTGTCACAGCCCTTTTATCTTGTAGGGCGAGAAAACAAAGGAGGCTTAGTAAAAGAAGAACAAAGACTGCTTGATTAAATAAAAGAAGCTGGGGAAAAGATGTAACAAAGTTTCTAAAATATAACAGATAGAACCTCAGTAATTTGCAGTAAGCTATAACAAAACACTTCTGAAAGAAGTGGTCCAATGTTTGAATAATTTATTCTATTGGCTGTCTAGAGGCATGTTATTTTAATCTGATGTTAAAACTATTACAAAAAGTGTATGCTTTACAATAAATATTTCTGGCCTTATCACTGTCTGGGGACCATTTTTTATGTGCAGATACGCTGCAAAATGGCACCTGCTTAACAGGGACCCGAATTCTCCGAGACTATTCCCAACTGAACCAAAGGGTGGATTTCAAGAACTGTTGAGGACATCCTTCTTGTTGTGGGCTAAGGAACAATTGCAGGTCAGTCTTGTGAGCCGTTGGGGAAAAAAACTTAAATTTTATAGATAAAAAAAATTCCACAAACAAATAACGAAGCAAATAAACAAAACTCCAAACTATCTATCAATCAATCAATCTATCTATCTATCTATCTGTCTGTCTGTCTGTCTGTCTGTCTATCTATCTATCTATCTTTATATATATATAGGATGGGGAATATGAAAGTAAATTAGAAACCTTTCATAAAACCTGTTTATTATGTCTCACAAGGAAGCTAGGTTATAAAATTCAAGAAAGACAGCTTATGCAACTCCTTATGTGGGTGAAGGCTAACTGTCTGTAGTATGAAGTAAATGAATTATATAACCTTGAAAACTAGAAGCGAGTGGGTGATTCTTTAAAGACTCACCAATCAGAGAACCATGAGGTTAATCCTGATAAATTTATTACATGGCAAATTGTTTCTTTTGCACTACAGTCTTTTCATGACTTGGATGAAATTGTTTAGCCCACAGTAGATCTGTTGGCAGATTCTTCTTCGGAATCAACACCACCACTATCGCGTCATGATCCAGTAGTTTAGCAAATGAAGGAGGGAATTAATGAGGAGGAACCAGAGGGCGATCCCATAAATTTTAAAGACTGTAATTTACAGCCTACTGTAAAAGCACGGCCAACGAAAACTCTGGCTGCAGTGCCATCTAGTGACACAAAGCTGCTAAAACAGCAATTAAAGCCTCTGCCTTATGTGACTGATTATGAAGCTTTGCTGTCCTGTGAGCCAAGACACTTTTTGATACTTGCTGAAAACAAGTGGATCGATCAAGGGAATGTTGAACTTCTCACTGCTATGCCTGTAATTTATCACAACAAGCATCTTGTAATGAATAAATTTCTTATGATGTGGCCAAGGAGTTAAAAAACTCTATGAGTGAAAAAGGTCTGCAATCTTCCCATACGATGGGACTTACAGAATTTGTTGCAGAAAGCTGTATAATGTTACCTGCTGATTGGAAAGCTTTATTTAAATTGGTTATAACACCGGGAGAGTATTCAGTTGTATGTGGTCTGAATACCAAACGGATGTCAACAACAGGCACTGGCAAATTTGAACACTTATAATGCTGAAATAACAAGGGATCATCTGGCAGGGATGGAACCTCAGGCATCTATAATGGATCAATTAAGAATGTCCCCAGAAACATTTAACCAAGTGAGGGGGCTGGTTATGAAAGCTCTGAGAAGGGTGCTGGATGCTAATAAGACTGAGTCTGGCTTTTTCACCATAAGGCAAGGACTCTGAGAGGCTTACATCACCTTTATTGATTGCAAACAGCCATGAACAGGCAAGTTGAATTACCAGCTACAGCAGAAGCTTTATTGAAATCCTTAGTCTAGGAAAATGGTAATACTGGCTGTCAAAAGGCAATTGATCCAATCAGAAACAAACCTGATATTACTATAACTGACTTTGTCAAAACCTGTGCACATATTGGTGCAGAACAATACAGATCAGATTTGTTGGCAGCTGCTTTGTCTTAACAGCTGCAAGTGGCTCGGGCAACAATTAAATGCTTTGACTGTGAAGAGGAAGGTCATGTGAGAAAGCAGTGCCCAAAGAATGAGCAAAGGAATAAAAAACCTAGTAGGCCATGCCCCAGATGCAAAAAAATCTATCACGGGTATAGCCAATGCTGTTCTAAATTTGACCAAGATAGATGACCTCTGCCAAAGCAGGGAAACTCAAAGAGGGGCCTGGGAACCTGCACCCCTCAACAAAAAAAGGCCCAGCCACAGATATTCCCCACAGCTCAAGCTATATCAGGGGAACCCCAGGCAGTTGCTGGCTTGGACTCGGTAGTTTCCACCAAAACTACAATAAATGACACATTTGTTCACTTACAACCTTACACCTACAGGTTTAAACAGACCTCTTCCTTTTAAATGTCATGCATTGTTACTTGGGAGATCATCATCATCTGAAAGCGGACTTTCTATTTTACCAGGAACCATCAACTCTGATTCTAAGGGTGAAATAAAAGTCATAGCTTTGATTCCTAACCCACCTTGTACTATTCCAGCAAGATCATGCATTGCTCAACTGATCCCTCTTCCTATATTGCCAGATACAGAGTCAATACCATCTGTCAAAGCTGACAGGGGAGCTGGAGGTTTTGGGAGCACAGGCACTCCTCACGTTTACTGGTCTAAACTTATTTCAGTGCAACAACCTTTCTAACCTGTGTTGTAGGCGGCAAGTCTTCTATGGGACTAATAGATACCAGAGCTGACAAAACCATTGTCAGTGCATGTGAATGGCCACTACCTGGCCCTTGTCAATACCATCAGCGATCGTCGTAGGCATTGGAGGTCAGCAGATACTACAGCAGTCAGCTAAGGAACTCATGGTATATGGGGGCCAGAAGGGAAACAAGCACAGCTCAAACCACATGTACTTTCTGCTACTCCACACTGTGGGGAAGAGACCTGTTATGACAGTAGGGACTGACACTGACAACAGATTTTTAAAAGGAACCTCTGATGTGCAGCCGAGACTCAAACTCACATGGAACGTGAACACTCCTCTGTGGGTGGATCAGTGGCCCCTCAGAGGGGAACCGCTGCAACAAGCACAAAAACTGGTCAAAGAATGATTTGATCTGGTGAATATAATTCCTTCTACAAGCCTGTGGAACACCCCAATATTTGTGATTCCAAAAAAGACAGACAAATGAAGACTCTTACAAAATATGGCTATCACTGCACTAATAGCCCTGATGGGCACTGTAATTCCTAATCCAGCAATGATCCCTGAAACATGGGAATTATTAATCATTGCCTTTAAAGATTGTTTTCTCACAATTGCATTGCACCCTGATGCTGCACCTCGTTTGCTTTTTCATTTCCATCCTTGAAAACAGTGAACCGATGCAGAGGTATCACTGGATTGTGTTACACAAGGAATGAAAAACAGTCCTAAAATATATCAGTTTGTGGTAGCAAATGCTTTACAACTGGTGTGACAGCACTTTTCAAAGGTTTTCCTGTGTCATGGTATGGAGGATATACTACTAGCAGCAGATCACTCTATAGTACTGCAGAATTGTTTTGCCCCTTTGTGTTTTTCTCTT
This sequence comes from Cardinalis cardinalis, assembly GCA_014549065.1. Lineage (NCBI taxonomy): Eukaryota > Metazoa > Chordata > Aves > Passeriformes > Cardinalidae > Cardinalis > Cardinalis cardinalis. The sequence goes on from JACDOX010000102.1 coordinate 460,936, forward strand.
GATAAATTTGGCCTTTGTATTGCAGCAGACAAGGTTCGAACTGTCCCACCACGGAAATCCCTAGGGTTTCTATTATTTGAATGGAAAATTGTTTCTCAGCCCATTGTGCTTGGATCACTATTAAAACACTAAATGATTTGCAAAAATTATTAGGAACTATTAATTGTCTCAGACCTACCCTTGGTATCTCCACTGAGGAATTGTCACCCTTGTTTAATTTACTTAAGGGAGGCACAGATTTAATATCTCCTCTCCTCAGAAGCTGGATGCAGAAGCCCATGAAGCATTGCAACTCTGAATGCAATTCAGACCTCTTTTGTATCCAGATGACAAGCAGAGTTACCACACAGGCTTTTTCTTATCCCAGCTGAATTCCAACTATATGCAGTAACAGCACAGTGTTGTATACACAACAATTGTGGATAATAGAGTGGGTATTTTAACCTCACACATTTTCAACAACAGTAACTACATTGCTTGACATGACTGTTAGACTTATTTCCACAGGATGAAAATGATGCCAGACCCTATGTAGGGAAGATCCTTTTCACATTCACACATTCCTTTGCCTGCAAACATTTTTCAGGGTATGTTCCAAGAATCTTTATCTTTACAGATGGCCCTGACAGAATTCTCGGGAAGCATTGTTAATTCTTTAGCTAAAAATAAACCTTTGCAATCTTTGAAAGATCTTTCTATACTGCCATGTTTTTTAACATTGTCACAGCCCCTGTCTGATGTAAAGACAGTTTTCATCAATGGCTCTGAGAAAACCCAGAAAGCAGTTATTGCCTGGAAAGATTTGGCAGGGAATTAGGAAAACTCAGTGATTTTTCAGCCAGGATCAACACAGCTGGTCAAATTAGCAACTTCTGTGGAGGCCTTTGGATTGTTCAAAAATGAGCCCTTCCACTTAATATCAAATTCCTTGTATGTAGCTGATATTTTAAACCAAATAGAACACTCATTTCCAGAAGAAGTACACAACATAAATGTTTTTATATTGTTATCTACTTTGGTTTTGTTTGATGCAGATCTCACTGTTTTTATGTTATGCATCTCAGCTCTCACTCATCATTGCCTTGACCTCTGGTGAAAGGCAATGCAGCTGCTGACATTGTGATGATGATGGCAACAGTTGTGAATCAAATTACACAAGAAAAGTTATCACATGACTTATATCACCAGAATGCAAAAACTTTAAGTAAATTATTTAATCTTACTTTTTTTCAAGCTAAACAAATTGTTCATTGTTGCCCTGATTGTTTAACTTAACACCTTTACCTACTACAATAAGTACAAACCAAAAAAAAAATTAGGTGCCAATGAAATTTGACAGATGGATGTTACACATATTTTCTCTTTTAGCAACTTAAAATATGTGCATGTATCAGTTGACACATATTTCAAATTTTTGTTGCCTCCACTCATAAAGAGAAAAAGGCAAGAGATGTCATTGGTGCACGTTGGAAACTATTGCTACTTTAAAAGTCCTTAAAGTAGTGAAAACTGGTAGTGGTGCAGCATATGTTTCACAACCAATGAAAACTGTTTTTCATTGTTGGGGTATACATTACTTAACTGTTATACCTCATTCCTCAACAGGTCAAGCTGCTGTGGAATGAACACATGCCCTTTTAAAGAATATGTTTCTTAAAGAAAAAAGGGGGGAATCCCCTTGTTACAACACCTCAGGAACAATTGGACAAAGCAACATTTGTTTTAAATTTCTTAAATATTGCCAGATTTGATAACAAAACAGCAAATGAAAAAAGGTTTTCCTATGATGCTTTAGCATCATGTTGGAGGACAAATTGAACAAATGATGCAATCAAAGAGTTCTACATGATTGTACAACTCCAGGTAAGCATAGATCCTCATGATATTTGGGATCCTGGCACTCTAATGCTGACCAATCCGTGAGATGGTATATGGGCAATACTGATGGAGGCAAGAGAAAAGCAAGTAACTTCCCTGCTCTCTCCCTGCAGCCTCAAGAGTTGGATGTACTAGGCTCTATAAAAGCTCCTTTATGTTTTTATGTCAATTACGCTGACAGTACAAACACAGACAACACAGAAGTTGATATAAGTGGCACTGGCATTTACCATAATGCCTCTGCCTGGTGTAGTCTTACTGCTCCCTCACATGTCACCACAAAAATCAATGCAATAAGTCTGCCAGATAACATTTTTCTATTATGTGGTGACAGAGCATGGAAAGGCATTCCAGGGAAAGCAGTGGGAGGTCCATGTCCCTCTTTGAAGCGGTTGGCGGGTGTTGAAGCGACGTCCCGGCAAGCTGCCCAGTACTGCTTGCAGTCAGGGGGGCACTCTCCCGACTCTGCAGTTGGGTACAGCACCTACGGCCAGCACCCCATGTGGAAGTGGCAGTGCTGCCTTGATAGGAGACGTGGCCGCCAATAAGCTACTTGCTGCAGGAAAGAGGACAGCTCTCTTTGGTCTGGGCAAGTCCTGTTTTATTAAGGGTGGGGAGGAACAGGAACCGAAGGAAGCCGAGAACCGAAGAGGGAGAGGACAAGGATACATCCAGTTATAAAGGGAATGGGCGGTAGGGGGTGGAAACAAGTGAAAACCCAATAGGAGTTGTGGTGGGAGTGGGGTACATAGGAGTGACATAAGGGAAGGACCAATAAAAACGACTTAAGGGAGGGGCCCCAGCCTCTGAGCCAATCACCCCAAGCCCCTGGTGGAAGAATCTGGAAGGAAAGGTGGAGGCAAGGAATGACTGGCAGAGAGCTGGGGAGGGACTGAGGGAAAGATACATGGGGTTTCTAGGGCAACCGGGGAGGGGAATAACTTGATACATCTGTCACCATGGGGACTGGGGTGACAGACACTTAACTGTGAGGGGAGGGAGAACCTGGGCAGAACCATTACAACATGGGGGGAACAGAATAAACCAACATAGGCAGGGGGAGAACAAACAACTTAATAAACACAACCCAACATCTCCCCCTTTTCTGTTTAAAAAAAAATAAAAAAAGGAAAACTAAAACTCAGTCCATTGGGCTAGTCCATAATCTGGGTCCACTTCTTCAGACCAGGTGTGGCTTGGAGGGGCTGATGTCCATTGGTCATCTTCTGTGGCTTGGGATGCCTCCGATGACCCGCTCTGTGAAGCGCCCGCGTCTTCAGAGAGTCCATCCTCCAAAGCCACTACCCGGTTGATGGTAGGAGCGGTCACGATGCTCTTCAATAATCTCTTGAAACAACCCCAGATTACAGAACTAGCCACTAAAACAACAAACAAAACAAAGAGAATTAAAAGGATTGTCTTTAAGATGGACCCCATCCAGCCCGAGAGGCCCCATCCATGAGAAGAGGTTCCCCAGCCAGTCTGACGTTTCTTGCTTGATGTTGTGGACCATTTCTTGCATTCTCTTGATGGACGTCCTCGCATCCTCGGCCTTGGATGAAAGATTCAGACAGCAGAGGCCCTCAAACTCCTCACAATGGTGGTTATGGAGGAGGAGCAGGAAATCGATCGCTGCTCTGTTTTGGAGGGTCGCCTTCCTTGTAATTTCCTCGTCTGATGGGAGGTCAGACAAGGCGGCTGATGTAAAATTGGCTTGCTTAGCCGCCCAACACTCTAGGCGGACCAATTCGCCAAGAGACTTAGCTACGGACACCCAAGGCAAAAACAGGGTGGTCGCAACTATTTTAGGTTTGGACCAATGATCAATTTCGGAGTCACACTCTGGGTCGAGATCGGTGATCTCTCTTTTGGAGTGGGCCGAATTCTGTGTGACGTTATTCGCTTTCCAATCCATAATTTGGGTCATGTTGGGCGCTAGCAGCGACAGCCGTCCGATAGTACAAGGACCTCCGATAAGGCGAGAGGGGATGCCTGCCCATGCTCGGTTTCCGCAAATAGAAAATGTACCTCGGGGTAGGGATAAGGGCTGTCCCCCAACCGTGGTGGCGGCATTGATTGTTACCACGTGGTCACACCACTGGCTGGCTGTATATTTTTTGTTAAACTGCCGCACCATGATGAAAAGTTTGTCGGTAGGGTCACGGGTCCAGGGGGGAGTAAACTGAAAACACAGGGAAGCATTGGCGGACCCGAGCAAATCAAATTCAAAGGGTTCGGAGTGTAAGGGAGCCAGCCCCTTAACTCCATTTCGCCAAGCCACCCGAGGATTGAAGTTGGCGGCTATGGCGACTTGCTTAAGGCCGAGAGGAGCAAATGAAGTGGGAAGGAGGGAGGGAAATTCACGGGGAAGGAGAGGGATCCCCACAAGGCAAGACGACATTGGGTCCTCTGCCGACGCGGTGTTAAGGCAGATGTTGTCCTGACCGAGGGCTTGAGCAAGAGTCTGCCAGACGTTCTTCTTGGGCTGGGGAACGATCCAGGAGCCCGCAGGTGGGAAATGGGCTCCGAGGGCCGCTATCAGCAGCAGGATGATGACTGAAGGATGGGCCATCCGGTTAGGGTCCGCTAAAAATCAAAGAGAATAGACTAAGTAAGTGAACTTAAAACATGGTTCTGCCCAAGGGGAGGGTTCAGAGGAGGTCCAGGTCTAAACAAAAGGGTCCCCGCTTCCTCCTCCAGCACGCCTCCTCGACCTGCGCCACTGTCTGTGCCTTTGCCTGTTTCTTAGGGAGGAAGGGCTTGACCCACTTAGCAGGAACCCTTCGGGGACCTGAGGGGGTGGACACGCAAGCGTACCCCCTCCCCCAGGTCACCAGGTCAAATGGCCCTTCTGTCTTCCAGGTCTCCGGATCCTTAATAAGGACCGGAGGCCTGGCTTTCAGCTGCAGCTGCTCGTGCTGTCCGAAGTGCCTGGCAATGGGAGGATTGCGGTTGTTGAAGGAACAATTAAGAAAGTTGATGGTAAACAGCACCTTCGACAACCGGACATGAGGGGACTCCACCTTCACGGCCGTCCTTTGCTGTTCCAAAACCCTCTTAAGGCTCTGGTGGGTCCTCTCAACCACTGCTTGGCCTGTCGGGGAATAGGGGATGCCGGTTTTGTGGTCTACTCCCCATTGCTGCAGGAAGCTACGCAGTTCCCTGGATTTATATGCTGGGCCATTGTCCGTTTTGATGACCCTAGGGACACCTAGGACAGCGAAAGCCTGAACGCCATGTTTCTTGACATCCACTGCCCTCTCACCTGTGTGGGCAGAGGCATAAACTGCGCCAGAGAAGGTATCCACAGAAACGTGAACGTAGCTAAGGCGGCCAAAGGAAGGGACGTGAGTTACGTCCATCTGCCACACCTCACAACTGGACAATCCTCTGGGGTTGGCTCCCAAATTAAGGGCCAGGAGCTGATGGGACTGGCATTGGGGACATGTAGCCACAATCGCCTTGGCCTGTTCGCGGGTAAGTTGGAGTTGCCGAACCAGGCCAGGGGCATTTTGATGGAATTTCTGGTGGCTGATCTTAGCCTGACCGAAGAGATCAGGCAAGGGGGGCATCTGCACAGGGGCAGCCAGGGCATCAGCCCTTCGGTTGCCCTCGGCTATGAACCCCGGCAGGTTGGTGTGTGACCTGACGTGCATCACATAAAAAGGTTGCTCTTGGCGGGAGACTAGAGTAACCAATTTGGAGAGCGAGTTATAGAGAGGGACATTAGACACCTCCTGGCCTCTTCTGCTCTGGACACTACACCGGCAACATAGGAAGAATCAGTAACCAAATTGAAGGGTTTAGGGAACCTCTCGAAAGCCCTGATGACAGCGTCCAACTCAGCCACCTGCGGAGAACCCTCCACCTTGGCGACGTCGGTCTCCCACTGCTGAGTTTGAGGATCCTTCCAAGTCATAACTGACTTGTGGGATGCTCCAGACGCGTCTGTGAAAACAGTCAGTGCATTCAGAGGGGCTCTGCTCTGAATCCTTTTCAAAGATAATGAAAAATGGTTGTCCGAATTAAAGAATTTGTGGGCCGGTCTGTAGCGATCGGTGGGAGAAGAGCGGCAGCCAATATGGTTGAACAGCAAATCTCGTTTATTGCTTGAAAGTTACATACATTTATATTGGAGTTAATGAAGCTCATACATATTGCAAAGCTGAGCTCATGATTGGTCAGACATTTATCAGCTATATACGCCTCTTTCTACATTCTTGTGGGTATTCTTTTGATACTTTCTACATATTTCCAGCAAAAAGTTTTCTTCCCTATCCTCATGTTGCAGCAAGGGCATCATGTCCTTGCCTGCCATTGGCCGCTGACTACTGACTCCTAGGCTTTGTGTCCCTCAAGCTTTACCAGCGGTATGTGGCCCTTCTCAGCTAGCCAGGTATCCAATAGGCTCTCCATACCGGCCGATCAACAGCAACTTGTCCGGTGTAACTGTCCAAAGCGAATTGCAACATTTCATTAACTTGGAGCAGTTCTTCGAAGGTTTTCTTTTTGAATTGGCCCGAATCTAATTTTATGGGGAGATGGATRCAGTCAAAGTCACAGCCTGCAAGCTCTCTGATCCTCGATCTGGCTTTTCTGATCAATTCTGCCACCAGCTCTGATGGCTGTGTCATTCTTCTGGACCGATGGTGACTCAGGAAGACCCACTCTATGATCAAGAGGCAGTCTCCTTCGTCTTGGTCCTCGTCCTCACTCTTATCCTTTTTCTTACCCTTGGTGGTCTTAAGGGTCTCGTCCCACTGGAATATCAATCCATGGAGGTGTGGCAGCTTACCTAAAATGATGAATTTGAATGGCAGGCCCGGTTGGTATCTGTGGGCCTGCCTGGCCGCGATGGTCTCTTGGATCCTCTCTAGCGCTGCTTGTGCCTCTGGGGTAAGTGACCTAGGAGAACTGAGCTCCTCTCCCCCTTTCAATAAATTCAAAAGAGGGGCCAGGTCATCCGTAGGGATGCCGAGCCAAGGCCTTACCCAGTTCAAAGACCCACACAGCTGATGAGCATCCGCTAAGGTCTTGATGTTAAACTTGATGGCCAATTTTTGCGGAACAATGGTCCGCCTCGTTATTTCCAGACCCAGGTACTTCCAGGGTGGCATCTGTTGAATCTTTTCCTGCTGAAGCTCGAACCCTGCAACAACCAATCCATTGATTGTCAGGTCAAGTGCGTGGGCAAGCATGTCGTCGTTCAGAGCACAAACGAGGATGTCATCCATGTAATGATAAATGATGACATCCTCTGAGGCTGCATGTATGGGGGACAGCAAGGAAGCGACGTACCATTGGCAGAACACAGGGCTGTTCTTCATTCCTTGCGGAAGGACCCGCCAATGATAGCACTTGCTTGGGGCTCCACGGTTGATGGCAGGAACCGTGAAGGCAAAACGTGGGGCATCGTCCGGGTGCAGGGGAATTTGGAAAAAGCAATCCTTAATATCAATCACAGCCAAATCCCAATTTCGGGGGAGCATCGTTGGGGACGGCATCCCTGGTTGGAGGGGACCCATATCTTCTATGATGTTATTAATTTGACGGAGGTCGTGAAGGAGCCGCCACTTAGCCTTGTTTGGTTTTTTGATGACAAGCACTGGGGAGTTCCATTCGGACATGGTCTCCACCAGGTTGCCCTTCTGTAGCTGCTCCTCAACGAGCTCATTGAGCGCCTTTAATTTTTGTTTATTGAGCGGCCACTGTACTACCTGTACTGGGGTATCTGATCGCCAATTCAGTTTCCAGATAGGGCGCTCATCAGTGACCGCTGCCCGAAAAACCTGGGGAGCCACTGGTAGGTCAGTTCGGGCTCCCCACTGGGCGAGAAGGTCCCTTCCCCACAGGGGTTCCGTGTAGTCTAATACGAATGGGCGTAGAGTCGCCAATTGCCCATCCGGCCCCTTAATTTGCACGGTGCTTCGTGATTGCTTAGCCAATTGCAAGCCCCCAACACCGCGAACGTGACCAGCCACATCCTGCAATTCCCAATGTGACGGCCATTCCTGGGAGGGAATGATGGTCACATCTGCCCCCGTGTCCACTAGACCTTTGAGGGATTTTTGGTCCCCTCCCCTCAATAGCTGACAGGTAATTTTTGGTTTTTCCTGCCCCAAAACCTGAGCCCAGGCTACCGATGGGAACTTCTGCGGTGGTGAAGGGGATTGTCCTGGGACCCAGGCCAGCTCAGGGACCGGAATGGCCTGAGCTATGATTTGTCCCTTGGGCAGGAAAAGGGGAGGGCGGACACAGTACAGCCCCATTGAAAACTGCCCCGGGTCTGATGTCAAGAGACTCGGGACAATGTTTAATACAAGTGGCGTAAATTTGGTGTCTCCGACGACAACATACTTACATCCAATTTTCCTCCAATTACCTGGACATTCCGGGCACACGGTTACAAGAGGGAAGTTGGAGTCCATTAAATGGAGTGGCTCCGTCAGCTGCAGCCTGAAAGGTACAGTATTAGAGAGAGTTGTTAATGCTGGAACAGGTCGAAGGCACAACAAACAAGACAGATCCGGTGTGTGAATGTCAAGTCCGGTGGTGGCAACAGGCGGTTCTCCCTTTTTCACCTCCCCACAGGATGGAACACCCGCCTTATTTATGTCAAAGCGCAGGGAGGGGCTGCGCTCAGTCTTCAGTTTTTTGTCGAGGGCTTCCCCTGGAGCCCTTGCCCCCTTTTAAAGTCCAAAAATTCCCTCCTCAGGGGACAATCAGGCATCTAGTGGCCCAATTTGCTGCATAGGTGGCACGGGGAAGTCCCCCTCTGGGCTGGTCCGGGGGTTGAGGGGATGCGCACTTCTGCCGGAGTGACGTCCGTTGTTGTTTGGTCTGCGGCAGCGACATGACGGGTTGGCAGCTTGGTCCTTCTTTCTCCTTCTCTGGGCAGCAGGGAGACCTTACGTGTGCAGACCTCCAACATCGAGTGCAGAGAGGGAGGAGGGTCCAGTGGAAGGCCCGGCAGGGTCCAGATGGCGTCCCGGCAGGCCGAATTGGCATTCGCGGAGGCCACCTCCTTCAGAATCTCCATCCTGGCATCCTCACTCCGCCTCTGCACTTCAATAGCTCTGTGAAGTCGCTCAACAAAGGTTACGAACGGCTCATCTGCGCCCTGAAAGATCTTAGAATTCGTGATTTGGGGCACGGCTACCTGCAACCCCAAGAAGGCCCTTTCTGCCGCTTTTGCATTTTCCCTTAACACCTCCGGGGGGATCGCTCTAACTTGGGAAGGCCCATCAGCCCAGTTTCCCACCCCGCACAGGTGTTCGGTGGAGATGACCTCACCATTTAGTTCATGCCCTGTCCGGGGGTTGTCCCATAAGGATGGCAGGATCCCCACCACCTCCTTTTTCTGTGCCGCCTCCAACATCACAAATTCAGTGGGGTTGAGGAGGCATGAAAAAAGGCGCCGCAGGTCGGAGGAGGTAACCTCCGACTCTTGACAGCGTGGCCCTCAGGATCCCCCGGAAGTACTCACTCTCCCGGGAGAAGTCCTTCTGGGCCTTGCAGAGCTCTTTTATTTGGTGGTGGGGAAATGGGACCCACTGGGCCTGGGCTCTCCCCTCCCTCTCCGGATGGTAGGTGACTGGTGCCGCGGATGGAATTGGCACCGGTTCTGGTCCCTGTTTTCCCACCCCTCCCCAGACCCTGAGCCATGGGAACCGGAAGAGGGAGCGTGGGAACCGGATGTGGAGGCGTGGGAACCGGAAGAGAGGGAGGAAGGGGCGGGGCTAAGAAGCTAGGCGGTGACAGCAGGTGGTAAATGCTCCGCCCCAGAGGAGGAGTAAAGAGGCGGGCCGTAATATGATGGAGGAGGAGGAGAAATGGGAGGAGGAATGGGAGGAGCACCGGGAGGAGCAGAGGGAAGCTGGGAGGAGTTTTGGGACAGGTAGGGGTTGTTCTGGGAGCGGAAAGGATTGTGGGGAGAAGGAGAGGTAAGGGCAGGAAAATCCACGTGTCTCCCTCCATCTTGGGCTCTATGGGAGCCATCTTGTGGAGGGAGATGAAAACAAACGCTGGGGCAACGAACTGGGGACTTTTTAACTGGGATTGACGGGGATGGAGAAGAGCCCCGGGGAGTCTGCCAGGACTCCTCGGGCGGGGGGATTGGGATTTTTGAGAAGAGCCAGGGGAACGGTGGACTCCCTGCGCCTGGCTGGAGGGAGCTGTTCTTCTCAAAATCCCAGTTTTAAGGCAGACGGGAGAGGGAAGAGGGCTAGGAACAGGGGTAGAGGCAGAACTGGGGCACAAACTGGAAAACGAGGGTTGTCTTCCCCATTTCGAGCCTGTCCTCACAATCGACCTAATTTGTGATGTCCAAAACAAAATTTTTATTAGGGAAGAATCTCCCGAATTAATAGAATCTTTTAATTTACGACTAGCCTGATCCCAAAAACTGGGATCATGGATTTGATCTCTGGACAGGTCAGGGAATTGGGAAGACAACCACTTAACGACTTTCCTCAACTCTTTTTTCTTGAACTCAACACACCTCCCCCGCAAGGATTCCCACAACTTGGTGATAAGCCCTCCTTTGAGCTGCCGAGAAACTTGAGCCCATTATGAGAGATCTTAAGACAGGGCAGCTCAAATCAGCCCACCACTCCAGAAAAAACTGAAATAAAACAACACGAGCCCCGCACAGGCCCCTGTCCGGAAACAAGGCAGCGCTGCGAAAGAGAAAAAGAGAAAACACCCCGAAGGGAAAGTAGATTAAAAAGGACAGGGAGGGAAAAGAGAAAGATTTACAAATCTCCAGCGAGGGCAAAAAGAAAAGCTGGAGCGGTGGTCCTGCAGTGGGAACGACTCCTTGGGCATGAGGAGCTGCCGTTCCCGGTCCCCCAGGAGCGCCACCCACTATAACTGGGTCTGTTCTCACTGGGGGTGTTTCAGCGGCCAAGGGGACTTTCTGCTGTCCGGTCCGCGGGGTCCACCGATGCTCTCAGGCGCAGCACTCGATCGAGGCGATGCCAGGAGCAGCTCAGGGGCCCCATGTTGGGCGACAAAACCGAAGCAGTTGGCGGGTGTTGAAGCGACGTCCCGGCAAGCTGGCCAGCACCGCTTGCAGTTAGGGGGGCACTCTCCTGACTCTGCAGTTGGGTACAGCACCTACGGCCAGCACCCCATGTGGAAGTGGCAGTGCTGCCTTGATAGGAGACGTGGCCGCCAATAAGCTACTTGCTGCAGGAAAGAGGACAGCTCTCTTTGGTCTGGGCAAGTCCTGTTTTATTAAGGGTGGGGAGGAACAGGAACCGAAGGAAGCCGAGAACCGAAGAGGGAGAGGACAAGGATACATCCAGTTATAAAGGGAATGGGCGGTAGGGGGTGGAAACAAGTGAAAACCCAATAGGAGTTGTGGTGGGAGTGGGGTACATAGGAGTGACATAAGGGAAGGACCAATAAAAATGACTTAAGGGAGGGGCCCCAGCCTCTGAGCCAATCACCCCAAGCCCCTGGTGGAAGAATCTGGAAGGAAAGGTGGGGGCAAGGAATGACTGGCAGAGAGCTGGGGAGGGACTGAGGGAAAGATACATGGGGTTTCTAGGGCAACCGGGGAGGGGAATAACTTGATACATCTGTCACCATGGGGACTGGGGTGACAGACACTTAACTGTGAGGGGAGGGAGAACCTGGGCAGAACCATTACAACATGGGGGGAACAGAATAAACCAACATAGGTAAGGGGAGAACAAACAACTTAACAAACACAACCCAACACCTCTTTCAGTCATTTAACCATATTTTACCCCAGTCTTGAGACTGTAACTAATTGGACACTATGACACAAGTGAAATAAGCATGATGCTGAGTCATTTAGCCCTGATTGTACTCTGAGGCCAAGTTCTGGAATCCTACAAAATGATTTTTTAGTTCTTTAGTTGCTTCTGTTGGTACATGTGGCATGCCTTGAACACAATTAGGTCGTTGGCTTGCAAAGGAGAGTAAAGCTATTAGTAATGCTTTAACAGGATTGTTAACAGATGTTGAGTCTGTATGTCATGAAACACTGGAAAACAGAGCAGCAATGCTTATTGTTGTTAGCCCAAGGACACAGATCTGAAGACTTCGCGGGAATGTGCTGTGTGAACCTGAGTGACCATTCTGAATCCATTCACAAAATACCCAGAAATGGATGGAACTGTCTGGATAATGGCAGAAAAACCAGGGATGGTATTCTTTTGTCTTGCTTTCTTGGCTGGGAAGTTTCAATTTTGGACCTTAGGTTAAAGGTCTAGTTGCCATAGCAATAATGGGACCTGTAGCTCTTTTGGTGATCATGTTGTGTTTGCCATGTATCTTTCCTTATATTCAATGGCTTATCAATCAAACCTAAAGCGAGTAAGGCTAATTTATACACACAGTAATTGCTTTACAACCATTAATAAATAAAAAAGGGGGCTACATAGGGTGAGAAAACAAAGGAGGCTTAGTAATAGAAGAGCAAAGACTGCTTGGTTAAATAAAAGAAGCTGATTCCACTGAGCTGGAGAAAAGATGCAGCAAAGTTTCTAAAATATAACAGAACCACAGTAGTTTGCAATAAGCTATTAAAAATTTCTTGTTTTGAAAGATATGGTCTGTTACTTGAATCATTTATTCTATTGGCTGTCCAGAGGCATGTTATTTTAATCTGATGGTAAAAATATTATAAAAAAGTGGACGCTTTTCTAATAATTATTTCTGGCCTTATCACTGTGTGGGGACTGTTTTGCACGCTGATATGCAGCAGTATTTGCTTTCAGCAAGTGCAGAAGTCCCTGAACTGCCTGTTTCTTGTTCTCTTTGACAGTGACAACATGAGCACAGCTGAATTTCCAGACTGGAATTACCGATTCTGGTTACTGCGCAGGCAATCATCTCTGGCGGAGTAGCAGTGACACCCGGTGGCCGTTAAGTAAGTTCGGAAAACACTTTCCAGGTGAACTCTACCTTCATCTGCCTGCCTTCATGTCCTTGGTGCATTCACAGGTACATTAAATATAGGATGCATTTACCTCACAAGCTCTGCAAACAAACTCTTTCAGCTCCGTGTGATCTCTCTCAGCTATTGAAGAAAAACTATCAGAAACAAATTTCTTTGGTCACCTGGGAACTGTGGAATCAAGTGCCTTCTGTATGCTATATGAGAACAAAACATCTCTGGAAGATAAAGGTCAGATGTGAGTAAAAGGGTATGTGCAAAGGAAGTGACTCCTCTAAACTAGCTGTACACAGTTTATAACCCCAGCAAGAAGCAAAAAAAATGGTGGCAATTTGTAGCAATGTACCACAGAGCTGCCCAGAACATCTTGGCAAACCTTGGAGAGGACACTATGCTGTATACAGACCAACTTATCCTTGCATTAGCAGGCAAGTATTTAACCAGAAATTGCAAACTGTCTGATCATCAGTAGATTTTGTCCCTTTTCACTTCGAGAAAATTGTTATGTCCAAGCAAGAGGACACTTTTCTACAAAATTACAGTCTAAGCTGGCAGATTCTGTGTACTTTCTCTAGTCTACACCTGTTCAAGGATCTGTTGTGCTGTCACACATCACTTCACTCCAACACCTCTCCCTAAGCAATGTCAGTTGAAGCAGGTTTTCCAGGACTGTGTCCAGTAAGATTTTGAAAAGCTTCAGGGCCAGAGATTCCAAACTTTTCTGGAGAACCTGACCCTGTGATTGAGCCACCTCACAGCTAAAAATTATGATCTTATGGGCAGTAGCATGTAATGTGTTTTAAATTGTGTCCAATGTCTTTGTCCAATCAGCATCACTGAGTAGAGCTTTGCTCTGTCATCTCTAGTCCTTTCATGAGGTATTTATTCACATTGATAAGATGCTCAAACCTTCTCTTCTCCAGGCTGACCAGTCTCAGCTTGTTCAGACTTTCCTCACATGACACATGACTCAGTTCCTAAATTGCCTTCGTGGACTTTTTTTTGACTATTTCCAGTATGTGCATGATGCCTGTCTCGTACTGTGTAGCCCAGAAGAGGATATAATACTCCAGGTGTGGCATCACCAGTGCTAAGTAGGGCTGGAAGAATCACCTCCTTCCACATGCTCAGGTGCCTAGGGTTACTCTGTCTGACGCAGAACCTCACATTTCCCTCTGTTGAGCTTCATGAGGTTTTTGCTCTCCAGTTTCTCTGGTTTCTCTATGTCCTTCTGAATGGCAGCAAAGCCACCTGTTGTATTAGCTACTTCTCATACTTTCATCTTCTCTGCAAAGTTCATGCAGGTGCAGTCTACCTAATTGTCTAGAGCAGAAAAGAAGTTATTGAACATTATTGACCCACAATTTTACACCCCCACAGGATACATGACTGGTGATCAGCATCCAGATAGCCTTTGTCCACAACCCTCTGGGCCAGCTCTTTGACCAGAGTTTAATCTTCTTCAGAATGTTGTGGGACACTGTGTCAACAGCCAGCATAAGACAAGAAAAACAATATTCACTGTGCTCCCCTCATCCACCAAGCTATTCAACTTGTTGGAGAAGCCTATCAAGTTAGTTAAACATGACTTCCACTTTTTAAGTCAGTGTTGACTAGTCCTAATTACCTTTACATCCTTCATGTGTCTAGAGATTGTTTCCATCACCTTCCATGGACTGAGGAGAACTGGTCTGGCCTGGGCTTCTCTGACTCATTCTTTTCTCCCTTCTGGAAGATAGGATTGACATTTTTTCTCTGCCAATCCTCAGAAACTGTCCCATCTGCCCTCCACAGACAGCAAAGAATGGTCTTTCAGTATCACCAGCTTCCCTCAGCATTTGTGGGAGCAAACCGACAGGTCTCACAGACTGCTGCGTGTCCAGTTTGTCTGTTTCCTAGAGGCTTCCCTGCTCAAATTTTCTTTCTGGTCTCAGAAATCTGAGGATTCATGAATGCTGGTTCTAATAGTAAAGGCTGAGGCAAGAGGCTTTGTGTACTTTACCATTTTCCTTTTGTGATGGTCTCTGCTCCATCTAGTGGCAAGCCCACATTTTGTCTTTCTTTCATTTATATACTTGCATAATCCCATTTTTTTGCCTCTCACATTCTTGATCAAATTCAACTCCAGATAGTCTTTGGCTTTTCTGTTCCCACCTCTGCCATGATCATGTTGCGTACGTATCTTCTTTAGTCACAATTCCTCTTGTTCCTAGTCATCATCAGAGAGGAGTTTCTCACTGCTTGAGAGGAAGCTGAAATGAATACTTTTAACACTGTTGAAGCTGGTGGTATACTGACATCCCAGCTGCTGAAACCCAGCATCTAAAAATATTTTGTTGCTGACTCCCAGGCTGTTTCCTGCCTTGGGTGTAAATGGTGTTTAGGGGTGAGATGACACTTTCTTCTGGTTTTATATTACAAGGAACAAGAAATAGTTTGTCACTTACTGGTGTACAGAAGCAACAGGCAAACTTGTTTATTTGTTCTTGTTTTCACTTAAATGATAAGGAAAACTATATTTGTTCATCTCTATTTCTACATAAAGCCACAGAGTTATCAGACAGATCTTAGGTGCAATAAATGTTCACCTTCAGTCTGTGTCCAGTTTTGGGTTCCTCAGGACAAGAGAGACGTGAAACTCTTGGAGTGGGTCCAGCTGAGGGTAACAAAGATGATTAAGGGACAGGAGCATCTCTCTTGTGATGGAAAGGCTGAGGGAGCTGGGCCTGTTCAGCCTCCAGAAAAGATGAGTGAGAGGTGTCTATCAGTATCTGAAGGGAGGGTGCCATGAGAGTGGAGCCAGGCTCTTCTGAGAGATGCCAAGCAATAGCACAAGAGGCAACAGGTAGAAACTGATGCACAGGAAGTTCCACTTGAATATGAGGAGGGAGTTCCTTCCTGTGCAGGTGACCGTGCATTGGACTAGGCTTCCCAGAGGGGTTGTGGAGTCTCCCTCACTGGAAATATTCAAGAACTGTCTAAATGAAGTCCTGTGCAATGTTTGCTAGGATGACCATGCTTAAGCCTTGAGCAGGGAGGCTGGACCAGATGACTCACTGTGGTCCCTTCCATCCTTACCCCTTCTGTGTGAATACCAGGAAGAGGAGGAGGAAGGGCTGAGATGCTGGGATGTGCTTTAGGCCAACGGCCTTCCTGGGAGCAATTCTCAAAGAGTTCTCCCAGGCTCCTTTAACCTCCAGGGTAACTTCTGGATTCTTTCAAGCAGGTCCCTGAGCAGTTCAAATTCTGTTTCTCAGATGTCCAGGATTGTGATTCTGCTCTTTATCTTGTTCATTTCTCTTAGGACCTTGTATGCTGCAGCTTAAGAATGCCCTCAAACTCCTTACCTGTATCTTGTTGAACCTTGTTTGGAAGTTTAAGGTTGAACAGGACATCTTTTCACCATCAGGTCATTGGCCACATACATTAGAAGTTGCCTTCAGCATATTTTGTATATATTGTGGTTTCTTTCCACCAGCTGTACTGCTGTTTAAGCACACATCAAGGAGGTTAAAGTCATCCATTGGTATCAAGAATCTGATGGTGAAGCTTTCTTGAGCTGAGTAAATAAGGCTGTCTCCTTTTCCTGATCAAGCGATAGCAGACATCTACTACAGTATCACACTTGCAGATTTCACAGAATTGTGGAATATTCTCAGCTGGAAGAGACCCAACTCTTTAGTGAAAGGCCCATACAGGGATCAAATCCACAACCTTGGCATTATTAGCACCATGCTATATTCAGAGACTTCTAATTCCCCTTGCTTCTGTCAGAGCCCAGGACATTCCTCTGACTGCCCTGGATGGTTCGAGATCCTGGCAAGGGGCTCAGAGACCTTGGCATGGAGTCAAAGATACCTGTGCCTTTGATTTTAACCATGGAAAAAATTACCAACTTTGTGTGAAGATTTGCAAGCCACAAGAGTTTGGACAGAATGATAGTTAATTTGTCACAGGGTGAAAAAGTAGAATTTTGGGGTTTTAGAATGGGGGTTTAAGAGGCAAGATGGAGGAATCTGGGTGTGTCCTGTCCTTCTTCTTCTTGTCTTCCATCTTCTGCTGTGATGGTGGCACTTTTGGATTGGTTTAGGATAGAGACAGACTGTCTAACATAGGTGGTAGGTATTGGAAAATGATTGTAAATAAAGTACATGTGGGTTTTAGTATAAAAAGATATCACTGCCCTAAGAGCATTCAGTATGCCTCGAACCGACCTGTCAGACAGACCTCAGTGGGTCGGAGAAAGAATGTACTAGATAAGAGAGAATAAGCAACCTTGATAACCAGAGCTGAGGAATCCCGACTTCTTCTTCGGTCGTGGGGCTGGGAAACAAGACTTTTTAATACCTTGGGAGCCATTTCAGCAATACAAAACCCTTCATGCTTCATGCATTAGTGCAAAACCACTTGTGATACACTGCAACTCATACTGCTTTTACAGTGGAAATGCCAGAGAGCTCCCCTGTCTTGCTGTCCCCCCATTTGTCAGCCTCTTGTGCCCCCGTTCCCTTCAGGTTAGCCCTCCTAGCCCCAGCTGCTTTAAAGCACCTCTCACTGGGCTGGCAAGTCTGTTTACAAAGACAACTTTCGATCCTTGCCTCAAAGGTCTGTGGTCCCTCCTGACATGCTTCAGGTTAGTCACCCTGGCAGATTAAAATATTTCTCAAATATATGGTTTTGCAGCTTAAAATAGTTTAAAAAATATCATAAGATTATATTTTGAAAAAACCTGGATCACAATCAAATTCCTCAGTATCTCTGTTTACTGTGGAAAAAGAAAAGAGGAAAAATCTCAGGCCTAGAAATCCATCGCTATTACTAGGCTAGATGGGTAGAACATGACTTTAACTGTAATTATCTATAAGCTGTTCAAAGAAATTTGCAAACAGAAAAAGAAAATAAATTTCATCCACTATAATATTTACTCTGAATTATTGGCTATGCTCCATAGAGGGAGCTGATATTCCTTCTAACACTCTTTAATATCTGCCTGTCATTTCTCCCTGCCAGAACTGTATTTTCCAGATATGAGTAACTATTTATAGTGTAAAATCTATATAATAAAGTAAACTCATTCCCTCCCCTACTCTAGTAATGAAAACCTCATTAGTTTGGCATGTGCTCGTGAATTTTCTGTATCTAATCTTGATTCTCTGTAGATATTCACAGCCCTCTTTGATCAGTCCTGAAACCCCAATAGGAATATTTGAGTTTTTTCTTGGGTGACTGAAATAGTAAATAGAGTTTATTCAGATGATTTGCATGCTTGATCTCTGAAAAAAAAGAGATCTAAAAATAGATCATTGCATATAGAAGTAAAAATAAATCTCCACAAAAGGAGTTTGAAGGCTGATCAGGAATATTTATGGAAAAATAAGTTGAACTTCAATAGGTTTACACAAAATGTGTTGTAGAAAATTGCTGAAATATAGAGAAATATTTAGAATAATAAATAAACTCTCGGGCATTTGTGAAGGAATGTGGGCAAATTACAGAGATGATATTACTTGATAAAAAGGGAACACCAAAGTATTTGCTGCAGTGTATTAATTTTCTGTCTCCCCTCTCTCCAGCCTGGATCTCTGTCTGCTCTCTGCCTTTCTCTTCCTTCACATCCTGTCTATCTCTCTTCACTTTTTCACTCTTTCTAACCTGTGTTTCTGTCTTCTTCTGTCAGCCTATCACAGACTCTTAGACTCCTCATCTTTCCATTCTCTTTTTCCTCTTACTGACACTCCTTGTCCCTCTCTGTCTCTCCTTTTCTTGTCTCTATTGTGTTCTGTCTCCTGAAATGACTGTCTCCGTAATGTGAAGAGGGACTTAGGAAGGGAAGATCCCAAAAACCTTCCCTTTTCTGCAGTATTGTGGTCTAATTAAAGATATTTTTTTGCCTCATGTATTGTGTCTAAGTGCAGTGTAATGAAATCACTACTCACAGGTATTTTAATGTAGCCATGATATTTTCTGGAAAATCCTTTCCTTAGGACTTTTTCTCCTGAGAAGCTGAGAGGCCTCAGGAACGAATTGTAAACAATGGTAATCTGCTGCTGTGGAATGCAACAGGTGCATCTGTGATTGGTCTCATGTGGTTGTTTCTAGTTAATTGCCAGTCACAGTCAGCTGGCTTGGACTCTCTGTCTGAGACAGAAGCTTTTGTTATCATTCTTTCTATTCTTAGCTAGCCTTCTGATGAAATCTTTTCTTCTTCTTTTCTTCTATTCTTTTAGTATAGTTTTAATATAATATGTATCATAAAATAATAAATCAAGCCTTCTGAAACATGGAGTCAGATCCTCATCTCTTCCATCATCCTAAGATCCCTGTGAACACTGTCACGTTTTAAAACTACAGGAAAATCAGAAACAACTATATTAGTCAAACTACCTACATTAAAGAGAAAATTCCCAGCAAGCAAGGGATACTCAGGAGCACAATGCTACAGCTGAATTAAATTGTTTCATGAGAACTGCCATGACAAAATGGACTTTGAGAAGAAAAAGATCTCTTTCTTTAGTATAGACTGCCTAATAGAACAAAAAAGCAGTGTGTTGAAACATTTTTATGAACTAGGGTAAACTTATTTGTAGAGGCTAAGGGTGCATGGTTAGAACTGCTGCATGTAGTTTACATGAATGAAGAGCTATCAAAATTTATGAAGTCCAAGAAAGAGTTTATCAAAACCTTTGTTGTATGATCCCTTTGTCTCACTTTACTTGTGAAGGTAGAGTTTTAAAAAGCTGAGCACAGCAGATTGGGAATCTTGGTGATGATCTAAGTAATTGTTTAGAGGACATTCACTGCCTTTGTGATAGCCTTGTTCAGATTTGTGCTTCCTCACACAGCTTTGAGCTCAGAGTTGTCTGAAATTGGTGCTTGAATTTGTGAAAGTGAATTGATGTTCTAAAATCTAGCTGCAGATTTTAGATTGTACACACTCCAATTCTGTCTTTTTCTCTGTCTTTCTTGTACAGACTTTTCTTGTATGAGATACAACATTGAGATGTTGGCTGCGATTTCACAAACACATTAGCTGATATAGTCTGGGACTCAAAGCTGAAGTGATCGTCCAAGACATTAACCCAGGCCACCCTCCTGATTCTAATTATCTGCATGTTTGAAAGTGTGCTTTTTGCTGATTGAACAAAGGAGTCAGTTTTTATGATGGTAGCAGAAAGTAAGAAGTAAATGGGCAGTTTCTTTTAAGCCCAAATTTTGATACATGACCTCATAATCAGATTTAATTCCAGACTCTGATAATAAACTCTAATCTGTGATGTAGGCTTTGAGCCAAGCTACTCTGTTGCTTCTGCAATGTCTTGTGACTGTTAGTTTGTCAGTTCTTAGATACTGTGATCAGGGCTAAGCAAATGGTGAAAGATGACATAAAGCTCATTTCCCTTCTGTAGAATTAGAAAAGGATTCAGCAGTATGCTTTCCCATGGTAGCTGGATTGATTTTGATGATCTGTGAAATGCCCTTATGTGTCTAGTTTCTGTAGCCTTGAAAGGTACACCTGTAGAGATCTGGCCTCATAGAAGGTCCCTCAGGGATCCATCCCAGTACCAGCATTATTTTATATCTTCACTAACAGCAGGCAAAGGAATCAAGTACATCTTCAGCAAAGTTGGAGGCACCACCAAGCTGAATGATGTTGTTGAAAATCCTGAAGGATAGAATGCGATCTGGAGGGATCTGGAAAAGCTTGAGAAGTGGGTCCATGTGATTTAGGAAAGGCATATTCTGCTTGACCAAGCTAGTCTCCTTCTATAACAAAGTGACCCACTTAGTGGATGAGGGAAAGACTGTGTATGCTCTCTGAGTGGAATTCAGTAGAGCCTTTGACACTGTATCCCCTGGCATTCTCCCAGAGAAACTGACTTTCTTGGCTTGGATGGGTGCAATCTTCTCTGTGTGAAACACTGGCTGCAAGTCCAGGCCCAGAGAGTGGCGGTGGATGGAGCTAAATCCTGCTGGGGGCTGGTCACTGCTGGTGTTCCCCCGGAGCTCAGTATTGGGGCCAGTCCTGTTTAATATCTTTACTGATGATCTGGATGATGTGATTGAGTGCCCCCTCAGTCAGTTTGCAGGTGACACTGAGGTGTGTGGAAGTGTTGCTCTGCCAGAGGGCAGGAGGGCTCTGCAGAGGGATCTGGACAGGCGGGATCAATGGGCCAAGGCCAATGGTATGATGTTCAACAGGGTGAATTGCCAGGTCCTGAACAGGAGCCAGCAGTGTGCCCAGAGGGCCAAGATGGCCAGTGGCATCCTGGCCTGTATCAGGAATAGTGTGGCCAGCAGGAGCAGGACTGATTGTCCCCCTATACTCAGCACTGGTGAGGCCACACCTCAAGTCTGTGTCCAGTTCTGGGCCCTGAACTTTAAGAAGGACATTGACATGCTGGAGTATGTCCGTAGAAGGGCAACAAAGATAATAAAGAATCTAGGGAACATATTTCATGAGGAGTAGCTGAGACACCTGAGAGTGTTTAGGCTGGAGGAGGCTGAGGGGGGAGTTTGCTGCTCTCTACAACTATCTGAAAAGAGGTTGCAACAAGGGTGTCAGTCTCTTCTGCCAAGTCTCCAGTGAAAGGGCAAGAGGAAATGGTCTTAAGTTGCATCAGAGGAGGTTCAGGTTAGATGCTAGAATTTTTTTTCATGGAAAATGTGGTTAGGTGTTGGAATAGATTGTCCAGGGAGGTCCTGGTGCTACTTTCTCTGTAAGTGTTCAAGTAGTATCTGGATGTGGCACTTCTGGCATCTGAATATGGCTTGGGATGATAATGGTAATTCTAGGCTGATGAATGGACAGTTAGTCTTGAAGATTTCTTCCAACCTTGGTGATTCTGTGATTCTGTAGTACTGGTCACTGTGTAATTCCTACTGAGTTGGAAGCTTTTTTCCGCCGTGGTGGTCTTGTGATATCTGACTGAGGCTGGCTCTTGGCAGGCTGGTGTCCCCACTGCTTCTTCTCCAGGCACTAGCCAGAGCAAAATGCTGGACCTGGCAAATCGCTTCCCAAATGATTGTAATCCTGACAACAGTTTGTGACTTTTCTATTGGTAAAGCACTCAGGGCTCTGAGCCAGGGCTCAAAACAGTATGGAAACTGTGAGGTGACCTCATTTCCTTCCATCTGACTCTTGCTGCTGAGAGATACTTGTTTGTGGAAGGGTTATTCCCTTAACTTCTCCTTTGCAACAGGGTAGGTTTATTTCCCCCTTTCTGTGAGGAGCCTGAATAATCTCCCTGGATGATTGCATCTTGACAAGTCAAGTGCCAAGGCAACTTAAGCGTGAATGTTTCAGTTTGGGGATATTTTGGGAAACAGCTGCTCCCACACATGCTGACAACCTGTTGTATGTCCCTGAGTTCATCCCTGCCAGGAAAGGACATGGATATTGAAGATGTCTTCAGGAACAAAATAACAACACTGTGAAGGACTCAACCTCATCTTTTATTTCATCTCTGCCCTGGTCACCCAGCATTGGGTGAAACAGCACAAGGTGAGGCTCTCCTTTTCCCGCTCATCACTCCACACTACAGGAGAGGCTACCTTTTCAAAGAGAACTGTTGGGACATAAAGCATCAGATTACCATTGTCTTTTTAAAGGAAACTTCCCTGTCTAACTGTCCACGGACCACTCTGGCAGTCATTGAGCTGGAACCAAGCAGTTGGTGGCTCCAGTGGCATGATAGGTGGCTCATACATACTCATACAGCTGGACACGGTTTCCTTACTGGCTTGACCCTACATTTCCCACAGCAGAGTCTCAGACCTCTGGATTCTGAAAGTAATCCTTGTGCAGCAAAAGAATCACAGCTCAGAATGGTGCCTCCAAGGAGAGATCTGAACAAAGGAAACCCTGAGCTTTTATACCTCACAGTCTGTGTGTGTGGAAGTCTGCCATATTCCTACTGAGTCCTCAGCTCCTGCAGTGCCTTAGTGTCTGGTTTCCTGGCTGCTGCCACAGGTCCCTGTGCCAAGGGTTGGCAATTCCTGGCGTCTGGCCTTGGGCTCCCACCCAGAGCTCAACTTGCAGCTCCCACTGCAGCTGTATCCCGAGCTACCTGCGTGAAATATGTTTCTCAAAAACTTGCAAATAGTGATACTAAATCCTATATTCAGTGAGAGATTTCTATGCTGTATTTGTGTTCCTGATAGCAGCCTCACCCGTGATGGTGAATGTCAGACAAACATGCAGCTGTTTTGGCCATAGCTGTGCAAACTTGCATTTGGCAGGACCTTCTCCTGCAACATTAGCTTTGGTCATCCTGCAGTGTCCAGTCAGGAAACAAGGGCACACCTTAGAGAGTTACGGTAACACAGAAAGACACACATCTTCAGTGAAATTTCTTAGAGGGCATCTCCAACAACTTTGTGAATTTTTCAAGGGGATGCATCATTACAAGAAACTAGATTAGTTCTAAGCTCCCCCTTATAGTCCAGTTGAAACGGATATGCTTGATTCCTAACACCACTGTACATTAATTCCTGTCTTTTTTCTGAAGGGAAAGAATAGTTTGTCCCCTGAGTCCCTCTTACTTTTCCAACTCAAAAAATCTTGACAATTCTTTCAAAAGGAACTATTATTTGTTACGCTTTAGTATTCTTCAACTGAACTATGTAATACATTTTTATGTTGTGGGCAAGAAATACAAGAGATCCCTGACGTCTTTTCACAAGGCAAACTTTATGAAAATTCATAGACTCAGGAAGATGAGATCTCTTGGCAGGAAGCATAAAGAGGGGATTTTCTTCTTTAAAAAAAAAAAAAAAAAAGAATTGGGATTCAAGTACATTCGTTCTATTACTTTAAGCCGCAATAGTAAATCAGAATAGACAATCTGAAAAGAATTTATTTAACACAAAGAAAAAGTGGTTTATAAGAATATCTTCCTCTGAAACAGCACTTTACATTTCAACTTCTGAATCATTATTCTCAAGTTGCTGCAAGTGCCCAGTATGATGGAAAGTCACTATGACAACCACCACACCTTATTGTATTTTTATATTGAGGGCATTAACATCCTGCTATGATTGTGATTTTTGATACTTGGGTTGATGTATGAAATTCCTTTGGATATAAACCACTTAATTTATGGACTGTATCAAGCTGCTTTTATAAGAACTAAAAGTTGTGTTCCTCCCAGGACATAATTTGTTGCCTGAGAACAAAGTTACAAAATGAGAGATGTTCAGGTCTCATTTTTGATTTAAGTCACACAGAGCAATTCCTTCTGAAAGCAAATTTTGAAGCATTGAATGTGCTTTGAAAAAAGAGGAGGAGACTGGGACTTCAGCAGCTTGGGATCTTCAAAGACTTTGGTTATTCTGTCTGCAAACATCTGCAGATTGACGGTGAAATAACAGGCCCTGGCTATTTCTGCTTGTCTTCTCAGCTGAGGTGTTGCTGCCTGTTGGGAGCACTCCATCCTCAAATTGCACATGGGTTAAATCTAGCAAAGAGCCTGTGTGCTGCTCCTGGCACTGTCTAGGTATCTATGTGTATATATATATATATATATATATATATATATATATATATATATATATATATATATATATATATATATATATATATATATATATATATATATATATATGTATATGTATATAAAGAAACAAAGAAAAAAGTGGTAGAAGAACGACAAATAGGTCCTCTTTTTGTTGAGCTCCCTAACACAGGAAAGTGACACAGCTGTTATTATTTTCTGCTCCTGAAAGAAATATAAGTACCAAATTTGAGATTGCTCCTTAGCAAAGTCTTCCCTCCTCTGAAAGAGGAAGTTCCTGCCAGCAGCGTTAGGACATGTAGATTTTCTTGCTGGAAGCCCAGGCACATACAATTTAGGAGATGGAAAGAATATTCTGGGAAAGGATGGCTTCTTTTTTCCCTTGGTTTTGAACTGTTTTGCAGATATCCATTTCTGGCCATCACAGGAGATGAGACCCTGGGCCAGATAACCTTCTGATTGAAGAGGTGTAAACCTTCTGATTTATCAGATGCTATTTTTTTAAACTTTTTCTTAGATTTGCGTGGTTTAATCACCAACATAATGATGTAGTGTAGAGAAAACCATATTTGGTAGGACAGCAGAACTCTTGGGGAATGGAGACAGAGGATGTTGTGATACAGGCATGGGATGGTAAGAAGCAGGATATGGGGCTGACAGTGGAGATACCACAACCATGTGTTCTGCACCCTGAGTTTGACACAGGAGGCTCCAGAGGTAAGGCAAGCACTGTGGAGGGAACCTTAGAGTGTCTGGCTTGATGCTGGCCACGCAAATCAAGCTGTAGTCCCCAAGTGCCACAAGATGAGGCTGCATCAGGGCTTTATTGTCTGGGCTGGTCTGCTGTGAAAGCACTTGGCTCTTGTGTGTGCATACACAGAACATGCTTACAAACCATTAAGATCTCATCAGGCAGCCATCCCGGTGTGAAATGCAGCTCCTGGTCTACCTTATGATGTCAAAAGGCATGTAGATGGGATGACTGATACTTGCTCTATTAAGTTCTGACAAGAGCTGATTTAGCCTGTAGCTTTCCAAGGTAGAATTGATTCTTTCTAAAGCAGTGCTGACAGCTGTTTGTTTAATCTTCTCTTTCTACCTTTTCTAATGGGAATCATCCTTTATCAGGCAGGCAGTGTTTGACTGTCATTGTTATTGCCATTAGAAAACCCTTCCCCAAATCTGGTAAAAGGTCTACCATGATGCAGTTGCAGCACACAGAATTAGTCCTTTCTGTGTTTGTGTGTGTGTGTGTGTTGTTTTTGTTTATGTGATAGAGTACTTTGTTTTTAGGTCTGTTTTGTTTTGTTTGGGTTTTCTTCCCACACTGAATCATTTAGGGCTTTTGTTTCTGCTGGATTTTGATCTCAATCATCATTGCAAGAAAATAGTTTCATCATAAAAAAAAAAGAAGTGTGTTATAAGACTTTATAGAAAGACTTCCATGACCGCTGCTGTCCAGGCCACTTTCAGGTACTTCAGAATCCTGATTTGGCAAAGACAATCCCTTGGGGTCTGGAGTCAGATTCTTTAGTCGTACTGTTCTGCTTTTGTTTAGCAAAGCACATGTTCCTCCAAGCCACTGTTTGAAGAGAGAACACGGCCAGTGAGAAAAAGTTCTATGAGTACTGAGGCCTATGTGTAGGAGTTTAGCTCCTGTTTAGATTCTCAGGTCCCACTAGAAAGAAACTTGGAGAATATGCTAGGCAGGAAGACACTTCCAAGTGTCATTGCCTGACAATGCTGCAGGGGCCACTGCCTTATGGCAGTGCTGTGTTGGAACCTGTAGTGAAGGGCTAACAGAGGAAAAATAATCTGAGGGTGGGGTGAGGTCAGGGGCAAAGAGGATCAATATGGGGCAGTCCTAGTGTCAGAAAGCTCTATGCCACTGATAGCTCCAGCCCAGAAAGAAAGAAAGAAAGAAAGAAAGAGAAAGAAAGAAAGAAAGAAAGAAAGAAAGAAAGAAAGAAAGAAAGAAAGAAAGAAAGAAAGAAAGAAAGAAAGAAAGAGAGAGAGAGAAGAGAAAATAACCCCAGAAAATGGATTTACCTTCATCTGAGATTAGAAATCAAGACGTTTTCAGGGGTTTTAAAGCAGAACAACTGAGTGATGTTTATGTGTCTATAGAAGCTAAAAATGAGGATATTTCTAATAGGCAAAAGATACAGTGATGTGATTTTATTTGATATTGGACACATAGTCTTGATTAGAGCAATAAACACAGTGTTGTCCTGGTTTAGAGCAAAATTTGGGAGAGAATCTAAAAAGGGGCTCCGGTGGTAAAGCAAATTCAAATGGCCCCTCCCCCAAACTGGTCCGGGAGAAAAATATCTCCTTGGAGAAAGGCGGAAAAAACTGTTTATTAAACAGTAAAACCTAAACAATATTAAACAATAAAACCCCTTGCCACTCTAAAAGAGAAAACACACTGAGAAAACCCCGTCCCCGGGTTGCGGCTCAGCTCACTCWGGCTCTGATCAGTCTCTCTGGTGCTGGAATTGTTGCAGGCCAGGCCCAGCCCGGAGGGCCAGAGATGTGAGCTGTCAGCGCTCCCCTTGGTGTTCAGTCCAGAGCAGGTTTCAAGAGGTCCAAAGAAAAGGAAAACAACCCCAAAAGCCCAGGGAACTTCCTTACCTGAGCTAGCTAAAACTAAAGACAAAGAAAGGAGCCCTGTCTCCCTGTCTGTCCACAGACAGTCCAGGAGCAGGAATGTGGAGGAGAGAGGAGCAGTGTCTGGAGGGAAGGGAAAAGAAAAAAACTGTGCACTTCTTCTCTCCCAACTTCACTCCCTGCAGTAAGTCTTAGAGGTGCAAACTTATTCAGCATAAGCAAAACAAGACAATTGGGGATAAAAGCATATAGTCAACCCAGGACATTCTAACCCTCTATCCACATATCGTCTGCTTACTACTAAAACTAATATAAATTCTAACTCTACAAACACATAATTATACATCCATTATACAGCTATAGACAGACAATGGTAATAACATTCAGCAAACAGTGATATTTACACATAGGTTTCACCCAACAATCMGATCTCCCTGAGGTACACATTGTGTTCTTCCATCTTTTTGCATTATCCACCATGTGCAACCTGGTCCCTGAGCAAAAGCAGCCCCACAAATAGGTTTTCCTGTATTTGAGGCAGAATTAATCCAAACTGTCTTCCCTAACAAACCTCTGATGTGTACCACTGGGACTTTGTCTTGATCTACTCTGTGCAAAGGCTCAGATTGGGCAGGGCCCACTCGGTTAGTAGAGCCTCAGGTGTTAACTAACCAGGTGGCTTTTGCCAGATGCTGCTCCCAGTTTTTGAAAGATCCCCCACCTAATGCTTTCAATGTGGTTTTTAGCAGTCCGTTGTACCTCTTCACTTTGCCTGCAGCTGGTGCATGGTAGGGAATGTGGTACACCCACTCAATGCCATGTTCCCTAGCCCAGGTGTTGATAAGGCTGTTCTTGAAATGAGTCCCGTTGTCCGACTCGATCCTCAGGGGTACCATGCCTCCAAAGGACCTGCTTTTCAAGGCCCAGGATGGTGTTCTGGGCCATAGCATGAGGCACAGGGTAGGTTTCCAATCATCCAGTGGTGGCTTCCACCATGGTCAGCACGTAGCGCTTGCCCTGGCGTGTCTGGGGCAGTGTGATGTAGTCAATCTGCCAGGCCTCCCCATACTTGTACTTGGACCACYGCCCACCATACCACAGGGGCTTCACTCACTTGGCCTGTTTAATGGCAGCACATGTCTCACAGTCATGGATAACCTGAGAAATACTGTCCATGGTTAAATCCACCCCTTGGTCTCATGCCCACTTATAGGTGGCATCCCTGCCCTGATGGCCTGAGGCATCATGGGCCCATCGAGCTAGGAATAACTCTCCTTTATGTTGSCAATCTAAGTCTATCTTTGACACCTCTATCTTTGCAGCCTGGTCTACTTGCTCATTGTTTTGGTGCTCCTCATTAGCTCTACTCTTGGGGACATGGGCATCCACATGGCGGACCTTCACAGGTAGCTTCCCTACCCTGGTAGCAATGTCTTTCCACTCTTCAGCAGCCCAAATTGGCTTTCCTCTACACTGCCAGTTAGCCTCTTTCCATCTCTCCAGTCATACCCACAGAGCATTGGCTACCATCCATGAGTCAGTATAAAGGTAGAGCTTTGGCCACTTCTCTCTCTCAGCAATGTCCGAGGCCAGTTGAACAGCTTTGAGTTCAGCAAGTTGACTTGATCCACCTTCTCCTTCAGTGGCCTCTGTGACCTGTCATGTGGGGCTCCATACAGCTGCTTTCCATTTCTGGTTCATTCCCACAATGCGGCAAGAACCATCAGTAAAAAGAGCGTATCGTGTATCTTCTGCTGGCAGTTGGTTGTATGGTGGAGCTTCTTCAGCCCGTGTCACTTCTTGTTCCCCTTCATCAGCGAGATCAAAGTTTTCACCTTCCGGCCAGTGTGTAATTATTTCCAGAATCCCAGGGCAATTCCGTTTTCCAATACGGGCGCACTGTGTGATAACAGCAATCCATTTGCTCCATGTAGCACTGATGGCATGGTGCATAGAGGGAGCCTTTGCTTTGAACACCCACCCCAGTACTGGTAGTTGGGGTGCCAGGAGGAGTTGTGCTTCTGGGGCTATTACCTCTGAGGCAGCCTGGACTCCTTCATAGGCAGCCAAGATTTCTTTCTCTGTTGGAGTATAGTTGGCTTCAGACCCTCTGTTGCTTTGACTCCAAAATCCTAGTGGTCGGACTCGAGTCTCCCCAGGCACCTTCTGCCAAAGGCTCCAGGACAAGCCATGGTTCCCAGCTGCAGAGTAGAGCACGTTCTTCACATCTGGTCCTGTCCTGACTGGGCCAAGGGCTACTGCATGAGCAATCTCCTGCTTAATCTGGACAAAGGCTTGTTGCTGCTCAGGGCCTCAGTGGAAAGTGTTCTTCTTACGGGTGACCAGGTATAGAGGGCTCACAATCTGGCTGTATTCAGGAATGTGCATTCTCCAAAAGCCTATGGCGCCTAGGAAAGCTTGTGTCTCTTTCTTGCTGGATGGTGGAGACATTGCTGGGATCTTGTTGATGATATCAGTGGGAATCTGACGCCATCCGTCTTGCCACTTCACTTCCAGAAACTGGATCTCTTGAGCAGGTCCCTTGACTTTGCTCTTCTTGATGGCAAAGCCAGCTTTTAGGAGAATCTGAATGATTCTCTCTCCTTTCTCTAACACTTCTGCTGCTGTCTTCCCCCACACAATGATGTCATCAAAATATTGCA
Source organism: Cardinalis cardinalis (assembly GCA_014549065.1). NCBI lineage: Eukaryota > Metazoa > Chordata > Aves > Passeriformes > Cardinalidae > Cardinalis > Cardinalis cardinalis. The sequence continues at coordinate 490,530 of JACDOX010000102.1, forward strand.
GATGTTCTGGAGCCTCACCCTTTTCCAGTGTGCTCTGTATCAGTCCATGGCAAAAGGTGGGGTTGTGCTTCCACCCCTGGGGCAGTTGGTTCCAGGTGTATTGCACACCTCTCCAGGTGAAAGCAAACTGAGGCCTGCATTCTACTGAGGCAGAGGAATGGAGAAAAATGCATTGGCAATGTCTATAGTGGCATACCACCTTGCTGCCTTGGACCCCAGCTTGTACTGGAGTTCCAGCATGTCCGGCACAGCAGCGCTCAGCAGTGGAGTCACTTCATTCAATGCATGATAGTCCACTGTCACTCTCCATTCTCCTTCAGATTTACGCACAGGCCAAATGGAGCTGTTGAAGGGTGAGTGGGTCTTGCTGACCACCCCTTGGCTCTCCAGCTCACGGATCATTTTGTGGATAGGGATCACAGCATCTCAATTTGTTTGGTACTGTCGGTGGTGCACTGTTGAGGTGGCAACTGGCACTCGTTGCTCTTCCACCTTCAGAAGTCCTACTGCAGATGGGTTTTCTGACAGTCCAGGCAAGCTGTTCAACTGCTTAACACCCTCTGTCTCTACAGCAGCTGTTCCAAATGCCCATCTCAGTCCCTTTGGGTCTTTGAAATACCCACTTTGAAAATAGTCTATGCCCAAAATACATGGGGCCTCTGGGCCAGTCACGATAGCATGTTTCTTCCACTCATTCCCAGTCAGGCTCACATCAACTTCTACCAAAGTGAAGTCCTGGGATCTCCCTGTGTGAGAGTCTGTCCGAAATATTCTTCATTTTTCCCTCACAATTGTCAGACCAACAAAGAGTTAAGACTGAGCCAGTGGGAGAAGGAGCTCGCTGTCTCTGCAGGTGTTGTTTGTAGAACATGCCATGCTGCCTGTACTTGAAGGGAGCATACTGCCCTCTCTGAACAATGGATCTGGATTTTTCCTCCCTCCTTATCTTCTGGCCTGACTGGTCTGAGCTCTGGGGCAGCCTCTCCTCCAAGAAGAAGACCCCCCCTTGCCTGCCTTCCACCATCACGACAGACAAGTGGAAACGTAAGCCTCTTCACCACGGAACCAAGACAGGAAATCCCTGCGCAAGAAAACCCCCCTGATCATTTGCCAAAGACTGGGACTGAACTCCCCCCCCTTCGGGGGGGGGTGTGCAGTGAAGTGGGGAAAAGCAAATGTGCCTGCGAGCACTGGGCCATGATGGTTCTTGCCTGTTGCTTGGCTTGGACATTGTGTACCCCCATTTTCTCTTCTCTCCCCTCCCTGGAGACCATTGTTTTGGTTCCCCTTCCCTCAACGAAAACTGTATAACTGGACCCTGGTTCAGTGTGCATTTTGAGATCTCCCCAGACATGGACTGGTGAGCTTCGACGGCTGGACCCCAGAAGCAACATCACGTTCGGTAGCTATAACCCACCCCCCTTCTTCCTCCCTCTTTTCCTGGCCTGCTCCTTTCTTTCCCTGATCCCCTTACCAACAAAATACTGCTGTGGTTATTTCAATAAAACTATCTTTTTGATTTTACTACTGCAAAACTCCTGTGCCTTTGTCGGTTATTTTGCACCTAAAAAATCAATTGCGTCATCCGTCAACTGGGACGCATCGCGACACCCTGTCACACGAGCAATAGAAACAGACTCTGTCCCCACACGTCTCAACGGAATTAATGTACATAGAGCATGAATATCAACCAAAGCTTTATACTCTTGTGGTTCTGGTGTGCTAGGCCAACGAATCCACACAGACCAGAAAATGTGATTTTCCCTGGCCTCTACCTGGCTAGAGGCAGGGCCCCTCTAAGCCTGGTTATCCTTCTTTCCCTGGGCATATGTCTTGGATGTTCCTTCAAGGGGATCGGACATGTCATCATCATCATACCTGGCAGTTCGCCTACGGGCCACTTGAGCTGCTTTCCTTCTGGTGGCTTCCTTCAATTCACGCACCCGTCGTGCCAGAGCAGCAGTAGGTTTTCCATCCCACCACCCCTTGTTTTCTCCACAATCACGCAGGTAGAACCACAGCTCAGCTCGTGGGGTGTACTTTCTCTCGCCATCTGGGAAACGTCTGCCTTGGATACCAGAACCTCTGATCTGTACTGCCGAGATTTGGAGAAGGTCTTCTTTAATCTCCTCTCTGAGCTTCTTATGATTCTCCTCTATCTTATCCTCTAATTTCTGCAGACGTGTTTCCACCGCTGCGATTCTGGCATGTGTTGGGCCATGCACAGCGTCTGCATACGCTCGGAGCTTCCTTGCCATATCCAGCACAGTCTCATCTCTCTCATCCCTCTTCATTATGGCTAAGGCAGAAGCGTATTCATGTGGCCCAAGTCACACAAGTTTTCGCCGCATCACAGACGTGCATAGTACCAAGTCTGGGTTCCTAGTTGTCACGTCATCTGAGAAGACAATCTCTGCCACTGCCATTTCTCTTAGGCATTGGATCCCTTGCTCTATAGTCTTCCACTGTGTTTTTTGCATATAAAGATCATCTGCACACAGSTATCTTTGTGCAACACTGTCCAAGACCTGTGCCCAGAGGCTGTGTGGATTAGCCCCCCTCATCATTCCTTGGTTGATGACAGGATCCTGTGACAGGGATCCCAAATGCCTCGCTTCAGTGCCATCCAGGATTGTAGCCTCGCCTGCAGCATCCCAGAGACGGACTAACCAACTAATGATGGATTCATCAGGCCGTCGGGTGTAATCCTTCCGTAAGCTACGAAGGTCCTTCAGGGAAAAGGACTCAATATTTGCATCTGATCTTGCACCTGCTGCTTTGACTCCTGATTTTATGTCAGGAGGCATCGAGGTTCCTTCTCCTGTATCACCATCATCATCATCATCCACTGGTCGATTAGTTTTGTCCATGCATTTCCCACTTCTAGTACTGGTAGCAGCAGCCATGGGTTTAGCTGCTGGCTTAGGCTCACTATCTGGTTTGGCTGCTGGCTTCGAGCCTGGGCTGTTGGCTGCAGCCTGAGTGACTGGGATAGCTGATCTATCTCCCTGCCCCCCTGCCTCTGTCTGCTGCCCTGCAGTACCTAACAGAGTGCGATAAGCATAGGCCAGGGCCCAGCTTATTGCAATTTGCCTTTTCTCTTTAGAATTGTTATGGCACTTCTCTTTTAGGTATTTCCCCACCTCAGCTGGGTTCTGAATTTGTTCCCGTGGAAAATCCCAGTCTACAGGATCAGAAAATTCCTTCAGGGTTTGGCCTATATTTTCCCATTGTCCAGACCACTCAGAATTTTTCACACCTGCATCTGCTTCTGGGTCAGGGGTCTCACCAACTCCTCTAGATATCTCAGCCCTCATTCTAGAGAAACTGCAGATCATATAGAGGAAGCTTACCAGATTAAATACCAGAAAGATGGTCTCTTTAACATTCAGGGGAAACTGAACATTCTCAAAAAGTGACATAACAGATCCAAAGGAGAAGAACGAAAGAAAAGGCTGGAAAGCCTTATTCCCAGCTTCTCCTCTAACAGACTGGGTGTAATTACTAATAAATTCCCAAAACATACTACTGGAATTGGGATGCAGGGTAGGACGAAGAAACCATAAACCATAAATATCGTAAACAGATGCCAGTATCTTTGTAAACGCTTTCTAAATCTTTATCACCAAGGCCAGCACAACAGCTATTCCAATCCGTACCCCTCTACTGTAAAAATTACATGTTACAGACAATAATCCTAGGGACCAGAAAGGTATTGTAACCTCAAAAAGGTCTAGAGACCAGAACCACATGAAGGCCTCCACCCCGAGAGATATTATGAACTCAAGCATCATGGCTACTGACTGCTTTAACTCACTAAAGAGTGAGCACAAACAATACACAATCAAGAGAGCTTTTTTCCACCTTTTCCAGCCCCACGAATGGGCGCCAATAGATGTATTTGTCCTGGTTTAGAGCAAAATTTGGGAGAGAATCTAAAAAGGGGCTCCGGTAATAAAGCAAATTCAAATGTCCCCTCCCCCAAACTGGTCCGGGAGAAAAATATCTCCTTGGAGAAAGGTGGAAAAAACTGTTTATTAAACAGTAAAACCTAAACAATATTAAACAATAAAACCCCTTGCCGCTCCAAAAGAGATGACAAACTGAGAAAACCCCGTCCTTGGGTTGCGGCTCAGCTCACTCTGGCTCTGATCAGTCTCTCTGGTGCTGGAATTGTTGCAGGCCAGGCCCAGCCCGGAGGGCCAGAGATGTGAGCTGTCAGCGCTCCCCTTGGTGTTCAGTCCAGAGCAGGTTTCAAGAGGTCCAAAGAAAAGGAAAACAACCCCAAAAGTCCAGGGAACTTCCTTGCCTGAGCTAGCTAAAACTAAAGACAAAGAAAGGAGCCCTGTCTCCCTGTCTGTCCACAGACAAACAGTCCAGGAGCAGGAATGTGGAGGAGTGAGGAGCAGTGTCTGGAGGGAAGGGAAAAGAAAAAAAACTGTGCACTTCTTCTCTCCCCCCTCCACTCTCTGCAGTAAGTCTTAAAGGTACAAAACGTATTCAGCATAAACAAAACAAGATCACTGGGGATAAAAGCATCATATAGTCAACCCAGGACATTGTGGTATCATCTGTCATGGACTGGGAGTAGGGAAGTGTGTAAGAGTAGGAAGGCAGGTGAACCTGGAGAGCTGAAGATGGGGATTAGGTGGTGTGTTGGAAACCGCACAAAAGGTATTGTGTTTGATGAGTTAGTGATCTGGAACAGGCTATGTCTGTCCTTTTGGCCCTGGCCTTCAGGCATGAGTGACCACGTGCCAGCTTGAGGAGCTGCTGCATGGGACCCTGCAGCAAGGCCCAGTGCTGCACTGGGAGTGGACACTGTGTGAGGTCCTGTGACAGAGGTCTGAGCCTGCCAGGAAACTACTAGCTGAACAGATTGCTAACATAATCCGTAATTCAGGAAACCTTCGAGAAAGGTGAACTGTATCTGAGGCAAGGGGTGGGATGTATTGATCCAGAGGACCACTGCATGTTGTGGAGGTAGTGATACAGCTAACCTGAGCAAATGTATTGTGCTGTACAGTCCCTTGACAATAAATTCAGCCAGCTTGTTGCAACTGCAGGCACCAGCGATGGCTACACCTGCATGGCCCTGCCTTCAGCAGAGCACCAAGAAGTTCTCATGAGAATAGCTTTTACCAATAAAATTGTTTTCTTGTAAGAAAATAATGTTATATCCCACTAATATTTTGAGTACAATGGGTCCCACAAAGATCACTGAGTCCAGCTGTTAAGGGAATGGCCCACATAGGGCTCTAATCCACAACATTTGCATTGCTAGCACCACACTCTTTCCATTTGAACTAATCTCAAATTAGAGATTTGAGAGGCCTTTCCAAAAGTGGTTGGCACAACGAGGTATGTAAAAGAAAGAGCTTTCCTCTGAAAATTTATGTGTACTGATAAGTCAGCTGAGCATGTGCGCAGCCACCTACCAAATCTTGTGCTCTTGCATCTTTTCCGTTAGGTGTGTATTAGTATATGCATGCTCAAGCACACTCACGCATATACCCATGCTGCTTTCTAAAAAGATAAATTTGGAAAGTGAAGTCATTCAGCTAGTGAGTGCAAGTGAGTACAATTGGTTTTCATATGGAAATTGCTGCTCTGCTCCTTTGGTGTCCATGTGCAAGTATATCTGCATGGTAACTAAACAAGAGCCATCCATTAGAAAGCTGTTTGCCATGACACAGCGGCATTCCTGAGCCTCTAGCAGAGAGGATTTCTGTACACTTCTATGCAATAAGCACCAAGTGTTACTTATTAACTGGTAACTAATTCAGCTTTGGAGAACTTCTTTGTCCTTCAGCGACATAGAAGTTGCTCCTGTGATTTAGTTAACTACCACACTTATTTTTTGAGGGTGTTTTTGCACTATCACAGCAGACAGAGCCCCTACAGGGAATCCTAGAGGATAAGAGGTATTAAACTCTTAGACCTTTAAATTGTGCTTTTTAGTCTTGCTACCTGACTCAAAACACTTAATCTTGTTTTTTGTCTGCTTTCTCCAAGGAACAAATCCTCATGTGTTTCATGGCAACTGAAGTCACACAGCAAGTTAAATCAAGGCTGGATGCTATATTCTTTCTAGTATTGTTTGGACTCAGTAAGGTGGAGCAGATCTTGGGGACAGGGACAAGGCAGGGCAGGAGATGCCACCATGGGATCTGTTTCCCAGCTTGACTTTCCAGTGACCTTGAAGCAGGGCCTGAAAGAGGAGCGTTGCTTAGCAGAACAGAGCTGGAGTCAGTGCTGAGGAGCAACTCCTGTCACTGGGAGACTTCAGTGAATGCTCTGCAAACTGTCTGCTAGTTTCACTCCCTCAGCTGAGAACTGGTACCTTGTCCAGGATCAGCACCCACTCAGGAATTCCTAGTAGGTGACCTGTCATAATGCTCCAGCTGCTGCTAAGGAGAGTTATGATGAACCCACATGGGAATACCACAAATAATTATGTGACCACTGTGTTTTTCCACGAGCTTTTGTGAGTGGGATACATTAGAAATGAAACTCAGTTGTGAAAAAGGGACACTTTATGACAGTTGAAGGCAAAACTATTATTCTTTTGAATCTTCATATTGCTTTTAATTGCAGATGTATATTAGATGCACAGACAGCAGGGAGCAGTGATATTGGAGCCCCAGGCTTATATCAGGACAGCAATGGCTCGTTCAGTTTGCCAGTGACAAGGAGAACTGGTGATAGAGTGATATTCTGCCTTCCTTTGTGTTCCTACTACTTTTACAGGTTTTTCAGTTTAACAGGAATTACTCTGTTCCTAGAAGAGACAATGGGATAGTCTAAAAACAATTTATGTAATTTATCCATGACTAATAACTTGGTCTTATTTACATACTTTTTTATCCTCAGGGGGAAGATGAAAGACAAGCGTTTTGATCACAGTTGCTAAGCTGTGGTTGCCTTCTGCTGATGTGTCTTCAAGCTGTTAAAATTGATCGGAATTGTTCCACTGCAATACTGATTTAGCACAAAAAATTGCTTTGTTTTGTTCTTCTTTTGCCTGTAATTGATTTAGTTTGACTAGATATGTCTTCTCTCTGCAGACCAATTCAATTTCTCAGTTGCAAATCTAAGTATAGTAATATAGGAACAGAGGTGTTATACTAAGATAAAGGCCCCCCCTAGCTGAGCAGCCTGTCTCTAATCATGTACAAAGCTGAGCAAAGGTGAGTAAACGTCTGATTTTTTCCTTTGAGATCTCACATCTTCCTGCTATTTTTTTCTCAGGAAAGTCCATGAACATGGTGGAGTTTTTCCATTTAGTCTCAGGCAAATACCTAACTATTCTTCCTTTAAATATATGCCAACTTTTTGGACTCACTGAATCCTTAAGCAATGAACTCCACTTACACCCAGCTTGTGATTTCAGCTGTAAACATCATGAAAACAATGTTGTTTCCCCCATTTTATTCTGTATTTCTATAGACATTAAGGTTTTTTCAAGTGAATAAATTTTCTACTGTGTAAACACAAAAAGACTAGTATGCTTCAGGAAAGTGTTGAGAAAACCAGAGAGACTGACATGAGGAGGATATGAGACACATTTCCACCTTTCAAAAGACCTTTATTTTCATTGGCAAAATGAGACTATAAATGAGGTGAAAAGTTTCATGAGGGAAAGTTTCATGATGCCTCTTGCTCTTTTGTTGTTGAAAGAGCAGCAAGAGTGGAATGGTTTCACAAGGGAAGGTAATCCAGGAGCTAAGCGCAGCACAGGCAGGGATCTCCCTGGCAGGGAGCACCTGAAGAAGTAGAGCAGTAGCTAGAGTCCAACAAGAATCCATTGATGGGCAGACAAATTCACAGTGACTAAGTAGGTCTCAAGTCTAGCCAGATACATGGTCAGGGCCAGCCAGATAAATGGTCAGGGCACAAGCACACCTGCCAAGCAGCTTAGGCAAGGCTCAATGTAGCTCCCAAGCCAAGGGGTGAAGGCTGTGTAGCTGGAAATACCATATGAGGTTTGTCACAGCCCTTTTCATTCAGCTTCTACCTGGCAGGCCTAAGTAGAAAGCCTATGCCGTGGCAGAGCTGGTTTTTCACACAGGCAGCCAAACCACTCAATAGCAAGAGATTGCAGAATCTATCATTGCACTCAGGTTTGTGATTGTCATTTTCTAATTAGCCACACAACTTTCCTTCCCTTCTAGGTCTTTAACATGAGGGACATCTAACCTTCTGTGCCAGTGTGATTTATTGTTTTTACTGAGAGCAAGAATGGTCTTTTCTGTCCAGCAGGGATAGTGGAAGCTCCTGTTGTCCTCGCTGGCTGGCAAACCAACACAGGCTGGTGGGCTGACTCACAGGACAAAAAATTCCTAGAATTATGCCTCTGATTTTACAGCAATGGGAGCTCTAATTTTCAACTCCCTAAAAAGCTACTTATTTTCAGGAAACCTGTAGAAATTTTCTATATTGAATTTGCCCATGGCTGAAATAATTTGAGATAGACAGCTAGGTGAATCCTTGTCTGCCTAAGGAATCAGGACATCTGCCACGTAAGTGTACCTTAGGTTTCTGTTTTAGTGGGTTGAATTTTTCTGAAAAGATTAAGAAATTGCAATAGGGAAGAAAGGGTGGCTCAATTTTTATCTCTTAAGACAAGCTTCAGTCAGTGTGGAAGCTGCTTGGGATCTATGCACTTTAGAAAATTCCCTTCTTTAAAGGAGGAGTAATTACTTGGTCCTCTGAGGAACAGTGAAAAAAGTGTGCTGACCATAATTTGGTTACTCAGTCTGTAAAGATGCCAGGTTTTATAAGCACTTGGACAGCTTCACACCAAATCCCAGCATGTTAGCAGCTGCTAGGCTCATGTGGCTTCCTCAATATACCTGCTAGCTTAAATCACCTCTCTGACTTTGCAAGACTTCATCAGGCAAACATTTTTCTTTCTGTATATCTGAACCTGTTTCTCCAAATCTAAGAGACAAAAGGAGTCAGATAAATTTCTGTATTACTTTGGTGGCCTCCAGATGAGTAGAAGACCTTAAGTGCTGAGTCACAAACACGTGAGTGTTACAAAGAAAAAAACATTTGGCTTGTGCAGGTCTTCTTCCACCATTGCTCCTGAAAGTAACTGGGAAACACCTCTTGAGCTGCTGAGCATTACTCTGAGCAGTCAGTGCTTGTTTGGGATTACATATTGGGATTCCCTGGCCTTCTTTCCCCCTCTCCAAGATCCTTTCTCCAGATATCATTTCTTGTGCTGCTTTTCCCACTTAATAACAAATATTTCTGTCCTTGGAAGGTCTCAGCAGATTTATCTCCAACTGAGTTTCTCAACTTGCTCATTGAGGAATTGTTTTCTTCTTACTCTCTTCCCTATGGCCCTGAGAAGGGTATTTTCTAGTGTGACATAAAATCTAAAGCAAGTAGTAATTTCATACTTTTGTATTTTGCCATGACTAAAAGTAGGTTTAATCTCTGTTTAGTAGAGCACATTTACATACAGTCCAAATACACAAAGAGAAAAATAGAAGGAGAAAGCTTTCCAATTAAGCTGCAGCCCTCTCTATTTACAGGTGGCTGAAAATGACCAAGTTATATTAGGAATAACCTGAATAATGCACAAGTCTAATTTTATAATTGTATTCATTTTATTACTGAATAAAAGTGACATTATTTCCTCAGCTTTGAAAGGTTTTCCATAACTACATGCTCTGCCTCTTTGGTAACTATTAATAACTTGAAGAACAAGGTTGTAATGAGGGTGTAACGATGTTTTATCAGTGGAAATGTCATTTAAGTAACCTCCTAAGCAGTATATTTAAATTACTAGTCTGGTATTTTGGTGGGATTTGGAACTTAAATCCTATATATGAGTTCAAAAGGGTGACCACCACAGTCTTTCACTTTTCTTATGAAATGCAGTGCATACGTAGGGAAAAGAACATGGGAAAATAGTTAAAGTATTCTGGCTGCCCCATGTTAAACAAGTCCTTTTGAGGCAAATTGCTGGGGAACTGAATGTGCTTTGCTTTCAAAGCCTGATGCCTTCTGCCTGCTTCAGAATATTTCTGAATATGTTCTGAAAATGAGGAACTTTCATTTTCTTTGTTTCACCAACATTATCTGTTATGTGACAGGCAGAAACCCATTCATCTTTGCTAGTGCTTCACAAGAAACTTAGGGATGCAGGCACACCATGCTTCAGGCATGCCCATTTCCAGCAGTAGAAGAGGTCTGGCCCCAGTTTTGATACTATCTATAGATGACATTGGTCACAGGGGATTGGGATTTAGAGAATCAGAATTCAAACTGTCCACCCACAGCCTGAAACAGCCGTGCAGAAAGAAAATTTCTAATATTTTCTGCTCCTCTTTGCATATGCAGCATTTAATGCTGAAGATCATATCTGTGTGTTAGCATGGTTTGGGTTATTGACAACTGTTCCATGGTATTAACTTCACATTTTTACTCTGATTCTATGCATTCTGCTTTAAGTGTACTTCACAGACAGTGATAAGAAGTGGGGAAAAATAGTAAAACCACAGAAACTGCGATGACCCAAGCTAAACGGAAGTTGTACTAAGATTTTGTTGAAATACTAGATGAAACTAGGGGAAAGCAATAAATGGTTGCCTACAGAAGATACATAGGAATTGACTGCTCACTGTTTCTTCTAGTGCAGAATCCACGGTAATAATATGAAAGCATTTGCTAGCAGCTCTAATACAAATGAAGCAGATGGTTCTCCGTTTAAAATTGCAGTTGGGTGTGGACATCCATACTGTAGGATATCAAGAATGCAGAAAATGTATGCAGTTTCAAGAAAGATATTGGGCAGGTCAAGGAAGACAGATCTTTAGAGGGTTAAGTAGTACTACTATTAAGTAGTCATTGGCTGTATTTTGTGATCTGTCTGGTCTATGAACCGTTGGAAACTGGGGAACTACTGAAGGGCAGTAAGCTATAGGGCCTGATCTATTCTTCTATTCTTACACAGTCACCTGCTTTTGCTACCGTACAGAACAGGACACAGAGATAGTGGAATTGTTCAGCTGGTTTTAGCACAGCCTTTCTGAACAAAGGTACATGAGATATACAGAATAGAAAATACAGGGATTATTTGAGATGCCTGTAACCAGTGTGGTCAAAAGGCACACTTGACAATTAAGAAAAGGAAGGGAGTGAAAAACAGACTGAATATATGTCAGAAAAAAAATGAGGCAAGTCAAGTGGTATAAAGTATGATGGTATTTGAATAGAGCTTGAATAGCCAAGCACCAAGAAGGCTTGGTGAGTGAGCAGAGAATATTCAGGAACTGGGAGGTACTGCAACCACTGCCACATCAAAGTGGGTGCAAACAGACAGCAGGGATACCAGGAAGGTTTCTTCAGGAGGGGCTCACATGGAAGTTCTCATAGATTAATAATAGAAACTAGACAATACAGGACTTTATCTTGTCTAGATGAGGTGCATGAGGAATAACCACAGTAGAGCATTCTTGGCTAATTTTGATTCTAGCACTCAAGACTGGGACTTGAATCGCCTCTCACTAAAGAAACATGGCTTTGAGTCTGTGTGTATAGGGTTCTGTCTCTTCTGTCCCATTCAAGCATCTAGTGGTGCTTTAGAGGGACATGTGTCCTCGAAGATCTAGAAAGATGATTGTTGCCCTTAGTCCCTTGTCAGATCTCCTGGGCCCATATGAGTGATATAGTGATATGAGTGATACAGTGATATGAGTGATATAGTGTCTGAAGGTTGGCATTTTATTGCTACCATGCACTGTACCCTGTACAAGATATTTAGGTAATGGTGTCCCAGCAGGTAGCATAGCCTTTTGGTAGAACTGTGTAGCTACTACCCAAAGCTCTAAAATGTACCTAGACCTCCCAGTTTTGAAATTCCACCGAGAGGCTGACTTGCTGTGCAGCAGAGAGCTCTACGGTTCAGTATGGCTGGAGAAGTGCAGTAGTAGCAGAAGGGCAGCAACAATCAGAAACAACAGTTTGAACCCTCTAGAAGTATGCAGAAAACTCAAGCCCTGTAGGTCACCCATGTATTGAGAGGTTCACACAACCTTCTTTGGTTAACTGATCCCATAAAACATATTGCCAGGATTTTTCCCAATATACAAAGGGAGAGGGGAGTCCCTTGGATTCCTCAAGCCTGTTGTAATAAAAGCTAGAACAATACAAGGGGATAAGAATGAGAATAAAACTACTGATACCAGCATTTACAAAGTTTGGGAAGGGTTAAGAGCACTGTGCACTCCAGTAAAATGTCTTCTGAGTCTTGAATGCAGATCCACCACTTGGACTTATGGATGCGCGACAGCATTTGGATCTGAGAGTCTCTTTCAATGTGAGCAGAGTCAGATAGAAAGAAAGATAAGTGGAAGTGCCAGCACCAGAGAACATGGTGGCAGGACACAGCAAGCTGTACAGGATAATGTGTTCCTAAGCCTGGACAGAAGTGATAGGACTGGAGATCCCCATGTGAAATACAGCTTCAAAAAGCACTTTGAGTGTGGCCTGGTGACATGGTGTGGGAAGAGCTGGCCACCAAGCCTAGGAAGTTCTAGGACATTTTGCCTGGGAAACAAGGCAGAAGTATAAAATTAGGTACGGTGTCACCTACAGCCCTGTGGTGTCTCCCAGAGAAGGACTGTCTGCTTCCCATGTCTGGCTCTGAAATGTGGGTGAGGGAAAAGGGTTGCCAATGAATGGCCTGTTATTCTGATTAGTGATGTTGAGAGTCACAGCTCAGGACAAAGACAGCATTCAGGCACAATTTTTTCTCCATCATGTGTTTTGATCTGTCAGTTTCATTATTATTTTCGCTGCACAGATTACCTTGGCGTCTTCCTGAAATGAACTCAGACATGCTTAGCAGATTGTGAAGATATTTCAGGGCTGCTTTGAAGTGTAATTTAGACCAATTTTTGTCTAGCTTTTCTGAAGTCGTGACACAGAACCCTGTCTCTGATTATTAAAAGAATTATACAGGCAGCTAGTAATACTTCATTAAAATCTGTATTTACAAAAAGAAGTTTTATTTAAAGTACTCTTGACAAGGTTGGGAGGGTTGATTAAATCCCAAACAAAAATTAAAGCCACATATGTTCAAATTTTTTTTAAAATAACAAATGGTTGTAGATAATTTAAATAATAGATGGGCTTTTAAAATAGATTGACTATTTAAATAAATTATTTTTAAAAGTTCAAATAATTATTTACTTCAGTTATCTATTGAATGTGTAAACTATGAGGGTTCTGTTGCAAGTACAGATTTATTATTTTGGAAGAGAAATCCAAGTTGCTGGGAAGAGTGATTTCTTTTGTTCTTCTGATTTCACTATCATGTTCCCAGCCAAAGATATTAGTTAAGTTAGGATACTAGAGCAGGAATGCCAAGAACTTCAAAGAAATCCCTGAATTCCTTGGACAGACTGTCTTCATATCTCACAGGTCTACAAAAGTGCATATCTAGAAAAACATGCTGGGAACAGCATGATATACTTGACAGATACTGGCCTTTAGCTGCCAGTAATGGGAGTGGGATGTTCAAGGGACTTGGGCCTTTAAACACATCTTATGAAAATAGTAAAAGCTCATTTTTTTAACAATTATGATTTTTCTTCTCTGTGTCTGGAAGACAAGATGCCCCTTGAAAGAATTTTTAGGGAAGAATGTGCCCCTGATTTATTTACGTCCTTTCCACAGCCAAAGAAGCTGGTGATAAAGGAGAGTTGGGATGATATTTGAGTGCCTTACCCTAAGCAGGCAGAGATTGCTGTTGTATCCCCAGCACTTCAGGGGAGAGCTCTAGGTCTGTCTGCTCTCCCAATGCTCATCTGCCTTCTACTTTCTTGGCTGCTCAGCCCCAGATCTGTGCCCATTTCCCTCATGATACCTTCCTGAACAAATGGTCTGTAAGCTTTGCCTGGCACTACAGTCTGCTTTTTCCTCCTTGGCAGATGGGGAACCTGAAAGAATTAGGAATTACATCATCACCCCATCTTCCCTTTGCCACCATCCAAAGGGGTGACTCACAGTTGCAAGATAAGAGCAGTTTGTTCTGTCTGCTCCAGAGGAGAGAGCTGGTAATAATTAATGCCTGTCTTCTCCTGACAGAAAATTTGGAACATTTTGGAGAGGAGACTAGGCGGCCAGGCTGTTTTCCTCCATTTTCCTCCATGCAGGGGCATGTCACAGACTTCCCAGGAGCTGGGTCAGCACAGAATTCAGGTGTCACAAGTGCCAGACTGGTAGAGCAAGGAGACAGTCATTCTGCCTACCTGTGTGGATGGTCTGGGCACAGTGGGAGCTGAGCACCCTCAGGGGCTGTAGGGCTGGGTCCTGACAGCAACAACACCATCAGTACTCATGGGCAGGCAGGAGGAGCCCTGGGGGGCCAGGCAACATCAGACAGGCCCAGGGGTGCCCTTCATACTCTCACACAGACACTGGTGTGTTTAATAACAGGATTTAAGAGTCAGTGTAGAGGCTTTCAGTTGTGGAATCACAGAAACTACTGGAAGAGACCTTTCAGATCAGCAAATCCAACCAATGTAGATGTTAATATTAGTAATGTGAGGCTGGCTGGCTTTTGAGCCATATTTTGTGCCTGCTGTTGTGCTGTCACAGGCTGGGTAAGCTGAGTTTCTCATGTAATCACACACATCCAGGTGATGATGCTTTACAAATTCTTGATGAGCTTGACATTTCTGAGACAGCAAAAGCGTAAACATAGTAAGCCCATGTAGCGCAGAAAGTGAGGGTTTAGGAAGCAGCAGATTGTGGGCTCTTCCCTGGTGCCAGAGGGAATACAGCAGATCTTTCAGTTTGGGTTAAGAGAACTACCGAATGGGTCGGGTTGGGAGGGACTACAGTGGGTCACTCTGGTTCAACTTCCCTGTGTAAGCAGGGTCACCCTAGAGCACGTGGCACAAGATTCCATCCAGATAGGCCTTGAATATCTCTAGCGAGGGCAGCTCCATAACCTCTCTGGGCAGCCACCTGCACAGTAAAGAAGTTCTTCCTTCTTCTTCCTCTTGTTTGGGTAGAACCTTCTGTGCCTCAGTTTGTATTTTTTGTCCTCTTGGCCTAACCCTTCTCTGAACTTACTGAAGTAGTTGGAGAAGCTCCCATTGACTGCAGCAGGTGTTGTTTCCTTTCTCAGTTATATTCCTGTAAAACATTAGGTCCTTAGCTTTCTGCTCAGTCGGTTTTCCTGTGGGAGACTGCAAGTGGTCTGGCATGGTCAGATGAGGCTGGAAGGGTCTGAGCTGCAGTCTGAGCGCAACTGGGAAATTACTTTCTCTCCTACTTCACTTGGTCTTCTGTTTTGTTTGAGGAAGGTGTTGGTGTAAAGTCATAGCCCTCAAACCTTTCATTGTACAACATGGAGAGTTCTAATGTAAAACAGTGAAGGAAATCTGCATAATATGTTTGACAGGTAGGCCTGTCAAAGTAATCAGTCATATCTATTTGAATAATACAAACAGGAGAAATGAATCATAAAGTAAGGAAATCCAATAGTTAAAAGTGAAATTTGAACAGATCAGTGCTATGTCTTGGTCTTTCTTCTATTCAGTGACTATCCAGAATGTCTTCAAGACAGATGACTCTCAAGAGCTATCGATAAGTTTAAGAGTTAAATTTTTCACGATGAGGAAAGAACATTTCCACTTAAATTTCAGTGTTCTAACAGCAGGAAAGCTTTTCTGCTGAAGTCCAATATCCATGACTCCATAGCCAGCCAGCCAGCCAGCTGGCTTTTCTCTTACAGACAGTGTGGTTCCCTCTCCCTCAAAGGGTGGGTACACTGTATGTCAGATTCACTGCCAGGAGCTCCAGGCAGCAAGGTGCAGTATAGCCTGGGGAGATGTGAAAGCTTCCAATCTCCAGGGGTGTCCGCTCATCTCAAGCCACCTCTTGTCAGAGAGCATAAATTTGCTGCTTAGAAGGAAGGATAAGAGCCTGTGTATAGCATGGATATCTCCTAAGGGAACAAAAAAACAAACCCCAAACCTGAACAGCAAGTAGAGTCTTGTCCCTACAAAATTATTTCCATTATGTGTCTGAGAACTGGAAATAACCACTTGTAGATAGAGTGGGATGTGAGGCAGAGGCCTCAAGCTGAGAGAGGACTGACAATTTGGGGAGAAAATTCTTTGTGTTTGCTGGTTCTATTCCTTTTGCTAGTAGCTGTAGGCAAAAATATACCTATGATGTCAGGGAGATGTTTGAAATATCTATGGGGTTGAATCCATGGTTGGAACAAAGGTATAATATTCTGGAAGAAAACAGATTTTTCCAAAGAAGTTGGGGGAATTCTTAGTTCAGCAAGATTTGGTATGCCATTTAATGTCCTGGAGTGTTCATGAGATATTATCCATTGGAAATAAAGTACATGTATTTTTATATCATGTCACTGTTATTGTAATGGTAGCTCAACATCATGAAAAAATTTCAGTCTCTGAATGAAGATAGAAGACTGTCCTCTGTTTTTTGAATGTCAAGAAAAAATTGCAGAAATTTCTATAAAAAGGGAAAGAAGTGCTTCTTCTGTATAAGCAGATTCCCTCTATCAGTGGGATTACTTTGCAAGCAACATGTTCAGAATTTAACCTTGATGCTTTGGAATGTTGCCCATATTCACATTGCTTTTGCCAAAGTCCCTGGCTTAGGCACCTGGCACTCATGCCAGCATTCCAGCAAGGAAGATCAAGGGTATGCTGAGATACTGGTGGTGATTTGAGGGGAGATTAAGCAGCTACAGATTTTCATATTGCCGCTGTGCTCCTCTATGAAAGAGCTCACCTCTCTAGCCAAGAAATTGGATTTCATACTGTGATCCCAGCCTATTTTTCATGCTAGGAAACCACGTGAATAAACTGTATTAATGGGATTGGTGCCTCCGCAACATACATACAACATACATAATTACTGTTTAGAGAAGGCACGTATCTTTTTTGGGAACGTGATCTGAAATACAGCAGGTTATCTGTTATTATTACAGACTTTCACCTGTAATTAATCTCAGCAGGTTTTCCTGTGTAAATAAACTATTTCCCTACTGATAGGACTAACTGTAGTGTTTATGGCTTCTCAGAGCAGGGATTTCCATTCTTTTTCTGTCTCATTGATTACCTTGTTTTTTTATTATCTTTGGGACAATGGTCACACAGCTTATTTTTGACTGCTGAAAACTGGCACTATTGTTTTTCCTGGTGTTATAAATGGTAAAGCTTTTAATAAATCTGGTTCTGTAGTGCAACCCTTTTTTTATTCTTATTTCCTGTGATGGATTGATTGCTACATAGGGTAATGCCTGGTTAAGCCACTGGTCTGAGAATAGCCAGCATCAAAAACTGATGTCAACCAAACTCGATACCAAAGTCCCAGAGTAACAGCCTGACCAGAGGAGCATGTCACTTGCATTCAGCTGCTATCATTGGGGACTTGTTGGGTCGGACACCTTTAAAATAAGTGATTCTAGGCTTAGAGATTGGATTGTGGTTTTTTCCCCCTGCTTCGAGATCAAATAAATCTGTGAACAGTGCTTTGCTGTCACAGCATGAAAAACAATGTGCTTTCATGGTCTCTTAAAATATCTCAGGAAATGCCAGCTCCCAGCTGCCTTGAAGGTATCTGCATGAATGAGAAATCGGAAGTGTGTGCCCTATTAATGCTCTAGATCCTGCTAATTCTTATCTCATCCTGAAATCAGTTCTATCTTTTAACTACAGAACTAGAATTTAAAAGTTTCATCCTGCTAGCAAGAAAAATGATTTTGTGTTCTTTGTTCAGGTATAATCTAACTTTTCTTGTAATAATTATGATTAAACATAAAAAATATTACCTTCTAGGCTTATTTTACATTTTTTACAATTACAAGATAAAACACAGTGGAAGGAGAACCAAAAAAGATAAGGAAATGTCGTTACCTTGGCTGTGAAGCTTGTTTACTACTTCAGGAGCCAAGCCTGTTGTATGAATGAGAATAATCCCTATGCCCTGAATAGAACTCCTTGCCTCTAAATCTAAACACAGCTTGCAAAAAACCGGGAATCCTTTATTGCCGCATTGCTGTGGCAAAATAGCAGCGCAGAGTAAGTGACCCCTGTGAGGTCAGCAGCAGGACAGAACTGCCCTGCAGCCTCCTGGAGCCCTGGCTAATGCCCTGTATAGTCAGATAGAAGCACAGGAACAAGGCTGGAGTCTTGTGGTAACCAAAGTATCCCACGTACGTGACTCAAGAAGATGCTTTCTGTGATGCAGGAATCTTACCAGCTATTGCCTTCTTCAACGATAAGAGGATGTGATCAGTTCTCAATAAAGCAATAGTAAATACTCTGATCTCTGTGTTTGCATTTGGAAAAGTCTGGAGTAGCAGGCCTGTGTTCTGTACCTGCCTATATTGTTGCACCACAAGCCAGTCATGGAAAGGATGGGAGCATGTTTGGGATATTTTGACTTCTCACTTCTGTTGCATATGACAGAGGTAGAGGGTAAGGATCAGCTATTCTGGGGAAAAATCAATGGATTGACATGAAAAATTTAATCAATTTATGCTGCCTGGGAACTAAAACTCAATATTTTTTTAGAGACACAAATTTCACCCTAAATTTTAAGTGTAACAAGCCAGAGAGGTGTCTGTGTTACAAGGTAGCTATAAACCATGTAAAGTCTCCTGATCCTGTGATTGACTAATTGTAGATCAAATGGGGGTGGAAGAATCAGCTCCATTTTGGAATTGCTTGGGAGGATTCTGAATTTGGATTTGTGGCATCAAATGAGGATTTTGTAAACATTTTAAAAACAAACAAGCTTTTTGTTTGTTTCAATATGTTTTCAGTTATAAGAGGATCTTGGTTTTGGTTTTGCCTTCTCTCCTTCTTCTCTTCCACCTCAGAAGTTACCAAGGAGTTGATCTGAACTTCGTTCCATCAAAAATAAGAATCTCTGTAAATTTTGTAAATGTTTACAAGTATTTTATTAAGCCTACCCAAGCTTTCTCCTTTAATTTGCATTATTTCTTGTCACAATCAGTCTCAGTATCTGGGCTTTGTCACTTAGATACAATCCAAGGAAAGACAGAGATGTCAGTCTTTTAAATGTACCCCAAAATGTCATTTGCACTGAAAAGTATCAAAGATATCTGTAAAAACCTGCTATGGGTCAATAACTGGCAATCTGTCTTGTGAGCTACCAAAGAAAAAATAATGCTGCTTCATGCTGTACTGCACTCTATTTTAAATAACAAAAGCATTTTGCTCTTTGAAGATTCCATATAGACTGATGGTAGCATGAATATGGACCTGCGGTTGCTCAAAATCAGGGAGTAGTTACTGAGGGACAGACAGCCTCCAGTATCTTTCCAAGCTTGTTTATATGTGGGAATGCTTCTTTACGGGTTCAGAAACAAACTACCACCTCTTTTTTGACTGTTATGTTCTTTGAACTTTTCAGGAGCATAGTGTTCCTACATTATCAGTTAAACAAAAATTTCACTCCTTATGCTAGTAAACATTTCAGTGAAAATGTTTTCATCCTCTGAGAGCTTATTACCAAGCTGTTATTTATTTTATATTTGAGAGAAAAATGAAGTGACATTTTGTTTCTGGCTTTTAAAAATAAGTGTAGGTTTTTTCTTTTGAAAGACAAAAAAAAAACATAACATTTTTTTTTAAACTTTCCAACACTGTGTACACCTTCTTTTCTCAACAGACATCTTTCAGAGAAGAATGATTTAGGTAGGCAGTTATTCACTGTATTCAATGGAATTGAAATTCTATTCTCTCTCAGTTGGCTCTGTGTTTAGGTGCTGCCTCTTCAAGGCAAAGGGGACTTTATGGAAGAAGATGCTTGGGATCACTTGGGCTGGAATGTAACACATGGTGTCTATATTTGGCACAACAATGCTAGGCAACAGAAGACATCTTTCCAGTCTGCTATCATTACTTCAACCTACTCCCTACATCAGAAACCGGCTGATTAAACCCCTTTTTGTTAAAGCTCCAAACCATGACTTGATATAACTGAAAAAAACAGAGGCAAAAGTAGTTAAATAGAATTTAAATGGCGAGTGTTTTCCATTTGGATGGCTTGTATTTTCAAACATATAGCTGCTTCAACTGTGTTGTGCTGTGTTCATTTTATTTGATATATTATACTTGATGATCCCTTGGTGGTTTTTGCTGGACTACTGGTTTGCCTCTCCTTTCTTTAGATGGAAAGTGAAACTCTAAATATATGGGAAGCTAACATCATGTGTGATTCTTTTTATGCCTGTGTCACTATGTATTTACATAATTGCTGGAAGTAAATAGCAGGAAGGATTGCCTAAATAAGAATTTTTTTTGTGCAGAGAACATGTAAACTCTTGTGGCCTATTTCATGGGGAGAGGCCTCTGCTGTATAAAACATCTAGTTAAAGCTCTAAGAAGCATTTGGATGGGTGCTCCTCAGCAACCAGGCGTTTGTTCTATTGATGGCTTAGATCTTGATAATTACTTCTTACCAGGGAGAGGTCCTGATGATGCCTCAATCAGGAGAGCAGATGATAAGGTACTTACTGCTTTTTACATGGACAATTTAGTGAATTCCTGCAGCTGTCATCAATGAGTTGACAAATGTCACCTGGTTGAGGATATGGTCTCATGCTTATAGATGTTCTTTGAGATTTATAGGCAAAAAACACTGTAAAGAATTAGCTATTTATAGAAGATGAGAACAGTTTAGAATAATCGGCTTTCGGGTGGGAAAGAGTTTTGAATCTCTGCATTTCTTGCAGGTTTATATAAAGCCTGACTATAATGCATGGTTCTCTTCATAACCACAAAAAAAAATAATTTCAAGAAATTAAAGCAACATTTCAAGAGGGTTTTATTCCGGATAAACCCAACACAATACATTTAAAGTAGTATGTTACAGGAAATGTCCTTTTACCCTGTTTTCCACTAACATAATAGCAAATTCTTACTCTTTTTAATGCTCTGTTCTGAAAGCCCCTCTTGAAGAATCTCATTATTTGTTCCATAATGGCAAAACAGCTGTGAGAATAAAGAAAATCACTCATGAAAAGATTAATGATATTTCATGCTCCTGTAGCTGCAACGAAGGTAGTAAAATCACCCTTTTTAAGAGAGGTAAGGAAGTTTACCACAGAAGAAAGCCTATCTTACTGGATATTTCTACTGCTTCACACCCTATTGGTCATTTACTGGATGTGCCTTTATGTCAAACTCCTCCAGTGAAGCAAAGACTAGGGATGGGAAAATGGAGACAATGAAGCCAGTTCAAATCCTGCTCTGATTCTCTGATGCCGCATGTCATTCTGAGGTGACCTGGTGAAGAGCTGCACTTTTCATATGCAGATGCTGGTCATGCTGTACACTGTCCGGAGCAGAGGCCTGCGCCTGTGATGCTGGCTGCCCTGAAGACTGATCTTGGCATTTCTACCTCCCCTACCTCTACACAGTTGTTGTTTGTAAACATTATTCACAAAGTATTTTGTGTAGATAGTGCTCATTTATGTAAGATAAAAATCTAGTCAGAGGAAGAGAGATACAAAAAGACAAATATTTACCCCTTCAGATACTTCTTTCCTTAAGACAAACATGTGACTTTGTTTTTACAGCTAATCTTCCATGAAATCCCCTTATTGTGCATTTAACTAATTTATTGCACTCACTATCCAATACTTGGAGGCAGATCCTTCCCCTTTACTAACTCCAAAAAGCCACTGTCCCTTGAGGTTTCAGAAAGCATGAGGACTGCCCTCATCAACATTAAAGCCTTGTGGTTTGAGGGTTGAGCTGGGGTTTGCTCCAAATCTGCACTGAGCTCTACCAACAAGCCCCCTTTTCTTGCTAGAAATTATAGCTGAATTATTCCTGCAAATCTAATTCAGAGGATGTGGCTCTTATCTTGTAGGTTTCTGTTATTCATGCAGTTGTTAGAAACACTTAATTCAATTCTGGAAGTAAACAGGGCTAAGCCTTGTGGGGTTAGATTGATGAAGGGGAACCTATATTTCTGACTGTCCTTCTGTTTTTCTGCCTGCTAGCAAACAATAGTCAACACAGGTAGCTGCAGGAAGCAGGGTGATCTTTTATCTCTACAGAAGAAAATTGAAAGCTCCAGCTGAGCAAAATGATGAGGAAATGGAAATAGAATTGCTGGGTGAGAAAACTCCAGGTAAGTGTTTCACATTTCCAAAGCATTTTACTTTTTGATAAATAAAATAGAAGTTAAAAATACAGATTGAATTGCCCATGGCATCTATTTAAAAGAATTTTTTTTTTCAGGAATAGATACCTTTCATGATTGAATACAAACAACAGTTTAAGAAAATGATTTGGAAAAGTCTTTTTTAAAATATAAAGAAGAGTGTGAGTCCAGCTCAAATTTGTAAAAGGGTTTTGTGTCACAGGAGATTTGTCCATACAGACTTGTATTTAACTTCATACTTGCAGACCTATCTTCTTATATTTTTTCCTTGGTCTTGGCAACTGAATTCACAACCTTCTCATGTTAGCAGTCTTCTACACTTTTCAGATAAGTGTTAATGCAATTTTCTTAAGCTAGAAAATGATGTGATGTATTCAGGAAAAGCCCATGGATCAATTTTTTTTCAGCCTAAAATGTCATTGCTTACATCTGAATTCAAGTTAAGTTAACCTCTGGGTATTGATGGTTTAACATTTATTTTCCTCTTTTGCTTTGACTCCATAGGAACATATTAACACGTAGGTGTGAAGGCTGAAACTGTGTTAAAAGGTCTAAAGCTAGAGGGGAGAACTGAAGTAAGCCTGCAGAATCCTTTTAGAAATGGCTGTAACTATAGCTTTGGCTGGGGTGCTGTGCATGAAGGTAGTACTCTGGTGACAGCTAATAAGTATTAGAAACACCAAAAGCATCTCTATGTAATAGAGAGAGCTTTATAACAGGATTAGGGTAGTCTTAGTGCCTATTTTTCAATTTAGGCTTGGGCCTGATAAGAAGCAGATGAGAAGGATTTGGGAAAAACCCAAGGATTTGTGCCTAAAGACTGTGCTTTTAGTCTGCAATTTTCTGTGTGGTGGCTGGTGAGTGACTTGGGGCACAGGGGTTATGACTGCAATTGGTCAGATACTGGTCTAAACAGCCTGAGCAGAGGAGAACCTGGCTACATGTTTGACAGCAGAGGCTGGCTTGCTTGTGTCCAAGCTTGCTGGACGGGCAACAAGCACCAGTGCTAATGGAAACTGCCTGGGCGGAAATTGGCAGTAAAGAAGAGCAGAATGCTGGACCATGATCTTTACTGCCGATTAATTTTTGTGGCCTGGGAAATAGCTAAGGCTCTGGAAGAGTTGGATAAAATGCCTGATGCTTGTTATTGGGGGTGTTTTCTCCTTTGTCTGGAGCCTGGCTGAGAGGCTGGGTGCTTTGCGATTTAAGGGCAGCAGCCTTACTGAAGCACCAGAAGTAGGACAATGCAGAGTTGACTTTAAAATCTAGGTCTGAATACCACCTTTCCTCAAGGAAGTCATATTCCCACATCCCAGCCCCACTTCCAGAGTGGGATAAATTAAATAATTTGTCTGATGAAACAATAGAAACAAAGACAAAGTCACAGGTCACAGCAAATCAAGGATGTAAGGGCATTTGGCATCAGTGCTGTTCCTAACTTTTGTCTTACTAATTAGACAGAAAGAGACACATGGTGCTTCTTTCATCTCCTGTCTGTTTTGGCTAGTCCAGCAGCACTGAAAACACCTGTATGTTACTCGTAACAGAGACAGGGCAATATAAGGGAGAAACAGCTCACTAGATTCATAAGGTAGACTTTTCCCTACCAGTTTGCAATGAACAAGACAGTGATGATGGTTGTCCCCATGCTTTTACTCCTTTTTAAGCCTTTACTAATCAGCACTGACTTGAAGTAGCACTTAGTTGTAGCAGCAGATATTACTGGGCTTGAAAGCATCAAGTATTAGCAGAGGTGGCGTTTAAATAAACTGTCTTTCTCACATGTGCTCTGTCTGCCCAAGATCTGCTTGGTGGTGACCTGGAAAGAGCAGAAGACATAGTGAATCTGAATGAATTGCAGAGCTGGCCTTACTCAAAGCTTCTGCTGGCTTTGTAAATCCTTCTAAGGGGTGGCATTCCATTGAAGGTGACAAGGCTGCTATCTTCTGGCTCCTCATGTTGCTGAAAGCCTGGGCTGCTTTTATATTTTCAGGCTTTGAGCTGTTGGAAAGATTAGGTAAGCAAGAGGCCTGAAAAAAGGCCTTTTTTTCTGACACCAAGCAGTGGCACTGTCACAGGAAACCAAGAAGACTCTAAACGCTTTGCAAAGTCTCATATTTTCTCCTGTTCTGTGACTGGATGTTGCTGCCCACATCCTTATCTCACACTCAGCGCAGAAATTTGCAATGCAAGTGAGAAACCACTGTGCTGCTTGTGTGTGGGGTCTGGCTGCATGAAGCACAGGGATCATAAGATTGTAAGGGGCTAAGTGCCTCAGACATGACAGAAGAGGTATATCTTTAAATGTATCACAGAGGTTAATTTATATGTATTCTTTCTGCCAGGGAGGAATGGGATCTATTCAGGGTGAAGGGAGGGCTACATGTGAGGCTGAATCCAAGCAAAATCATGTCTATGGCAAAGAGAATCACCAAAATGTTATCCTTGCTTTTTTTTTTCCTGGATGTGAAAACATATTCCGTGAGACTACCAAACATGGGATCCATGTAATACAAAGATTCATTCAGGCCTGATTTTTGGAATTCACTTGAGTTAGCAATATGAATTAAGCATTTAAAGTTTAGCCTGTAGAACTATGTGTTGAATTTTAACCCTTTTACTTAAAAAACCTCGGCCATGGTACAAAGGGCATAGGAAATACAAATTTCTGAAGCTTCTTGCATAAAGAACAATACCAGAGAAGACCAAGGGACACAAAGAACCCAGATAAAGGAGCTCCTCTGTCTCTAAGCTAATCAAAGCCACAGACATACTCAGATAAGCACCAAGGGACCAAAGGCGCACACGCAAAGGGAAAAAGTTCAAAAGTTCAGTCATGAGGAAGACTACAACCTTCAGCCTCAGAGACCACCAGAGACCCCCGTGTGACCACCACAGCGAACCACGCATGCCCAGAAGGGTGTGGACCTATTTAGCATACGAGGCGAGGACAGGCGGGGCCAGGGGTTGAATATGCATGAAAAAGTTGTGCAGTGTATTGCATATGGAACACCTTTGTGAATAAAGATGTGGGTCAGCCCGAGGCTCGGGGCACAAGTTTTTCACGAGAGCTATCTCGCTTGTACCGGGCGCCGACATACATACCCGCTTCATAACTACACCAGATTGTGGAGTCTATTTATTCTGCGTATCGCTTCATGATGACTCATTTCATGACCTGCTAGGGAAAGTTTCAGTCTTCCCAAAGCTCACAGCAACTCTAGTTTGGCACATGAGGGAAAAAAAATTTCTCATTGAGACCTGAGTAGCATGGATAGCACTGCCAACATGTTACAGCCACACCAGATGTTTCACAGCTTTGCAAAATTGACTAGCATTGCCTACAGTGTGCTCTGGAAAACTGCTTCCTAGGTCAGAAAAGCATAAAATACTTATTAGACAGCAATGAAAGCAGATATACAGTGTTCGTGTGATGAGCAGCCAAATCTATTAGGAAGCTTCAGCTCACGTGTTTTTTACTTCCCTCCAAGAGACAAAATGTAAACACAACATGTTGCTAGTAAGGGAGTTAAGGGAGTAGATAAAACAGAGAGTAGGGAATGAAGGAAAAAAAATCTCCTTTCTTGCCAATGTCTTATTCACAATGTCAGTCTTGACTTCTGCTGAAGTTTGGCTCTTGTTCTCCATCTCAGCCCAAGAGAAGATCAAAGCTAGAGAATCCACCTGAGGCATATTCACCACCAAATAAAACTGCAAGTGTTTAGAATCTTGATTAAATGTTGGGAGATGGTGCAGCATCCCAGGCTAATTTTACTTGAGGTGGCAGGCAGCAGAGTAGAGCCCAGTGGGCAGATGGGACCTTATGTCCTTGCCGTATGCCCTTGTTCCTAGGGCAGTGTTGCTGAGGACTGCCTATTCTTGCAGGCTGCAAATGCCTCTATATGCCTGAAACTGAGGTCCATGATATTTTTTTCCTTCTGGAACTCTGGCTAGTGCTCTATTTAGATTACAGCTGGTCTCTAGCCCAACTGAAGCAGCAATTAAAAAAGTAACTCAAACTGTTGGTGAGTAAGAACCTGAAGTTTCCTTAAGATATATTTTGTTTACTGCTAACTAGTGTGCTCATGTAAATGGACCAGTTAAAAGTAGACATTTCAGAGGTAATGTGTGGGTGAAAATGCCATTTTTTCCCAAGAAATGTAGATTTCAAGAAAGAATTTTTGAAGGGGCACCTGAAAATCCTGATTGGAATTTTCCATCAAAATGAGAATTGAGTAACCTCCAAGAAACCTTACTGTCTGTAACTACATGGTAAAAAATCCGGCTGCCTTGACTGGTCTTTAGAAGGACACTGAAGTCACATCCTCTGTTTGGTTGATATATCTGTGCAAGCAGGTAACTGTAGTAGAGACATCAGGAAAACAGGCTCAGGTTTCCAATTCAGTCACTCCAAGAAACTTCTAGTACCATGTTTCCAAAATGTGGTCAATAGGCACCTGAAGAAGAATGAAGCAGTAAGTTTGAAAGTGTCGATTCCTGGGTCAGCAACTACAGCTTCTTCTGAGACCTTGACATCAGTAGGCAGCTTTGCTGGGTCACCACAATGAGAAAAAAGAGGCAGGGTGAAGACCCACCTGTTCTTTAGTTCTTCCATAGGCTAGGCAGCCTGCTTTGCAAGGGCAAACTTTGAATGTATCGAAAAATCAATACAGTCTAAAACTCCAGACTCACTATTGATTGTGTCTTTGAAATTTTCCTCCTGACTAGTCTGCTATTTTTGTCAATAATTGAGGTTGAAGTCACTGTCTTTGGTACCTGTGGACTCTGGTCAGTTTATTTCCAGTTCCTCCCAACCATTTTACTTCTGCTCTCTTTGCAATTACTTTTAAAAGGAATTCTCTAACATTTTGCTGGAAGTAAAAGGAATCTTTTCTCTGCCCCATACCTGTGAGGAGCAAACGATGCAGTCCTACAGTGATTGTCTCAGTTACAGAATTTACTTTTGTTAAGATATTAGACCAAATGGTTATGAATTCTTATAAGTAAAATATACCTTTTACAAGGAGAACCTCAGGCATATAAACACTGTAATACACCTGCCTGCATTTTCACCTGGTGAGATTTAAAACTTTTCTTTTTAATTTAAAAATTTTTATTATTAACAACTTGCTTTTTGTAGAACTGTGGTAGAGGAGTTGAAAATTTCTATTGTAACTAGGTTCTGCATTTCTCCTGCTATTTGTATTATGAATATAAATATGAATTATGTAAGAAAACAAATGTTAATTGACAATTAATTTAAGCTGAACAAAATTGAGTAACTAGTATCTCCAAAGACCTTTTTTTTTCTTTCCTGGGTAGTTTGTGTAAGATTTAAAGCAAGACAGAATTTGGATGGTCAGCTTGAACTTTGTGATTTCATCATCCATCACAATCTCTGTTAAAGAAACACCGACTTGGCAAGTAAAGCCTGGTTTTTGTGATGTTTATAGGGTTTTGTGGTGTTATCTGCATTTAAAGCATGCAACAAACTAAAGTGGGTAAGTGGTTCAACTCTGTAGAACAATTTTATTTTGTGAAACTGTACCTGGTCTACAATAGATTGCAGGGGGGGACAGTGTGTGCTTCTCTTATGCAGAGACATTCCACAGCTTATAGAAAAACAAATTTTAAAGATCAGGCTTCTGCTTTTTAAAAAAATTCTTCTGATATATCTTCTTTAGATTCAGCAAGCCAATGAGAATAGGAACTGAAGCATAATGACTCACCCCTTGGAAAAGACCTCCTGATCTTACACTGGAGATTTTACCCTTCAGCATCTTGCATGGATATTACTCACAGATAAAGTGAGAATTTCTCTTGTCATGAAAGACAGAGAAATGGAAAATATGAAGTGCAAGGGTGAGAAATCCTGTTTTGTGTCTTCTTTGTATCTGGTTGTATTGGGTGTGTATATGAGTCTGTCTCCTTGGTCTCAAAGACCCCAGGATCACCAAGAGTTGTTCACAATTTGGAAAGAGGCTTTTGTATTTAAGAAATAGCATGCTAACCTCTGTAGCAGTCAACTGTAGTCTTCACATCTGTGATTTGGTCCAGAACTCTAATCATTGCTCTCTGTAATATATATCTGAAGTCCTCCATTAGTAGCATAAATTTTATCCCCTTAGCCTTTCTTCATATTTTAACACTAGTACTGCAAGAATTATTTCATTATAGACCCTCAGAGATGGCATTATTTCTACCCTTAGACCCTTACAGATGGCCACTGACACTAGGGTCAGTGCAAAATTATTTATTCTTACTGGTCCTTAGGGATATTTGCAAGTGTTCTGGAGTGCCAGGCATTCAGCATACAATGCTCAAAGTTCCCAGCTTACTTTCTTTTTCTTTTTCATCTCTGTGTCTTCCAGTGGCTCATGTCTGGTTTATTAGAATGGTCATGTCTGTCTGGTAAAGAACAGTTCCCAGCAGCTATCAGCCTTAGCTATCAAGAGGTTTGCATGCTAATCTCCATGATCATATGTCCAGAAGAACAAAACACTTTGTCAGGCCTCATCCCAGTTCTCTTTTTCAGTCTTGCTACCACTGCTGCTGATTATTATGCCTCTCTACTTTTGTGTATCTGAGGTCAATGGAGTAGAACTGTTCATACTTAACCGTGTTACCGCTTCCCAGTGTGCAATGTAATCAGTTTTGTGCTCCTTTCCTCAGCACCAGAAAAGAAATATTTGTGCATGCTCTATTACTGGAGATTTGACCCAGAAATTTCAGTGGGATATCCACTTCTATTTGTTGCCCTGAAGGTAAAATAGAAGCACGTGCAGATCAGCATCCTAGATCCTTTCCTCATCTGTGGCTACTGTGATGTGCCAGATAGGATTTTCTGACTTGCCCTGTTTGCTGTGAGGAAGTAGGACAGAGGCCATGCTGTGGCTGGTCCTAGCAAGGCATCACTCAGTAGGGAAAGGAAGACAGGGGTTATTCTTTTGGCTTAAGTTTTGTTCTTGGCTGCAGCAGGCTTGTGTCACATGCCTCCTGCACAGGCATTTACCTGGCTTGTGATCTCATGGTCAGTAGACTCCTATTTGGGCAGGCAGGATAAAGCTGAGGGTCAGGTAGCAGCTGAAGCCTGCACCCAGTTGGATGCTGACAGACAGCTGACCAGAAATTTGTCCTCTCTGCACTGCAGATCCTTCCACGAAAGTATGAGACTGTTGTGAGGGCACTCTGCCAGGACTTTGTGCAGCATGTGCCTCTGAATGCCAGCCTGTCCTTCCTGGTGGGAGAGATCTGATCCTTGGTCTGTAAGAGAAGAGAAGTTAATGAGCCAAACCTTTGGGCTAGTGGCATGGTCAGAGGAATAGATCTGGCTTGATAAACGCATTTATAGGCTAGCTGTTCCTTTCAACACTTCTTGACTGTCCTCACTCAATGAACAAACCAGCTTCCTTCTGAACATTGCAGGCCAACCCCCCAAACCACTCAATTAGGTGTAGCTGTCCACAAACATCATTTAGACATAAATTATTACTGAGAGTACCAAGAGCCATTTCTGTGTGTTAAAATTGATATTTGTTGAAATATTTTCACTAAGGGAATTTTTTTTCTGGGAACCAATTAACCAAGATTTCTGCAATAACATTAATATGCTTTAATAGAGTTAATCATGGTCTAAAGGGTCATTGCTATTCTTGATGTTGCACTGAATGTAATGCAATATTAAAAATAATTGAAATAATATATTTGACAGTTTCTCCTCACTACAAATAATAAAAAAGGTGTATTGAAGAGCAATTTTCATCTAGGATATCTCTTTTTATTTGTAGAATAATCAGTCTGTACTTGATTTAATAGAATTATAGCTGTGGTGAGAAGAACGGTACATGAAGTTCAAAATGGACCGTCATTGTGTCATCAAAATTACACCTGAGTCATGAATCTAAAAAGCAACTTGACAGAAAAATAACACATTTAATAGCAACAGAAAAGCCTACTTCTTTTAGCACTTAGCAAAATAGTGGTGATGAAAAAGACATACATACTGGTACATAATTCTTTGACAAAACCAAGACTTTAGTTAACGTCAGTGCTGAACTGCAGAGTAAAAAGCTTTTCTCAAACTTTGCCACTTGTGACAGCCTCAGAGACTGAAAGAGTCAACAACTTCCATTAACCCCTATTGACACAACATTGACCAATAAAATGCAATGTCCACTGTGGCTCTTTTGCTCGGTAATTACACATAGTGTAATCTGCCAGTCCTCTTTTGCAGTGACATTAATTTTCAGGTGGTCCATTAATTTTCTGTAGTCCAGCTTTGAATAGCATTATGCATGGATTTGTATGTGCTGCTGAACTCTATCTTTTCCATGACAATCCAGAGCTCATCAGGGGATGGTTACTAGACTAGATGAGCCATCATTAGATAGGCTAGATAAGCCACATTACATAAGCCTGTAAGTGGAGTTACAGGATGTCATTTTGTGGTTCCTTTGTTAGAATGGCTGAAAAAAGGCCAAGTCCTTACTGCAAGAAACAGACCAGAGAGTCCTGGCCTTTGCAGGTGGAAGACAGCTTTGTCTGCAGGAACCATCGTCTCCGCTCCTGCCCCTTTGTGGGGTCTGCTGTCAGTGCTGGCAGGCAGAGCCTCACCCTGCTGCCTGTGTGTGACACCCGCTGTGCCTGTGCTCTGTGAAACACCACAGGGACCTGCTGACATGCTGAGAGGGACAGGCTATGCCAAAATGAAACATGGATATACAAAGCTTCTGGATCTGTGGCTGGAGAAAAGTATCAGGCCCAAAATGGGTCTCTGGCCACTGCAGAGTGACAGTGAGCTGGTTTCACATGTGGCTTGTACATGCAAGTGCATACAGGTAAAATGCTGGAGGAGATGGTGGATTACTACTGTTATCCATTTGTCATGTCCATATCCCTGGGTCCTCCAGAGGATTTGTGATGTGATAACATCAATCGGAGGAGGCATCAGCCGAATCCATAGTTTTGTTCTGCCAGAATCAGTTCCTGAGAAAGCACAGTCTTGGTGTCACAAATGCAACAGGGCCATTAATGGAGGGGATGACTCTAAATTTCTCTAGAAGCATAGTTAACAGATTCTTTGACTCTCACTCTGCTGAAGGAGACTTGCTGATGTCCAATACAATGACTTGTGGTATCACAGCTGACCCAGCTAAAATATCCAGCTAAGGTCATTGTAGCACCTGAATGTCTCTAGCTTTTGGGATATTGACAGAAGGGATAAACTGTGCTGTGGGGAAGACAATGAATCTACAAACACATTACCAGCCTCCTCTTCCTCCTGAGCTGGGAGAGAACTGTCTTTATTTTAGAACTGGGAAAATGGCTCCTCTTGCCTCCCTGCTCTCATTTCAGTCTGCTGGCACTTTGAAATCCATGTGTGAAAACTGCTTGCGCATTCCCATCCTGTCTCATCAGCATGCAGTCCATTTGGTCATGTTCTTTTAACATCTATCTTCACTCAGGTCCATCTGGGGTGTGGCTGACACCAATGCTTACTCAGACAGATTTTGTGAACAATGAGATGAAATGAAACAAAAGTTCCATGTTTAAAACATTTTTCCTTCTCTGTTGTGAAGTTCCTCCTTGTCTTTTGATTGTTTGATAGTCATTTCTTTGAGAGGAGAAAAGAGAGATACAGTCCAATGGGGACAGACATGGAAGCAAACAACAATATTCTCATTAAAAATCAGAGGTTTCTTGATAGTGAAGTGTTTGGTACTCAGAACTAATATCCTGAATTATATAAAATACATATGCAGCCATCATCCACTATGCACAAGTCAATGTAGAACAAACAGACATTTAAGGATGTTTGTGCCAATGTTGTTCAAGTGTACTGAGCCATCTTACTCAGAAATGCTAACAGGAGCCATTGCAGCCTTCCACTCCCCTCTCTCTGTCTTCCATGAAAACTTGGATTTTGGTGGGCCTGCCTGGTGTTGGATGTACCATGAAGGATGTGTCGTAGTCCAATACATGACCACGGGTGTGTTGTAGCATATCCAGCTACTCTGAAGCACCGCCTTAGAGTCCTGTTTCTGCCTCAGTTTTTGTATCATCTCCAGGACTTCGTGCTGTTGCTGTTGAGGCTACTCAGGAAGCCTAAAATTAGTTGCACAAATATAACACAGTTTCTGTGCTTTCTGTATTTCTGAATGGAAAACTAAAAAGTGCATCAGCAGAAGCAGCAGTCTACTGAATTTTTCATGTTCTCCCTGATAACCTGTCCTCCACAGCCATGATGCATTAGGGAGAATATTTTCAATATGCTTCCTAATACAACATAAATACTTCAGCACATGTGCAGAAAAAGGAGGAAGTTTTCACAGTAGGTAATTTATCTTTTGACTATGGATACATACAGAAATTGTTCATGTTGGACAAAATTTCATGATGGTAATTTCCAAATATCTGACTGTACAAAGCAGTCACCAATTAAGTGATTTTGAAATAAGTCAGATTTAAGAGGACAATGCAATTTGACTTGCTTGCGTACAGACTTCTAAGAATGAGAGAAAATGCCTAGGCAAGAAGAGGAACATTTTTGAAATATTTTCTACTAAATAAAACTCATCATTTTTTGTTTTCTTTAGTAGGACAGCAAAGAAATGCTCATTAGCATAAGATTACAACCAGGAGGTAGAGGAGGTAGACACTTCACTATGAAGAGGGTTGTTTGGGTCATCTAGCCTGTTGATGTCCATAAAATTGTGCTGATAATAGCAGTTGAGAGCCCTTTTCAATATCCTGCTAAAAGTTCTCAGGTCCCCCCATGAAGAAGGTTTAAATGCGTATTACTTCAAGTGGCACAGCTGAGCTATTTATGCAATTCATATTAGCCAGGTCTTTAGGTTTAAGAGTAAAATGATTGTATTTTTACCATTTTGTACGCAACCACA
Organism: Cardinalis cardinalis; assembly: GCA_014549065.1. Taxonomy (NCBI): domain Eukaryota; kingdom Metazoa; phylum Chordata; class Aves; order Passeriformes; family Cardinalidae; genus Cardinalis; species Cardinalis cardinalis. The sequence goes on from JACDOX010000102.1 coordinate 523,643, forward strand.
TACTGGAACCTCAGAGTCCTACTAGGTCTCAAGCAGGAAAATGGCTACATCAGAACAACTGCATTTCTGATAGCATATATTTTGATCAAAACAGAATCACAGAATATGCTGCATTGGAAGGGACCCACAAGGATCATCAAGTTCAGATCCTGGCCCTGCAGAGCACCATCCCCTGGAGTCACACCACGTGCCTGAGAATGTTGTCCAAATGCTTCTTGAACCCTGTCAGGCTTAGTGCTGTGACCACTTCCCTTTGGGAGCCTGTTCCAGTGCCCAGCTATCCACTGGGGGAAGAATCTTTTCCTAATACCCAACCCAAACCTCCGGTAACACAACTTCAGGCCATTCCCTTGGGTCCTGTCATTGGTAACCACAGAGGAGAGATCCATCTTTGCCTCTCCTCTTTGCCTCATGAGGAAGTTGATGACTGCAGAGAGGTCTCCCCTCAGTCTCCTCTTCTCCAGACTGAACAGAACAAGAACAAGTGACCTCAGCTGCTCCTTACAGGGCTTCACCTCAAGGCCCCTCACCCTCCTTGTCACCCTCCTTTGGATGCTCACTTATGGCTTAATGTCTTTCTTATGCTGTGGCACCCGAAACTGTGGCACACAAACATGACTGTTCTTCATGTGGAGAACACCTGGTCTTTGCCTCTCTCCAGGATTCCATTCCCAGCAAGACAAGGTGAGCAGCTGGCTGTTAGTTGAATGGGTTGAAGTTTGTCAAAGCAAGTGCTGCTCTCTGCTTTCCTGCAGCAGAATGGTGCAGACCAGCTGTCTTCTGGTGAGGCCTAGAGGAAGACACTCCTGGGAAAAGCTTTCAAGTAGAGATCTGTGGCATAAGGGAGTCAGCCTATGGAAAGATCAGACTGTTGAATAGCAGGAGAAGTCATTCATGTAATTATCCATCCTGGAGAAATATTAATAAGAAGTCTCTGCCTTCCTTCTTGTTTCTACCCATTGCTCCTTATAAAAACATGAGAGAGAAAAGTAGTAAAATGGAAGTTCTTAGGGGATAATTCTACCTGATTCCAAGGGATCCCAGCAGTTTTCCTGAGCTGTGAGTGTTGAGGGAAGTGAAAGATCCCTTACAGCATGAAAGACAAAAATCAGGGTAATGATGGATGCTTAATCAGTGTCTCTTATGACTGCAGATGTTCAGGTGCGCTCTGCACTGTAGACCTGTGTAGCAGGGCCACAGGAAACTCATACTTTTAGTGTTGGTGTTAAGAGACAAATTCCAATAAGCATACTTAGGAATGTGAAAGAAGGTTGACTAGGTACACCTTGAACTGTCTTGATAATCAGAGTAATCAGGATCACTGCTTAATCAAAGGTTTTTGAGTTAAAAATGGAGCCAGCATAATTTAAAGAACATGCAGGATGGTTGGATCCTGACAGTGGTGTTCAGGCTGACTACAGGGCAATTCTCTCCAGATGGCAGGATTAAGAAACCCTATAGGAGTAAGATAGATCATAGAATCCTAGAATCACAGCACATTTAGATTTGCAAGAGACATTAAAGATCATCTAGTTCCAATCCCCCCACCATGGGCAGAGACACCTTTCACTAATCCAGGTTACTCAGAGCCCCCATCCAACCCAGCCTTGAAAGCCTAAAAGAATCGGGAGTCCTCAGCCTCTCTGCACAATCTCTTCAATGTCTCACCACTCTTGGAGTAAAGAATTTCTTCCTAACCTCCACCTTGTCCTGTCACTATGTGTCCTCTTGAGCCCCTGTAAAAGCCCCTCTTGAGCCTTCCTGTAAAGCCTCTTCAGGTACTCTATGGATGAGGAAGATTTTAATGAATTCTCTTGAATCTAGATATGTCTGTTTCTCCAAGGCATCAATGGAGGAGGAGGCATTTTGATTTCTCCCTTTCTTTGAAGCAATGCTGAAACCATACTGGAAGGCTTCCTGCATCTTTCCTGCAGCTTTCCCAGGTCATTTCCCCCACTTCACTGCCCTGCAGGAGCAAGTGACATTGCAAACAGTTATCTGTGCCTATCCAGCCTTCTGGACTTTCCATCCCAGCCCCTTATTCTACAAGAGAGGAAGGCTGGTCTGAGACCTGCCAAAGACTGTTGTATGCACCATGTAATTTGTGTGGCAGAGAAATTGTGATGGGAGGTACAGTGTACAAAATGATCTGACTGTTTTATGCTGTTCTGTGGCTGTTAGGGAGTGAACTTTCCTTACAGAAGAGAAGAAAGTTGGGACACCCTCCTCTTCATTTGAGCATCTCAGATTAAGAGCTCTCCAAAACTTCTGTAAATACAAGTATGTACCTGTACACCTTTAAATCCCAATTGCAGGGGCTGTTGATTCTGCAGGATTTTCTCAAATCTGGCACTGGTTCCAGATTATCCTTGGGTCTGGCAGCGGGCCGGGTAGATGCATTTAGTGGAGATAGATGCCTGCAAGGCTGCAGCAAGGCTGTTACATAAAACCAGCAGAATTCCCGTGCAAGGAAGCTGAGTGTGCCAGCCCCAGTTCAGGTGCTGCATTTAACATGAGTCTGCACTGCCTTGTGTGCATGGGATCCTCCTAGCAGTGCTCCCACTGAGGAACAGGGATCTTTGCTGCTGTCAAAAGAAATAAGGACATGGCTGAACTGTTTGTAGTTCTTTCTCCAGGAACTTATCTGTGCTTAAATTATGGGGAAGAAATGAGCTGAGAAGCTTAATTTGTAGCTCAGGTGTTGGGTAATGTACATCACAAGCATAGGTCAAGGTTGCTGCTCTAGTTGGTATCTCTGCTCTGTTTTGAGATGAACTGTGCTGAATTCAGAACAATTCAGAACAAGGTGTCATTTCTGCTCTTGTGCAAAACCTATGCCTTCCCTTTGGGCACAAATGGCTGAAAGTGTGTGGGGAAGGATGCGCCTTAGCATGCCTTCCTTCTCAGTCTTCTCTCCCACTGCACAGTGGACTTTACACAGAATTCATTGCATCATTCCTTTAATCCTCCTTTTACTGTACCATCTGTTTCTGAGATGTAAAATTTCATGGATCTCTTAGAAGACTCTGATTCCATATTCCAGGAGATACCTGCTGTACATTTAATTAGCATATGACATAGCTTTTTCTTAACCATCCAGAATAAAATGAGATCTTGATCCTGAACAACTGTTTCCACCTTCATAATACAGTTTTAAATCCATTTTAAAAAATGGCTAGAAAACAGATTTTTTTTTCAAAGTCTGTTGTAATTTTATAATGTTCCATACTTGGCAAGTGTGATTGTGTTGCTATAGTGATCTTAAATTATGACCAGAATGAATTTTTACTCAAGGCTTATTTAGAACTCATCTGGCTCAAAGCCATCTTATCTGGTTTGCTGAGCCCTGGAAGAAACATTTGAATCCCCACAAATATTTTCTCTGGGCCTTCAGTTTCACAGTAATCTCATTGGTATAATTTTGAAATAATATTCTTTAAATGGGTTCCTGAAATGCATTTGAAATAATCAAAACTAAAATTTCTGAGAGGTGCAGTACCAGCTTCAAAAGTGTAGCAATCAGGGACTTTTTCTCCACTTTTTTACAGAGAGGATGAGATGTTAGTCATATCTTTAGATAGTTCTGAAGTCAGAGCAGTCAATCCTTTAGTTGGACAATAGGAAGTAGAAATAAGAAGAGTCCTTTTTATTTAAAGAGCCTTGGTTCTTTACTGTATGTATACATAATGTATGGGGAGTGTCTGTATCCATGTATAAGGATCCTCTGTCTCACGGGTCAAGGGAGTGAAAATATGTCAGACCTGCTCTTATAAACTCCAGGCAACTGTGTCCTTGGCTTATCATCCAACACGGAGATCCCTGTCTCCCTTCGTGACAGTGATAACTGGATTGTACCCAGAGTATTGGATTCTCAACTTTCACTATCAGAAAATCATTGTGGGAAATCTCAAATGCAGAGGCTGGCAGCTGTTGTGGTGTTGCCCAGCATTGTCTGTATCAATAATTGTGCTAGAGAATGCTGTGAGCCTTTGGAAAATAGGGAGGGCTAAGGAGGGTTGTACCTGTCCATGTCTTGGCATGGACCTGGACAGTTCTCTAAGTCTTGCTGTGCAGGAAATGCCTTTTTACATGCCTTTTACAGACCATCAGAAAGAAATTTTAGACCGCATGGCTTTTAGTCAGATGGAGGTCTCACTTATATTTTTACTGCTGTGCTTTATGATGCTGTACACTGAAATAATCTTTTCTGTTCAACAGGCTTTTAAAATTTCCTTTTTGAGCTGTAGGCTGTTTGCTTCCCAGGCTGGAGCTTCTGGCAATTACTCTGTCCTGTGTAGCTGCACTGCTGAGTGTATCAAGGTGTCATTAGTTCTGCTAAATTCTGTGCATAACATTGTGCTTGTTACCATGTTGGAAAGGTCAGTTTGACAATATGGGATTTATGAGAGATAAAATGCAGAAACTATTGACTCCCACCACCTCTATACAAATGTATTTAATCAAGAAAAGCTTGTACCAAGTACATTGGCTTACTCACAGAAGCTGCAAATCTGGTAATGTCATTGATTGCAATTTGGTTTTGATCTTCATTTATGTGTTCTATTGCATATCTGTAGGACATGCAGTAGGAATGGCTTATGGACCGATACAGGACCACTTACAGACCACAGTAAGTTTAGATGTGCATTTAACAGACTGTATGTCCCTAAAGTCCCTGGTGTGAAAGGGAATTAGTTAAACATTGTATAATGTATGGGAATACTGTTAGCTTTCTTAGGTGGACTTAGCTACATTCCCCTTTTCATTGGTTAATATTCATATAATAGAATTTATGATCATTTAAAGGAATAAGTTCAGCATAAACAACATTATTTTGTACTAATGCTGTTTCTTTAGTTAAGTTCTAATATTGAAATTGATTGACTGTGAATGGACTTAGTAATTTAAGAATAGATTGAAAAATCAATCAAACAATCATTAATGGTTTTGTGAAGAAATAAAATTGGAGATGTGGAGAGTTAGATTTGTCTGGCTGCCAGGTGCCCACAAAGACACTCTCTCACTCTTCTATATCAAGAGGGCAGAAAGAGAAAATAAATAAAAAAATCTTGTGTGTGTCAAGACAAAGACAAGGAAGGGTCACTTAGCATTTAGCCCTAAACCCACCACAGAAGGGAAAGAAATATTTAAAAGTAGATGTTTAGAGCTCTCCTTGTTTTGCTGTTTTTTTAACTGGCGCTTTCAACAATTTTAGGTCCTAGTGTCAGAATTGATATTGCCTTACATGCTTATGCTTAAGTAAATGGTGAAATTCCACAATTTTAGCTGAAAATAGGAGCTGGATTTTTCTGTTTTAAATGCAGCAAATTTGGCTTTTGATGGATCTTTGAAGCTTTACCAGTTACCCTCCAAAAAATAGCTTTATTAATTTAATATATTACTTTATGTAATGTTTAAACTGGGGACCCAGACAGTCCAAAGAGGTGTGTGCCATGGAGAGAAGCAACAGTGCTCATGCTTTGGACAATGAGGAAGTCTGGGCTCTGAGACATGCTTCAAAGTGCATGCAGATTAGACATACCCTACAACCAGCAGACTGAAAGGTTCAAGCTTAGAGGTCTTGTCCAGGCTGAAACATGAATTGTATTATTACTGTCCCAGCACAGATTGCTTCAGGCCTAAAAATGGTGTAGCAAAGACTTCACAATTCAAGCTCAGGCAAGCAATACGTGAACCAAAAGGCATGCAGAAATTAAGTGACTTATCAAGGTCATCTTGGAAGTTGGTTTTAGAGCCAGGGATTGTAGCCAGTTCAACAGAATGAATTGCAGTGTCCCTGGCAAAATTCTTGAGCAGTTTGTTGGCTGAAGGCAAGGCAAGGACGTTGCTCCCATGCAGGCTCCTTCATCAGTATCACACATAAACTGTTGGTTGGCTTGGTGAGATGTCAAATGGTGGAACTCTACCAGCTCTTGCCAGGCAACCCCCTGGTTCAAAAGGTGTCACCTGTAGTGTTGTTTACCCTGTAGAGCAAAGCTACTGCTTTTGTTACGTGTTTTTGCTAGCTGCTGTTAGCCAGCAGGCATACCTGCCAGCTCATCCTTGCACTTACTTTGCTCTTAACTTGGTGAGGGAAGGGTCTGTGGATAGCAATAGCTCAATAATGATTGTTGTTTGTGCCTTTCAAGCAAAGAGTCTCATCAGCAGCTCATTCAGGCACTTTCAGACTGGAAGCCTGTAGTTGTATAACACCCATTTTACAAGTCAGAGAACAAGTGTGGGTGTTGAATAGGGAAATCAATGCTTTGACAAGAAAGTATTTTCTTCCCAATGCACCAGGCAATTCCATTTGAGTCTGTGCTTGGTAGAAGAAGCTGCCTTGTGCCAGACAGGTCAAGCACTGTCCCTTCTTTGAGAACGTTTAGCAGCTGTGCTGGTCGTACTCACCATTTCGGGGAGTTTTACCACTACTTATTCTCATGTCAGTCTGAGGTGAAAGGGGGAGACAGAAGAGAAGTAGAAATGTCACTATCAACAGAGAAACAGTTCCCATCTGAAACCCCAAGGTGGAGAAATACTCAAACGTTTTGGTATTTAAACCCTTTAAAACCCTGCCATCACTTTCATATTTTGCTGAAAATGTGAAGGAAGAAAGCTGCACAATGGACAAGACACAACAAATGATGAGCTATTAACTGAGGAGCTTGGCAGATCCTAGTGAAGTGTTGAGCAACATTTTCCTAAGGATATGTTCATATTAGGACTCTTTGTAGTGCCTTTGCTCTATTACCAAATGGCTTACTTAAGTTTTGCCTGTTAATTACCTTTGTAAATTGTTCTTGAGTACTTACAATGTTTATTTAACTATTATATTGAAAAGGTATGTAAGGTCTGTAATGCTTGGGTAGGTGAAGGTCATTCTTCTGTAAGAGCATCCTACTTAATGATCTACTGTTAAAAAACTTCACCAATAAAAAAGCTAATTGCTAAATGAGGATAGAAAATGAGGGTTTTTTTACTGAAGGAAATGCAAACTGTCCTTATGTGCAGGCCTCATGTAGGGGCAATTTGTTTGCTTTCAAAGTGTCTGCTTTCCATCAGAGATGGGACAGTGAATAACACTACCATGTGTCTGTCCTGTGTCTATCGTTCTGTCTAGAAGGCAATGGATTGTCTGTCTCTGGACATTTAAGTGTGAGGTAACCACAAGAACAAAACAACACCATCAGTGACTCAGATTTTTAAGTGGGATGCAAAAAGCAGGTTGTTAGCAATTTCTCTTCTTGGGACTGCTATTCTGTCATAGACACACATAGCTGTGTAGGTGCTGTCCCCTCCAGCCAGGCTAGGCTGACACCACTGGGGAATTTGGTGCTTGTGATGACATTCCACGTGCTTGGACACTGCTGGGCAGCATGGTGGGAACAGCCCTGTGTGTGATGCTGAAGGTCTCTGTGGGCATGTCGTCCAATGGAGGCTCTTGTTTTCACTGAATCTTCCTTTACTATGTAGTGGGCCTTGATCTCTAGAAACTTCTTCAGTAAAATCTTTTACTCATAACTGGATTAAAAGTAATTGTCTGGCTCTATGCTTGAAACCTCTAAATTCTGATGAGCAGGTATCATTACCTCTATTTTCCTGAGACATATTTCCAATTTTGTCCAACAGTGCAAAAAAGAAAAATTTATCTTTTTAAACATGGCAAATTTTCACTTAATCTCATAAATAGATCAGCTGAGACTTAAAAAAAAAAAAAAAAAACAAAAAAAAAAACCAAAAAAAAAACAAAAAAAAAACCAAAAAAAAAAACCAAAAAACCCCCAAAAAACCAAAAAACAAGAGAGACACATAATGAAAAGCCCATCTACCACTAACAGAAAGTATGGGGGTGTTTTCCAGCTAACTGGTCGACAAAAATCTACTGTCTGGATCAATTTTCTTAGGGCTAGATTCTTACTAAAAGCACACATTCTCTTTAAAATTAATTAGATTTCTTTTTTTCCCCCAGATAATAATCTTAACTTTTAGTGTGATAACTAACATTTAATTTCTCTAAATTGATGAGTTTTACACCTCTGGGACTAATGGATTATTTTGTTCTGGTGGCAAACACAGAAGCAATGAAAAATAATTATTTCCTAGGTGCCATATACATTTTCTTTCTCTATTCTATTCCCTTTTACAGAGTATTCTACAGTATTTTCCTGTATCTCTTTCTCCATTCAGATTTGTTTTAAAAGCAAAATCGTTTGCTGAAAATCAATGTCCAGAATATTTCCTTTACAAAAGGAGTATGTTAATACAATTATAATTTTGACCAGAATTGTGATGTAATTTCAAGCTTTACTTTAAAAATATTAAGAAAAGCTGTGTATTTCTAAGAGTATACTTTGCGGTAAATTCTCTCTTTATGAATTCTTGCTTGTCCAGCTGTACTCTGTGCTCTCTGACCTTTGAGGGGAAAATGGAATTGTAAACATTGCTGTAAAATGTGACTGCACTGTGGTTTACAGTGCAAGAAGAGGGCCTAAGCATAGTGTTGAAGAGACACAAGGACATCGAGCTGGTGAGGTAGGGAGCGGGGTTGTAACCCCATGAGTCATGTACAAATCTGCAGCACCAAGTTATTGTTGCTTGATAACTTAAAAATGCTGTCTTGGAAAACGCATCGTCTCAACGAGAACAATAAAACTATTCCCTCTATATCCTTAAGGGAAAATCTTTTGCTCTGTGATGCTTTGGTATGTAAACATGTCTTTGGGTTGTGGCACGTCTCTGGCACTCCAAGGTGTTGGGAAGGGTTTTTCCTTGGAAGGCATTTTGGTTTGGCCTGTTCATCTGGCCTAGACATCAGCATTGCAGTTTGTGTGCTTTCCATATTCTTCCCACCTTCCCTGAGGAGCCTGTCATTCAAGACTTTGGATGCTTTCTGTCTCAAAAAATCAGCACCCATTCCTCATCACTGCTTGGTTTTCGGCAGCACTCTCTTACAAAGCCATAAAGAAAATCAACCACTTCTGCACCAAAAGTAATAATGTGACCTATTACATGAGAGGACAGAAATCAAGTGTCTACATTTTCTGCAAAAATGTTACCCCTGTCCAGTGCTTATCTATTCTCAAATATTTCTAAATTATGTCAGAGGGAGCATGAAAAGTGTTTATTCTCTTCTAAAGAAGAAATCTGAAATGAGGAATGTTTGGCACACTGTACATGGTCTTTATTTAGGAAAGTTTTGAATAAAACTGGCTGATTTGTTTTGATATGTTGTGCTTTTGGCTTTTATAGAGATAGAAAGAAGCAAAAATGAAGTAAGAGAAGGAAAATTAATGTGGACTGATTGTAGTCATATTAGTCAAACTGGAAATCATAGGAGATTTGTATATATGCCTGCATGAAGAATCTTCTCTTCAAACTCATTCAAAGGAAAAGCATGAAATCATGCAAAATGAGAGATGTAGAAATGGTTGAAATTACACTCCTTGTCTATTTTGCTTTCTTTCTTAAGAGAGAAACCATATGTTATGTCAGACAGTGAAAGCTAACTTAATATGTACCAAAGAGTATAATACGACTGCTGTAAAAACCCATAGATTGTGAATTGTATTTCATAATGTGATATGAAGAAAGTAATTGCTTTATATAAACTACAGAAACATCAGACACTATGGTAAATAGCACATAATCTGTTAAAGGGAAGAATCAGTTAGGGTTTTGTAGCCAGGATGTAGTTAATGATCCCTGGTGGTATTGGCAAATTTATATGGATTTAACCACAATGCATCAACATATCAGGTGCATAAGGCAAAGAGCAGCACTCCTGGATAAAAGCCACTAAGGTGCTTCAACCTGGGGTGTTGTCTGTCTCTCCCCTTTTATGTTGCTTCCACCGTGTCTCCTAGCTCTGGAAAGCTCTATTGCCATGTAGAATACATCCCCTTCAGGCACTCCTGAATCAAAATGGTTCCCTTGTCAGCGGCTGGACACCTATAGAAGTAGGTTTTTTGGCTTTATGGTTGCTGGTGTTATCAGGGGAAATCATCACAGGGCACCTGGAGCTTGGACATCGTGCGTCCACAAAGGCCATTCACAGCAATATCACAAAGCCCTAGCTACTGTCAGCCTCCAGCTCTCCTTTTTGTCCTTCAGCTGCTGATAAGCAACATCAGAGGTGATCAATGTTCCCTTCTGACAGGAGCACTGTGCTCTTTCTAGAAGGTCTTTGGTGCTGTCCACTGCCAGAGCAGCTAAAATCTATGTTCATCACAAGCAGAACTAAGCCTCTCTGAGAGAAACAACTGTGTGAGCCAGTGTGCCAGCAGTCTTGAATTCAGGCTGTTCCTGGGACAATAGGAAAAGGAACTTGGTGGGCGCTAATCTGATTTCTCTCCATGGGTATTGCTGGAAAAAGTGATCCATCAGGAATTTAGAAGCATTATGATTACAGCAAATGATCTGCCATGACTTTCCCAAAGGACTGGATAGGCACTGACTGCCAACTTCTCTTGCTACATTCTTCCAAGATCGAACTATCTTCTTGCAAGAAAAGGACAGGTTTTCAGCTTGCTCAGGGGATTTCTTTTGAGCTGAGATCTGGACCAGAAAATAATCATCTAAGCACATGGCTGAACAAAGATATGAATCCATATTCTTGAGTATGAATCTTCCAGATAACCTCAGACCTTTTCTTTAACAAGTCTAATATAAATTAAATTATATATTTTATTAAAATAATAACGGTAATTATTTAAAAATTAAATCATGTGGTCTCATCAGGAACATTCACAAAATGAAGAGCAGAGCTAATTGCTGTGGAACTAGCTCAAAGTCACTTTGGTAGAAGAGTTAGAGTTCACTGCTAAAAACACCAGGTTTTTCCTTGTTCTGCTGTCCTCATGGCTTCAGATGTCTCTTCCTGTGGAAATCGAAAAACAAGGAAAGTGTTTTTTAGCACATGACAATGCTGCAGAGAGCCAAAAACATAGCAGTAAGATGCAGTTTTCCTGGTACTCCTGTGGTATGATAGTGTTGGTGACCTGCAGTAACAACTGCTGAATCCCAGTGGTCAAATCACCACTGCCTGATGCAAATCCCAACTTGCTTATTTGGGTGACTGAGCATTGACTTGAGGGGAGATAGTATGACTTGTTGAATCATTATATATTCCTTATAAATCTTGTGGAGACCCACAATGGGTCCCAACTTTTCTCAGACATTTATGCCCACAGATAGGTCCTCTTTGGTACAACATTGCTGTGGTCATTTACACTGCCATAGGTTCTTACAGATTATTTTGACTTTTACCATCCTCTGTAAGACTCCTGAGAGTGGGGAGATTGTTTTTTCCCTTTTTTCAGTTTTTTTAATGCCCTGCTTAGTTATTAGGTAGTGAGGCTCAATGGGAAAGACAAGCTAGGGCAACTTTTTATGGCTGTTGAATTTTTAGGACAACCTGTGTCACATCAGTCTCAGGCTTAGGAAACAGGAACATTTTTAGCTTCAGTTCTTAGCTGAAAAATGACTGGATGTTCCTCAATTCAATAGCAGTTGTCAAACCTAATAGAAGATCAAAAAGAAATGGAAATCAGGATGACTGTTTTGTGTTCTGACTTAGGCAATGAACATCAGGGGATATATCCTGATTCACATAATGGTTTTGTACTCTTAGTAATCAACACCTTGCATTATCCATACTATGTTTTTTGATCCTTGGCTCTGATCTACAGTGAACAAAATTGTTCTGCATCTGTGAATTTTGGCATAGTCTGAACCATCACAGTCCAGACATAAAAGATGCATGCACCTCATATTGTATTGGCCCTTGCTGCAAGTGAATGGTGCCTCTTCTCTCCTCATTATCCCCTTGGAGCTAATTATGCTCATTGATTCGTATGGTCACAGCTCTGCAACAGTCCATCTGTTACACAGACATGCTCGTATTAAACAACCTGCTCTCCTGCATTGCCTGGGAGAAATTCAGGACACATGATTCCTTACCAGAAATTATGTTCTGATTTGAGAAGAGTCCATGTGCTTTGTACCTTTAAGAGAGAGGACATTTTTAGTAGAAGCAAGCAAAAATCTTCCTATGTGGAGCCCACTACAGCATGACCAATAAAATACCTTCCTGAAAGTCAGCAGGTGCTTTCTAAAGAAATTTGGTAGTGAAAGAAAAATGTTGCAGCAGAAAACTGCTGGGGAAAGAAAGAAGGATTTGGCTGTCTCTGTGGATAATGACAGGATAGGAAGAAAGGTCTTTCAGACATTCTACTGGCAGGAGGATTTGAAATGAAAAAAAAATTGGATATGAAATTTTCGTGCAAATGAGTATGTGGGTGGTGAGAATGTGGCTTTTAACAGTTACCAATATATATTGATAGGGATTTCATAGGGGCAAGGTGACATATTACACTGACATCTTTAATAGGTCACCTGTGGGCTGGTGCGATTTCTGCACAGGCCAGGTTGATTAACAGTGTAGTAGGGTGGATAACACAACAGGACTGACCCCATTTGCTTCCAAATCATAGGCAAGGTCAACAGAAAACAGCAGGTCACTGTTCAAAACCAAGAAAATGGCATATTAGTTAATTTAAAAAAATTACTGGCAAAGTTGTTATTTTCAAAGCATGCATTCCTGTGCTGATCTGTTAATAATTCCAGGACTCTCAGGGCTAGAAACAACCTTTGTCAAATGGAAGTACATCGTCTCATATGGCTTCAGGGATCTAGAATCTGGGTCAGAGAAAGGAGCAGTAAACATTGTAAAGTTGATGACACATCATAAATCCTGACAGAAGAAAAATTCTCACCAGGAGCAGTAATAGTAAAATTATTCCAATACTCACTGCCAGTTAAGGTGAGGCCTCCACCTACACAGAATTTCAGGCTGCTGCTTTGTAAACACTTCTTCTCCAGATGTTAATGCAATCTGGAATCTCAAAATCAAGTAGGTATTAGAGACTTTGTCAGCTATATTCTTGCAACGGCCGATGCTTGTATTGCCCTGAATGCCCATTGCCTGTAAAATTCAGCATGAAATGAGATCATGTTACAATATCCAGGGGCAGGAAATACCAAGACTTTTATGGTAGCTCAGGCATGAGACCCTATGCAGTGAAGAGAAAGGATGGTGCTCTCTACCACCCAGTGCTGGCCACAATACATTCCCATGAGCAGTGGGGAAAAGTTTCTATTTAAATGTAGATACAGAATTCTCTTAGACAGAACAGACTTGCTTTTTGACTGTGTCCTCAATAATACAGCCCATGATTTTCCTGCCTTGAAGATGGTAATATGTAGAATAAGTATCCGAGATGAGGGAAAAGGACTCACTGCTTAAATGACTCTCAGAGTAAACTTGCTTGAGGTAAAGTTGAAGATTCATATCATCAAAATGTTTTGCTACTGACTGCAAGAGGACTGTTGTGGCTTGACATGTGCTCTGGTCCCAAGTGCTGGGACCAGCAATCACCACCTCACAATTCCTATTAGAACTAGTTCCAGTTCCTGTAAGGACGTGTGGACGTGATCTGGGCTGTGGAAATCTAGTCACTCTTCTCTTTTATCTTAGTGATGTTTTTAAGGACAAATTAGTATCTGAAACTAAAAATACATAGTTCATTTTGTCATGACTGCAAGACGACCAGCCAAAAACCAATTTTTTTATGAATACTTTAGGTGGAGATAATTTTTCTGTTCCTCTTTTTGTCATCTTATTCAGAAATATCAGTATTTCATAAATAAACAATAAAAGTTATAGATCAACATTTAACAGGTAACAACAAAAGTTACAGGTAAGCAGTAAATGTTGTGTCTCTCCAGTGAGGAGTAAATGTGTGGTATCTCCCAGTTCTTCCACTTGAACATGCAAGATCTTCTTCTCCCCTTTTTTTATTAGTCATATTGGAGTTTCTTGTTTGTTTTTTTTCTGATTAAAATGCATATAGAAAATGCAGGCCTGATGCTGAAAAAATAATCCTCCCTTCAACGAAAAACCCATAAAACAAAAACCAAACCACAAAAGCTTGACAAGCTGAAGACACACAAATATTTTCCTAAAAGTCTTTCATTTCATTGTGCTCTTCTGTGTCCATGCATGAGGTGCTGAATGCAATTTATAATTTATGGGGTGCACAAATAAAAGTCATTAAATCTGTTTGGACGCTGCCTAGTGGTGCCCACGCTTCACCTGCTGGTGTGGGCCCATTTCTTGTAGTGGCTCACTGCTGCTCTCGGGCTGCTGCAGACAAAAGCGTGCCATGCACAGCAAACAGCTTTCTTACGAGACAGATTGGCCTGCTCTGGCTAGCTGCAAAGCACAGTATGGTCAAAACAGCTGTGCGCTATAATTCTAGCTGTGTTCCAACACATCAATGAGAAACTTATGCAAGCCCTCTCATGATGTTCTATTTATATTTGAAATCTCTTTTATGAAGGTCTTTTTGCAGTTCACGTTGCAAATCTGACACTAAATACCTCTATCTCTGCAGTAATATTGCAGCTGCTTTTAGAATGCAAACCAGCTCCAATACATCCAGTTATCTGTGGTTTTCTGCCTCGTGAGAACAGAGAAACAGAGACTCTGCCTAGGGCTTGGTGAACAAATTAAAACAATCCTGTTCTTGCCTTGAGTATATCTCCTTGAATATTGAGTGTCATTGTGCTCTCTCAAGTGAAGTGGGAAGGTGTTTGTGGTCTCCCTCCGACATCCACTTGAATGTGCAGACCTTATTTCCTGTGAAGTAAGAAGACCTCATCTCCACATCCTGTTTTTTACCCTCTTCAGTCTGGGATGCAGCTGAAAGGCTGTCTTTTCACAGCAAGCCTTGACAAGGTGACAAAAAACCAGTAGCTATGATAGCCATGTTTTATATTGATGTATGAACCACATATTAGAATGCCATGGCAAACTCTGTCCTTTGGAAGCAACTAATTTTCCTCAATGTCTGAATTGGCCTTTCCTTTTGTCAGCTAATAATTAGGCAGAATTTTTCTCACCTTGTTCTCAGACAATAAAGGCTAAGGAGAAGAAGTTATTTCACTTTTGCAAGGTATATGCTAATCTTCTTTCGGTAGTTTGGGAAGTAATAATTATACTGATGTCTGGTTACCTCAGTCTCTTACTATAGGGGTAGAATCAGTTCATACTGCACTAAGATGAGATTTCCAATTCTCAAGCAACTGTGTAGTATCACGCCTGGGAAGGGGAAGGCATTTGGAGAAGAGCTGCTAGAGCAACCTTCCCCTTGCTTGCTAAGGGGCTTTGGAGAGGACAGAAGGTGAAGCATTTTTTTCACCCACTGAGGTTATGACACTTCAAGAGCAAAACCAGCCCAACTCCCAGCTGTGGAAATTGGCATGCAAAGGCTGTGTGTGCCTGACTTTGCATCTTCGAGATGAAACACACGGTCTACTCAGTCACTGTGGGAAATGCAGGTACTTAGCACCTGAATAATGCACTAGGAATGGGACAACACAGCCTTTTGCTTCCTCCTATGCATTAAACTTGAAAGCAGCTTCAGAGATATGTTGCTCAGGGCCTTGCTGTCTCTTTCAGGTAAAAGAAAGAAAGAAAGAAAGAAAGAAAGAAAGAAAGAAAGAAAGAAAGAAAGAAAGAAAGAAAGAAAGAAAGAAAGAAAGAAAGAAAGAAAGNAAAGAAAGAAAGAAAGAAAGAAAGAAAGAAAGAAAGAAAGAAAGAAAGAAAGAAAGAAAGAAAGAAAGAAAGAAAGAAAGAAAGAAAGAAAGAAAAGAAAGAGAGAAAGAGAGAGAGAAAGAAAGAAAGAGAGAAAGAGAGAGAGAAAGAAAGAAAGAAAAAGAAAAAAAGAAAGAAAAAGAGAAAGAAAGCTGTAGCTGGCATGTTCCTAATTTACAAAAGGCTGCAGGAATATTCAGTTAGAGCTGTGTGGAAAGAGGACCACGTTTGGATTTGTAAGTAGACTACACTTCTTTTTTTGGTCAGAGCTCTTCCTGATGCTTTCATGGTGACTTGCCACCTCCAGGCAGAGGCAGTCCCACATCAGGGTACCTAGTGATGGTGTTATGCCTGTGAGACCTGGCTGGCAAGGGACCCGGCTGCCTGGAACTCTTGTCACCACTGTCTCCAAAGGACAGGTAAGTGTCATCAGGGCTCTTGTATATGGGACATCAGTGACAGTGGGAGCCCACAAGTGCTCTTTTACAGCTATGGAGAATTATGAGTCTAGGTCTGGATTACCTTTTGCTAGAGATGAAGCATTACATTATATTACATATAATGTATTATATATAATGTATATATAATACATTATATTATATTCCCCGCCTACAGAGAAACTTAGACACCACTTTTTTGTACAGCTCTGTTGTGAAGTTTTGGTGTCCTTCCAGATCTACTTACTATTGGATCAGCATTTGTCCACTAAATATTGCTGTTCTTCTCTATCAATCATATACATTTTCATAAAAGCCTTGGGTAGTACTTTCCTTCTCAGCTGTTGCACCACTCAAGATAAATCTGCCTGTCTCCAAAATGAATAGGCAAGAGGAAGATTTGATAGATGGATGGACATAGAAATAACTTCTCTTTATTCTATTATTATAGAAATAGTAAGACTATATCTGAGTAAGTTTAAGCTGAAACGAACTTCTTGGGAATGATCCTCCTCTGTGTAGAATGTATTTTTAGCAATCTTCTGCTTACAGAAAGAACAATTTTCTGCTGTTGAGAGTCCAAGAATAGCTATGGGTAAAAGCCATTGGATTTTATGCTGTCTGCAAAACAGGCAAAATATTAGCTTTTTCCCTTTGATACATCTAACCAGTGAAAGAAAATGCACTCTCTGGATCTAGAGAAAATGACTTTATTATTGTTCTCCTGATGTTGTAACAGCTGAAGGGAGGAAGCTAATTGGAAGAAAATTAATACTGCTCAAACTTCTGTAAGAAAAGTCAATTTTTAAGTGAAAATACAGCAGAAGCTAGTTAAGTTTGAGTCCTTTAGGACATTTTTCTTGAGCCAGTAAAGGCATGATTAATATTAGTTATCATTAGCTATGTAGTGGGTTGGTGCAGGAGCCAAACACCCACTGAACCACTTGCTCACCCAGTTGGAAAAGAAGGGAGAGAGAAGGAAGAATGGAAGAGAATCTCATGAGTGAGGTAAAATCAGGGGTAGTGTTTGCCAGTTGCCATTATGGGAAAAACCAACTCAGTCTGAGAAAATAAGCTTAATTGATTGCCAATGTAAATAGATTTGTTTGTTTTTTATATGCACATACCTGCAATATTTATACGGATATATAAGTTAGAAATAATTTCTATAGATGTATATAAATATAAAAATACATACCTCATGCAGCTCTGTAGTATATATAATTACTTGACTATAACATTGCTATTAGAATACAATTTTGTATCTATGAAATATATAAATATACAATTATGGAATTATTGATTTGGCCATTGGAAAACAAACATGAAAAAGAATTAAGCATTTACCAGAATGGGGAAAACTCTAGTCTTCCTCCCTTTCCCTGGTTCACCTTCATTCCTTGACCTCTGTCCTGGAGTGGATCTGTTGGAGTTGCTTGAAAGTGCCCTAGTCTGGGACAGGGCAGCCCTGGTCTCTCCTCTCACTGACTGTGCTGTAGCCCACTGCTGCCAGAACTTGGACGCCTGCATCCAATACTCTTGGGAATGTAAAGAAAGTCAAAACAGACAGCATTTCCCCCTACGAAACTCCAG
The DNA here is from genome assembly GCA_014549065.1 of Cardinalis cardinalis. NCBI lineage: Eukaryota > Metazoa > Chordata > Aves > Passeriformes > Cardinalidae > Cardinalis > Cardinalis cardinalis. The sequence continues at coordinate 541,328 of JACDOX010000102.1, forward strand.
CAAAAGCTTTTAGTTCCCCAAAGATTACGGAGGTTCTATAGAGAGATACATGGACCTGTTCCTTAAAAAAAATCCTAAAAGGTCCAAGTATTTAAAAAACTGGTAATTGCTAATAAATCTTTAAAAGAAAGAGGAAAATATGGTTTCGATAGTAACTTCATTACCTAACAGGTTTAATTAAACTCATAGCCTTAAGACAGACCAGACAAAATTTGTCCTTTGTTCTTTGAATATATTTTCAAAACATAAACTTCCACATACAATCAGAAATATTGGAACGAAGTGTATGCACAAACTAATTAGATTGAGCAGAGATGAATAGAAGTAATAAGCCTACTGCACAACTTCTAACTTAATTAGATCTTTGGCAAGATTGAGTTTCAAGGGAGAGAATAAGAGAAGAGGATTGGAGATTTTTGAGAAAGAAGCAGAGGTAATATTAAGTGCTCCATAATTGAAATAATTGACTCAGGTTTTCCTTGCTGTTATTTTGGATAGGGAAGAATGCAAAACAGCTTTGAGAAGCTGTTGTTTTCCACCTCATATCAACCAAAATTTAAGCCTCTTCAACTTGCTTCTTTATTGACTGGTGCTGTACGGTGGAAGCTAAAAATTGTGTGGTAGAGGAGTGGTGTGAGTTTGAGCAGAAGCTGGAGAAAAGCATAAAACTAATATTCAGAGACAATGAGGATGAGAAAAAAAAGTAAACAGGAAAGAGAGACAGGCAGCAGGATAAAAGACAAGGGATAATGTTGTGGAGGACATCTTTTACTGTGGGAGCTGAATATTACAATATGAAGTTCTGAAGATGAGCAATGTTACCTGACTCAGGGTTCTGCTGTCAACAACGGTCTGCTTTGCTAAGTTTTGAGGAATACCTTGGATTTTACTTCTTCCTCAAAACTTAGCAAAGCAGACTCCTCCATGCAAGTGTCTAGGCTGTGGTGGGAATTGCATTCTCTTTCTCTGAATGCTTAAGTGTCCTAGAGGACACTTACTATTCAGGTACTTGGCCAGCACAGACAAAATTATTTGATTTTTCATGGAGGGTCTGCTTTAACCCTTTGCCAAAAGAAGCTCTATGGTCTTTGGGGCTGCAAGTGCACTTGGAGCAATTTTCAGGGATGCTTTAGGACTGTCTGATTTTCAGGTGGTGTGGGTTGTTGGCCAAGATCTGAGCCAGGGCTGAAACTGCAAAACTATCTTGGATACCCTAGTGGAAATAAATGTAGTGGAGAGAGATTATTTATCCAATGTACAGTGACTTCCTATCATGTGGCTGCATCACAGAGGTGTATGAGAGTTATATCATTCAGGTGTACCAGAAGTCCTTAGCGTTGAACAAAACAGCCTTTCTGTGCCTCTCAGTGATATGTCATTTGAGTATCCAAATTTTGCATCTGCATCTGAAAATCTGAGATGGTAAATTTGTCAATATTCTTTTCTGCTGGTGAGTTCTGCACAAGGTTAAAACAAACCCCTCCCAAACCACTGTTTCCTAAGCTGGAGTCACTTGAAATACTGCAGTGACAAAGTTATTACCCACCTTAGGTTCTTTTTAAAACTCTCAAATGCGTGTTTCCTCTTATTTATCAATACGTTTGAACAAGTGAAATGTTTCCTTTTATTCTGATAGATTCTTATCTGTTCCCTTTTATTTATTACAGGCAAACCTGTAACACATCAGATTAATTACCTTAGCCATTGCTACGCCTTCAATAGGACATATATTTGTAATGGAAAATTATTTATTCCAAGAAGCTTTCAGCATCTTAGAGACAATCTTGTACAGGGCCTTCCAATTATTTTGCCTGTATTTTCCATATAAAGACAGATCCTCTTCTCTGCAGGAGTTTTGGACTCTTTCTCTAAATAAAAGATACCTCTCTCTAAGGCCTGGCAGCCAAGTTCATGCACACATAGGTGCTGTCCTCTCATCCCAAACCAGTGAGGATTCAATCCTTGCTAATGGTGCATTTCTCACAGTCCTTCAGACACTGTTATGTACATACCATCTGTCCTACCACTGCCACAAACCATCCTGTACCCTGAGCAGAAGACTGGCAGATAGTGTGCAGCTCCGGTCATGTCATTTTTTTCTGGCTCCTTCTTGTGATGTTCCTGTTTCTGGCCTTTGAGCCTGTCTCTGAACCTGGCCACTGATGCTAGTTGGGCAGCCTCAGACAAGGGTCTTGGCCTACCGTGCTGCTGAATGCCCACGGAGGTGAGAGGAGCATGGCTTGAGCATGTACCTAGGAGGCAGAGGGCTCAGGGGTCTGCTGTCTTCAGGATCTTGTAGCTGTGAGCTGTTGGTTTGCAGAGCAGACGTCCAGCTGAACTGCCTTTCCTGTTCTCTTAGAGGAGACACACAGGGAATGTCTCAGTAGTCTCTCAAGAAAGTAAATGTGTGCTATAAACAGCTCTACTGAAGACTCCTCTTCCCCTTCTCCACATCATTGCTTTATTACTCCAAGTATTTTGGGCTTTGTCTAAACAACAGCAAGGACAATGACATGCAAATGTACTCCTGACATTCTATAAGGCACCACTTAAATAAAGAAACTTCTCGAGCATTAGTGCCACAACAGGTTAATTGTTCTGCTTTCAGTCAGAACTGATGACACCATGTAGATGTTGTGGCTGTTCTGTGTTGGGGTACTCCAATATTTGGGAGTACTTGCAGATACAGGGAGAAATTCCTGTCAAGGAAGACACTGTGATTCTCCTCAGAGCTTGTTCACACAGCTTTATTAGTGAACACATTAAACATATTCAGAATGACAGCTTGATTTTGAGAAATGTGAAGAAATTCTACTGAATTGAACATGGAAATACGCAGTTAGTTTCTAACAGGTATAAGTACTTTTCTTTTTGCCTTTTCTTAGCATTATTAAGTGCTAAGTCATAAAATTCTATATTTCTTATATTTCACCTACTTACTCTTTTTCCATGGCGATTAAGTGAAAGCCACCTGTGTCTAAGGAACGATTGGAATTCATACTTCTGTTGTGGAACTCACTGTTGCAGGATTTTGTCAGAATTGTAAGACATCTCAGAATGGGATTTAAAACTCTTTGTTCTTTAATAAATGTATTATGATAGTCCAGGTATTTCAGTGCAGGAAAATTTTTAAGGCTCCTCTCAGTACAAGTTTAGAATGTATAATAAAATAGAGAGTCACTTTGCCCTTCACTTATGCAGCTATTGTAGGCTGCAAGTGGGGATAGGATGCCCAAGTAGTGGTATTAATTTGAATCAAGAAAGCTGGTTTTGTGTTCACAGCTGGGTGGTGCCAGCCCATTAATTTTTTACTGCAATATATTCCTTTCCTGAGTTTGTTACATTATGGATACGTATTTTGAGCTGATAGTACAGAGGATTGTTGCTGTGCTCTGCCAGCTTTAGATGTGTTAGAATTCTTCTCGATGCAGACTTGGTGTTTAAATTTTTATATCAGTATCTCTCTGTACTATGGCTCTTTTGCAGTCTGGATAGTGCATGGATTTTCATAGCTCATGGATATTTGCTATGGCAATAAAGCAGGGAATAGTCTTCACCTACTCAGGAACAGTGGTATGATGATATTTCCATACTCAAAGTTCAAAAAAGGGATCTGCTTTTGTTTCCTCTGAAATAATCAGCTGAAAAAAAGTAACTTTCCATCAGGTTTGGTTTGGGTGTAGTGCAAAGAAAGAATGCAGGGGAAACAGTGAAATCTTTCATCATTTACATCATTGCTCAGACCTTCTCATCAAGTGGAACTGACAGTAGGCTGAAAATTGTATAGGTGTATGGAAAATACTTCTTAGAATTGTTACCAATTTTGGTAACATATTCCTATTTTTTTTAAACACAGAAAGAAACAGAGGGAATTCAAGGGTACAGGACTAAAAAAGGCTCCAAAAGATTTTTGTTTCTGATAAAGAAAATAAATATAATGGTGACATTCATAAAGTAAATAATGAGGTGTCAAAAAATTTTAACATTTATTATTTAGATATAATCTCTCTCTGTGATGTCTCTAGCATTTGTCCTGTCAGGTAGAAACACAAGGTGTCATAAAAGACTTTTCTTATTTTGATTGCTCTATGTGGTAGGATAAACCAGCTCTGGACCCACAGGAAATCCCCAACTATTTAATAGTCTTTCTTCCATTTTCAGTGCTTTAGAAAACACATATTCGTTATAATTCTTCTTCATGGGTATGGTTTTTCTTTGCTGTGGGTGCTTGAAAAGAAGTAATTCTGAGGCCTTTTTGGGAGGGGAAAAATATTTCTTTTTGTGTTTGATCTCTGTAGCAAATCATCAAAAATATTAAAACTGGAGAATTACAGGGATATCCATCTCTTCAACACATTCTTATGAATTGTTTTTACTGTTCAATTCTCCATAATCAATTAATGCTTTTCATGACAGAGGCTCTTTCTCTCCTCCCCAAAACATATATCCTATGGTAAAAAAGTGAGTTAAGCTTCAGTTTTCACCTTTGAGAAATGATGCAGAAGATTCTGCAGTAAGAAAAGGATCCAATTAGAAGTGTAAGATTCTTAGTTTCCAAGTGCTCAGAAAACCCATATTGAACTAATACAAAGGCTTTTTTAGATTTTCCTTCAAGACTATTTATTTCTCCTGAAATCACATCTGCATGTCATGTTTTTGCTTCTAGTACTTTGGTCATTCAAAGGCATTTGCTTGGAGATTTTCCTGCCAAAGTTCAGTCCACTTATCCTTTTCTGTGTCCCTTTGCTTGTTCTTCACTGGATGTAGCCACAGCTCTGCTGCTAAGAGGATGCTCTGCTGACTGTCACTGCTTTCCTACCCTTATGCTGTAGAGAAGAGGTGATTTTCTAGAAGCATATGACTGAACTGGGTTAGGGGAAGTATGCTGCATAGGAAAACCCAGATCTGAGGCGCTGAGCCTCTTGTTGGCCTTTCTAACATGCTTTGTCCATGTCCTTTCAGACAGTGATAGCTCCAGCAGCTACAAACACCTTCATGAATCAGTGGTATTTAAAATACATGTCATTTGAGTGGGATGGTGGGTGAAGAAAAAATCAGGCAGGCAGGAGAGCTGTTTTGGGGATCACAGTGTGAGCCAGAAAAGCATAGGGGTGGGAGGAGAAAATATAGTCGGCTATGCAAGAGAAAACTTGGAGTAGAAAGCAGGCCACCAGGACCCCAAATTAAATAGGATTGTAGGCAGCGTGCTGCATAATCTATTCATTTTTCAGCTACATCCACAAAGATCTCTCCTTATGGGTTAGGTCAAGTTTTACAGGACTGCAAAAGGTCTGCAAAACTGGACGTGCTAGTTTACAAGAGATTATGAAAAGGACTGGCTACTGCAGAATTCAAGTGTACTCAGTAATTCCAGTGCAGAATGACCAGAGAACAATAAGAAAGTCTGTACTGAATTATGAGAGAGAGAGAGAGAGACACAGAGAGAGAGTCTCTGAGTTGGGAAATAGAAAGCAAAAGAAACTGTAGAAATCTGTCATCCACAGAAAGCTCTGTACATGGGAAATAGCTGGTGTATAGTGAAGTTGTGTTACCATTTCCCAGACTGGGTGATTGACTGGATCAGTTGCTAATACCCTTCACAGCTCTTCCTATTTTCTCTCTCCCAAAATGTAAGCTGGGACCCCAAGCTGCTTGCTCAAGGAAGGATCTGCATTACTACTTCTCACAAGCACAAAAACCGCAACAACTCTGCTAAACTGTAATATGTCTTTGGGAACCCTCTTTAACTTCCATCATGCCTATGCCTGTGCTGCTGACAGAATTATTGCTGACTGAAGGAAGAGGTGGTATTTTTCCTCTAGCTTGTTATTAGACTTTTTAAAGAAGTTGCTGTTTTGTTTTGTTTTCATGAGGAAACTCAAGATTTTACATAGGATTTTTTTATCCTTTTCACTTCTGATTCAGATCCCTGCATGAACCACATGATAAGAATATGTTCTCCTCGGCTGTAAGTTCTATATATATATATATTAAGTTCTATCTATATGTTCTTTAAGTTCTCCTTGGCTAGTTCCATACCGCAGGACCCAGATTACTGTATACTCTGAACAGTTCAGCTGTAAATTTTCTATGCCTTGTGTCTGCATCTGCCTGCGCCCTGTTTTGTCCTTGGAAGACAGAGCATATGTGTATGTACATACAAGTGTGTTCTAAGGTACATGTAGGTGCAGCTGCTACAAAGGCAAACAGAACACACCAGTTATCCTCACATGGTGCTTTTGCCCTGTTTGCCATGTCCAGTTAGTGGCTTAGCTGATCTGAGGGACAGCATCAGAGTAGCCTGCTTAGATGCTAAACTGTAAAGTCATTTGTGAGGAACCATGAAAGAAAATTGGCTGAATCAAAACTGAGGAATATTTTCCTTTGTGATTTTAATAGATCCAGACTTTTTTCAGGAATAAAAATAATTTCAAGGATATTTCCCATGAGACACTGGTCAGTGGATTTAGGAAAGGGAAGAGAAATGTTTCCTGCTCCTTCGAACTTTGCTTGTTTCCCTGAAGTTTCCTATTCTATCTTTCAAAGAGTAGTTTTTGAGAGCTTATCATTCACAGTGAAAGACTCATGTTCAGGAGTGATGCCTGGTCTGAAGGATCTTTGACATTTTCCTAGAGTTGCTTTTTAAGATTTTTCTTTTACCTAGATTGCTTGTGGTTGATATGAAATAACTGCACGGGCTTTTTTCATCTAGATCACTATCCCAGTCTGTCTTGTGCCAGGGAAAAGACTGTGCGGTATTTTTCAAAAATATTATTTCCTGCTTACTTCTGTTGGTGTACTAGTGGATCTGATTCCACCTGACAGCTGTGATGTCAATGACATCACTCTACCCCAGGAAAGTCTCTATTGCTTTGAGTTATTCATTACTGGATTAAGAATAATGGCCATTTGATTAAGAACAATGAATATTTTTAGTTTCATTATGGCAGTAAGTGCTGCATCTGTAGTTTCTGTTTTCTTTCTAATTTTTTTGTGCAGTTTCCCATATTTTTGCTGATGGCTTTAAAGGGTATTTTTCACAAAGAATGGCTTCTAGCCTAATTTCCCCTTCCCAATGAAAAATTCCTTTCTTCTGGCATGAATTGATTAAATACTTCCCAATGACAAGAGTCACCGAAGTTTTGGAAAAAAACCATGAAATCAGAAACAAGAAAATCATACCTGTTTTTGATTCTTTGGATAGCTCTGAGAAGCATTTAATTTTTCATATTTTGTTAGACAGAAAAAAGCTGAAATAAACAAAGCAGCAGAGGTTGACTTATCATATGTACCGAGTCTAAAATAAAGACCATGATTTCAAGGATCTTGCCATCTTCTTTGTATCAGAATTGGTTCTTTAATGTTGAGCTTACTTGAGTTGTACTTAGTGGACTTTACAGGACCTCTTGTACAACTGTTTCAGTACCCTCATCTGATTTGGCTGACAGCTCTTTATATTTCAAACTGTTTAAATTGTATTTGGGGAGAAACAGTCAGCACTTGTAAACACTCTTTTTATAGAAACTTCCATGATTCAACTTCTAGCTCTCCACCTTCACAAGAACATTACAAAGTCATATAGAAAATATAAAATATATAAAGCAGAAGGAGGTATGACACTTTGAAACTATTCCTTTCCTGAGGTCACCATGGTTTCCTTTCAGACAGGTCTCTAAAGGATGCTCATAAAATGTCTGTGAGTTAAATCAGCTGACTTAGAGAGAGAATGTTTCATTTCTTCATCTTAAATCATGTCTTCAGAGATCCTTGCGAGATTAACCAGCAAACAGCTACAGGTGGGGAAGAAGAGTGACTATGGGGAGGTTGGGAGCTCGCTAATGAAGAAACTTTAACAACAAAAAGATGGAAAAGTTGAATTGTATGGAATGCTGTGTGCCATCCCATGTCTGTCACCACAAAGTTAAAACTCTGCAAGGAGCTGAAAATAAAAAGGGTTAGTTATCATGGATGGGCAGAAAGCTGACAGATAAAGCTTTGTGCTTCCTAGCACTCCCGCTTGCTGGAGGAGGGTTCGAAGGCTGTCTAATGATGACACAGGAATAAACTTAGGACAAGGCATTTAAAAAGTTAAAATTTCTTCTTTATAATCTGTATGTCCTTTGTGTGCTTCTTTTGTGCTTGTTCCCATTTGGTGTAAATGTCTGTCATAACCCTCCTATTGGCACAATAAAATGCACTTTAAACCTTCAAGCCTTATGAAGAATAAAATTGCCTCTTTGAGACAAGACACACTAAGTGCACTACTTCCTACAAAGTGGCAAAAATAATGAGCAGGTACTGAAGTACTCAGGATTGCTATACACTCTTCCAGCAATTGCATATTCCCAGGAGTTAAAATTGCATGCACATCACATGGAGAATTGGTAACATGGATTTCCAGGTGTAGAGAAAGATATCCATTAGTACATACTATCTGGAAAACAGAAGAAAAAGGGAAAGATGTCTCATAATTTCCACTGCAAGTCAGTGGAGGGGACTGAGAGCAGGACAGATTAGAGAGATGTCTGAAAAAAAAGAAAAGCTCTTGATCAGCCTATAAATAAGGATGTGAAGGGGATCTTGCACTGCTTCTACATCACTCTGGACAGATATCACAATGGAAAACTGGTGAGCCCACTTAATTTTAATCAAAGAAAATCCAAGTGGTTTATTGATTTATTAAGTACACATAATTAATAAGGAAATGATACATTCAGAATCTCGCCTTGAGCTTCTCTAAAGGCTTTTTAAAGTACATAGTGACAAAAGGAAGGCCAGTAAAAATGTGGGCTTAGTGCTGAATGATATGGGAGTCTGGCTGAGATTGGACATTGCAAAATATGAGTACTTTATGCCCTCTTTTGTCTCAGACTTTACTGGCGAGACTGGCCTTCAGCAATCCCAGGGCCCAGAGACCAGGCAAAGTCTGGAGGAAAGAACATGCGAAAAGGTGGTCAGGTCAGGGAATACTTATGCCAACTGGACAAAGATAAGTCCATGAATCCTGATGTGATAGATACACCTGCAAGTAAGTGGAAGCTGGCTCACCAGTGGTGGAACTGGGTTCCAGTTTGGTGTCACCAGTATCAGAGAGACACGGACATATTGGGAGGGTCCGTGGTGTTAAAGGACTGGGGTATTTCTTGTGTGAGGAAAGATTTAGAAAGCTGAGACTGTTCAGCTGGAGAGATGGTTTAGGAGGGAATCTTACCAATGCATGCAGAGGCCAGAAGGGAAGCTGAAAAGAGGTGAAGTTAAGCTCTTTTCAGTGCGGGCCGGTAAGAGGCAGTGGGTACTAAATGAAACACAGAAGTTCTTCCTGAATACCAGGAAATAATTTTTCACTGTAGGGACAATAAAACATTGGCGCAGGTCACACAGAGAGAATGTGCATTATGCCTCCTTGGAAATCTTCAAAAGCCACTTGACATGGTCCTGGGCACTTGACTTTTCCTTGTCCTGCTTGAGGACAGGGAGTTGGACCACATGAACTCCAGAGATCCGTTCCAGCCATTCTCAGCCATCCTATGAGTCTATGATACTGTTATCAGCATCACAACAGATAAACTACTAAATGTGCATAAAAACTTCCCAACCTCCAAAAGCCCTCACCTGCTCCACATTCACACAGTTATGTGTAGGTCCCTCCTGCACTTTGAGCATTTGAGTTTCATGCATTTCTCTTTCCCGGCACGGTGATTCTTGTACCACAATTCTCCTTTGTGCCATAGGAGACACAAAGTGTTCAGAAGTGCTTAGGCTGCTCCTTACAGTCCAAATATCCTACTGCAGTGGGAAAGGTGTCTTGTGGTCCCTGTGCATACCCAGGGCTGGGGTTGCATGCCCTTGAGCCCTAACCAGCTGGAGTGCAGTGGCAGGCAGTGGAGAGGGAGATGTTTCAGTCTGTGGAGATGCCTTTGTCTGTGATGGAGGATATGACACCAGCAGTACTTTTTCTTACAATGCCAAATTGGCCTGACTGCTGCTCTGACCTCCAGGGGTGTTCCCCATCCCCACAGTTCCATGCCCCTTTTCTGTTTTTCTGTTTGCCTCTCCCTGTGTTCAAAAGTTCCTCAGTAATCTCCTGGTTTAGGTTTGATCTGTCTGAAGGTCATCCTTCTCTTCAACCAGCAGCTGGGGCTCAAGCCATGTCAGGCAATTTTGAATATGTCGGGCACACAGTTTACACTCATGTTTGCCTGTTACCACTTTTGCTAGCATAGTGTGTGGTCGTGAGTGATTCATTCTCACAGAAAAATATAGAAAAGATGGGGCAGGCTTTTTCTGGATGGTGAGAAAATAAAAGGTGACAGCCATAAATGTATGGGAAATTATCATCTAACACGTGGAAAAATTTCTTTCCCTTGACAGCTGCGCAGCCCCCAAGAGAGCAGGGGAGATCCTTGAAGATATCTAAACTTTTACCGGAGAAGTCCCTTGGCAAGTTTTTCTAGTTGACCCTGCTTTAAGGAAAGGGAGAGTACTGGAAATTGCTAGAAATGTCTACCACACTACATTTTTGCGTAAATTGCAAACCTGTGGAAAATGTCAATGTTGTGAAATATTATTCTACAGCAAATGATACTGATGGGTCAAAATATTTTGATTGTGCTTAAAAAGAATATTCTCAGCATTTCATTTTAGAATTGATTCAATATTTGGATTTGACTTGAACAGAGAACTCATACTGTGAGACTCCTCTCTGTGCAATTTGCCAAAACACCCCATTCTGCAATTCTGCAAATAAAGGTTCCCAAGATAAATAGTGCCTTTTTCTCAGAGTGAGGTATCCATAATCCAGGTGGAGAACTCAAATCAGACTGTGTAAGAGAGGCAGGGCAGAGTAACAAGCAAACTAAAGGTCTGAAAAATTGCCATACTCATACAAAAACAAATAGAGCGAGCAGAACTGGCTCAGACAGAAAAAATTTGGCTTGCTGAAGCAAGCCAGAACATTTTCATGTTGCTCGGAACCCTATGTAAGAGACATTTTTTTTCCATTTTGAAAGACAGTTGATAGGAAACAGAGTTTTCTGAATAATTACACTGTTTTTTTTTTCACCTTCCTCAATGGAAAAAGTCGCGAGTATATCCTGCAGTATATACATCACCCTCTTACAATGTTTATTAATGTGTCATAATTTTAAGAGCTTAAATGCGTTCTAACTGTCTAACAAGAAATGTTAAAATATCTTCACCAGATATTTACATAAAATACATAAAATGTGCAGGGCTTCCAGATGATTATTAATGTCTCCAGAAGAGTTGTGACCTGGTGTCAGACTACATTTGTCAACATAGAAAATTTTCCTGTGCTTTTAAAGCTGAAATTGAAAAATAAAAGTCCTACTAATCTTTTAAAAATCATTAATTATCACCGAATTTCTCACAGTGCTGGAAGACCTTGGAAATTGCCACTTGACATAAATGTAAGCCAGTGTGAAGAGCAAAGCCCCTGTCAGAGCTGGCATACATGTTAAATGTAATCTGCAAGGAATTTAATCTTCCTAAGTCCTTGTAAAATGTTTTTCAGGATTTGAAAGTAAAAATTTAATGTGTCTTTGTATCAGATTAAAGAATAAATAATCACTTTCCCATTTTGAGATCTCCAAAAATATTTCATAAAAATAAATTCCTGCTGCCAAGTGATAAATTACTATGGTGTGAGGTTTTTTGTGTTGTGGGTTTTTTTTTCTGTTAGTTTGTTTTTGTGTTGTTTTTTGTTTCTTTAGTTGGTTGGGGTTATTTTGTTTTTTTTTGTTTTGTTTTTTGAAAAAGCACTCATTTATTTATCATCATTGTATTGAAGGTTTTGCTTGCAATAAGAAATAGCCTTAAGATTCCTTATTCTATCTTCGAAACCATGAAGTCAATCTCTGGTGCAATGAGTACTAGCCATACCATAAGAAGCTCGTGTTTGTTTCGCAAAAATTCAACACACTTGCTATGCATGGAACTCTATGATGCTTTGAATCTGCTAGATACCTTCTCAGTAATGGAACTGAACCAGAATTTTCTATTTATGGAGAAAGTCACTGTTGCAGAAAACCTCTGACTCACACTGAAACAAACCAGAATTTTTAGCTCAATATGTTGATGTTTACTTTCTCTCTTTTAGGATGCAATCTCAGAGAATTCAGAGTTGCCCAGAAAGGATTTCCATATAATTTAATGTATCAGTCTCCAGCATTGCAGTAAAAACAACAGTATTTTCCTAAATATCTATTGAACTGTCTTAATTTAGATTATGGGAGATGTGTATTGGTTCTCTAACAATAATGTGGCACTTTATCTCTCTTCCTAACTTCCTTGAGAAGAGAAATACCTGTAGATTTGTAGTGTGGGACAATTACAAAAGAACACTAAAGTCAATCCTCTCAAACATTAAGAACCTGTCAGTTGAAGTCTTCCACAAACAGAAACCAGTTTATGAGAGTTGTGTTGTGCTTCTGTAACTTCATGAATGTCCACCATTCTCCTTCTCCCTTCCCTTCCCTTCCCTTCCCTTCCCTTCCCTTCCCTTCCCTTCCCTTCCCTTC